>OW387148.1:22094364-22694364 GCA_936440205.1 Lepidonotus clava
TCCCAAGGTGATAGCCGTGTAACAAGACCCATCTTAAGACTCAGTAGCAGGCGTGACATTTGCACCCGGCTTCGTCAAAGGCACCAAACACCAGCTTGTGAAGGTTTCAGCAGGGTGCTTACCAAGGTCATCAAATTACCTGGAATTAAACTTGTTTTGGAAATAGTAATTGTACAATTTAGTGCCAGTCTTCATTCTGCTTATATCCATCTTCAAAGTTGTAAAGCGGTTAAAGTTTCCTTAATACATGCATATGTACATAACTACAAGAAATTGTTTAAAGAAGAACCAGAAATTGGTAAGCAACCTGTAAATTTTTATTCTTTTTAAAATGTAGTTTTTAGATTTCCGTTGATATGATCATTGAATTACGTTCATTTAATTCCTTGAAATGTGCCCGTTGTTACGAGATTCAATTTCTTTTTCTTTATTTTGATTTTTTCAAAGGCTCACTTGAATTTTTCAATTCGTTCTTGAGACTCCTTAAAAAAACAGCGCGATTTTCTTTTAGAGTGGTGTTACTCATGAAATGGAATTCTTGCAGTAATATGATGTTACCATAAACCCTGAACAACCCTTCTTCCAAGACCATTTAAGCCAATTATCAAAGTATTATCAAAAACAAAACAAATGTAACGATTGAAAACACAGTTCCAATGACGAGTAAAATTAAAATTGAAGCGTAGGCCTACCATTTAAAAAAAGAGGTAATTTTGTACGTACATGTAGATCATCGATACAGAAGTGAAGAAAAAGGAATACTATCATAAAAATAAGTTGTGTAAAAATCATATGAACCACTGCTTGTTTTCCAAAGTATATCAATAGCACACTAATTCAGCGCTTAAAGGTCTATGAAAATGAGCAATTAAGTAGAGGCATAACAAAATCCTATCCCCTGTTAGAATATACAGATAAACTGTGTCCCTTCTTACCTATTCCACTCCTAAAACTGGGAAAGTTTATTTGAGGACCAGTTATTACAATATTGATTTGTTTCCAGCTGGCCAACAACAACAGAACAAGGTACGGAGACCGGAGGTAAGTCAAGGTTTCATTAAAGTTTCCAATGAAATTATTCATTTATTGGTTAGTAAATTAAAGTTAATTAAAGCATACATGTTCATTGTTGGACGAGGCGACATGTGCTCAAGTCAGCGACCGCTTGAGAAATGACAGTTTTGATGGGAAAAGAAGTATGTTAAAGCAATTATCTAAAGTTGATAGCATGTTAGAAATTATACATTGAATATCTCCGACAACATACACATCATAATCCTCTATGTCTAGAGAAATTACATTTCATGACCATTTGTCTATGCTTCTATAGTAAATTAGATAAAAACAAGGGTAGCCATTTTTCATGAGGCTGTTTCTTTAAAAAAAAACAAAAAAAAAACAACCGAAACACCTATAACTGTTTTTTGAGGTCTCTCATTCATACTTCCCTTACCCACTATTCAGGAGCTGGACGTTATTGCTGCGCAGTTGAACCATCTGGCGGCAGGAGGGGGCCCGCGCGACTCGCGCCCCCTGCCCGAGCCGCCAATGGAAGACGACGACAGCGACGACGAAGCCCCGCCCGCCCAGGACGGCACGCTGCTCGCCTCCGAACCGCCCCGGCCACTGTAAGCAACCCTAGTCTTTGCAGTTACTGGGATAGCAGATTATTTGTGAAAGTTTTATCTCCTACGGCCAGATTATGGATAGATCGTTACGCTGACTTAAAGGAGCATATCGTCCGTAATAATTTGATAAGTTTTAACGGGACCATGTTGGCGCCAATTGTGACGTGACCAATGACGTTCCCAGATTACGTTCAAAAATGGCAAAACACCACACCAACTCGGCCGTCGCTAAGCTTACGTCGGCTACTTTAAAGATAACGTTAATGGGAGGTGTTCCGTCTGTAATTTTGATAACTTTTACACAGTGATTTTCCCTTATAAATCTTTTGGACCACGGTACAGTAATGATAAAATGCGAGTATCAAATTATATTTTATGGTTTATTGGTGTAGTAACATTGATGAAAGAATGTAAATGTTATCCTGTTTCTTTCTTCTCTCACAGACCGCCCGGTGGCTATAACCGGGATACGTTAGAGACGTTGGAATCGATGATCATCCATGAAGGTTAGTCCCCGCTTAGTTTTTGATAAGTAGTAAATGAAGGAATGAAAAAGACAAACTTTTATTATAATGCAAATATTTTTAAATAGAAATATATACACGTTTTGATTTCCACTACACTGCCTTATTATCCATAGACTAAGCTTTCGGTTTATCAAAAATAGATGAACATCCTCTGCTTACAGCAAAAACGGTCCAAATCATCCGGTAATAACCTTTAAAATTCCTAAATATAAAAAGTTTTAGGAATGCTAAACGATATCCATCGTTAACTTAAAATAATAATCGTTATAAGCCCTCAATAGTGACCATGTGTAATAACTTCATTAATCCTAGAAAATAATCTTTACGGACACTCAATATTATGTGCGAACATTAATAGATAATCTTTATGCAGAATAAATAAAAACTATCAATTCTAGATAATAAAATTTGTCCTTTCTCGTTTCTCAGAGGACTCCCCGCCGGCGCTTCCGGCGCGCTCCCCGATCGTTCAGCAAACCCCAAGCAGCCCGCCCCAGCTTCCGGAACGGGACATGGACGCCGGTGACGACCGCACCCTTGTCGTCAGAAAGGTAAGAACTGTTTTGAAATTTAATCTAAAAACAGGTCTACTACTTTTTTACCCTCATGTAAATACATAATGAGGAGGTTTTTGCCCTTTGTGGGTTGCTGAATCCAGATCATTTATTGTCATCGTACCTGCAGGTACGAACAGAAATGGGCTTGATCCGTGTGCAAAGTTTTAGATATTTCTGCTGGTGCAGCAAGCCTGGAAGGTCGGCTGACCCCCTCATTGTACTTACCAGGTGCTCACGCAAGGCTTTATAAAGATATATTTTTATTACAATTTTATATTCTGACTACAGATTGTTACTGGAATATGACTCGACTCGAAATTGGTAACAAATAATTTAGTTTCTGTTGGCGAATATTTGTATTATTTCAAATTTTTGTTATGCTAAATCTGTTCTTAATATGGACAAATGTCTGAAAATGCGTGGACACCTTGTCAGTTGAATATACATTACCTGGTGACAGAGGTAAATAACTAGCTTAGAGTGTGATTTTGGTGTTCTAGGTAGTTTCTATTGATTCGTTGAGTTGCATTAATTCTGAAACGCACTTCAAAATATAAATGTATGAAACTGCCGTCTTTAGCTGAAAGACTACAACTGAAGACATAGGCTATAAAAACAACCTGATATTTCAGTTTTGGTGGGAATCGAGTGGCGAACGAAATACAGGAAAGGTAAGAAAGCTATAAGGCAGGGATTGTTGGAACCGGGCTTGTTGGTGTTAAAACCCCTCACAGTACATTAAGTGAATAAGATAGGAATTGTTGGAACTGGAATTGTTACATGAAGTGCATAATACTAGGATTGTTGGAACCGGGATTGTAACCCTTTATAGTACATTAAGTTTATAAGATGGGTATCATTAGAACCAGACAAGTTTTATTGGAACTGGGACTTTAGTGTTAAAACCCCTCAGTACACTAAGGTTATAAAACGGGGATTGTTGCTAATCTGTTTTTAAGGCCCCACACAGCACACTCACTCGTTGGCGACACAAGTTAATCTGTGTTGCCACTGCACCTAGTTAGGACACCAATGAGATATTTTCGTTAAAATGATTATGAATTATAAGGATTTTATCCGTGTATCCTGGCGCCGCCTGTCTGTGAAGTGTATCTACTAGAATAAGGTAACAATTGTTGAATTTGAAATAGTTCTGCTTTCTCACTTAATGGGTACATATCTTACATACTTGACCAACATTTTGATACATTGAGTCACGAAAGAAAATTGTGGTTCTGGTTTTAAAAATTTGTAAGCCGTACCTTAATTTAGAAAATGTTATGGAAAAGATGAAGGTTTAGCAACTGTACAGTTTTTGTACTTTCTGTATTCAAAAAAAGAAATCCGAAATCATCATTTGGAATTGAATAAAAAGTGACAGTTAGCACTCTTGCCTCTTGCAACACACACAACCACATCCATGTATAACCGTTAGCCCTCCCCTCTCCCCTCTCAAATCGTTTCCCCAACCCAACCAGACCCTCCTTCTCACCGTGTGTAACTCTCCTGACAAGGAGGTAATGGGGTTGGGACGTGTTGATGAGGTGGGGAGAATACTAAGATCTAAGAACCCTCCCCTTGTGGTAGCGGTGCACTTTCCAAAATGAATATTAAAGTAAGTCAAACCGAGAAAAGTACTTGATCTAAATAATTATAGTCTACACCTGTTGACAAAACAGCAACAACAACAACAACAACAACAACAACAACAACAACAACAACAACAACAACAACAACAACAACAACAACAACAACAAAACTTCACTCTTCGGGTCAGTTTGGGATAGTTCAACTTCACTTCCCAAAGTACTTACTCGTAGGATGTCAAAAATTGTGCATCCTACTTCTCATCTGATGCACCTCGGCCGAACACGCCAAATTTGATTCTATCAACTTTACTTCAGAAAGTCATAAAACATAGTGTAGTAGTTTGTATATTCCATAGAGTTGAAAATATCGGAGCACATGGTTGGTAGAACAGTCTTATTAAAAGTATAAACCCCAATCCCTTACCTATCGAATACTTTTACTTTTAGGATTTCATGTAGTTCATAGGTCACATTCTAAAGCATTTCTTACATTTAGAGTTTAAGCCGGAGATATACATAAGGCTATCCTATTTTTCACATTTCCCCGTCAAAAATGTACATAGATTTCAGTTGAATTAATCACTTGTAGGTAAGATATGTAAAGTCTTTCTCAAACCAGTCAATCAAACAAACGCCGCGTAATAAATTCAGACTCAACCGTCACAGACCAAGGGGCTATGTATTTCTGTGATTGGTTCTTGTTTTTCAAATGCCTACTAAATTATTATGGTAAAATAAACCTAGAACCAACCGTGTCGGACCAAGCGAAGCCATATGTACGATTGGTTATTTATCTGCTTACCAAATAAGCGTGGTATAATATAGAACCAACCGTAGCGGCACAAGTGAAGCTGTATGACTCTGATTGGTTCTGGTCTCTCTTTGTCTTGTCTCTGCTAGCTGAACAACATTATGGGACAATGCGATGGCTTACTGGTAAGGACATGTACCTCCTGAACTTTGACCTTTCGACCTTTGGCTTCTACATATTATATTCTGTGACCAATGTTCCCCTGTGTCCAGTGAGCCTTCGACAAGAACCAGAGAAACTTCTCAATGTTTCTTTCTTTCCTACAAAGATGTAAAAAGATATCAATAAGACAAGTAATCGTTGTGCTGCAGTGTTTATCATAATCCTCAAAAACAACTTTCCTTGTCTCTGCCGCTTAAGTCCCTTATACCTATACTTATTCCAGTGTCATATTTCACACACCAAGTATTGACCGAACTTTCTATCCCAATTCTACTTCTGTCCGTGTTCTGCAAATAAAACTAAATGTAAAGTACCCATTCTCACAAATGTAACTATGATATGCCTACTGTATCACCAACGTAAATGTACCCGTATGAGAACAATTCTGAACAGGCTTTCCTTTAATGAAGCGCGGGACCTTTATATTGGGAGGAGATAACCTCGGCGAACCAGTGGTCGGTATCCCTTATACTTTCTATATGTCACTAACCGATTTTGCCAGCAAAGAAATGTGAATTTCCAGAAAGTGGCTATCACTTTATATCGTTCCGTAGTTTGCTGTCTGTCGGGAGTTAAGTAATCAACATAACAAACAGCATGTAACAGCAAATTTGTATCCCATTGAATTCTTTCTTCTTCGAATTTTTCTCTGTTGTCCTAAAAATAGTATGTCTTTATGAATTGGGGTAAGTAGGGCAGGAAATAGCTCAAGATTAAGATATCCCTTAGTACGAAATATGTTTAGAATTAGGTAGGCCCTTGCTGAATAATATTCTTGGAAATATCATATGTAGGGGGCCTATGCATTTTAAACAGATAGGTTTCAGAACAATGCAAGAGCCTAACATTTATGTATAGAATAAAAGCTGACCGCTTTCCCCTCCCTATTCCCATCTTGATGTTGTCGTGCTAACAGATCAGTGTATACTAGTATCAATTCTTTTATCTCATCTTCGTCTCACTTGGTATCACAGGTTTCACATAATACCATTATGAAGGACTAGAAACCACCTCTAACCATTTGGCTTATTTGATTTTGTTTATATCAAGATAACTAAGGAATGGTCTGTTATTGTAAATATGTAGCTCCTATTTAATGCACTATTGACGCAGATTGTTCAACCATTAATCAAACTCAACAATCAAATGACTTATCGAGATTTGGATTCTCTTGATTCTGGCTTACTCCATAAAAGCTGTACTTTTGCATCCATGATTTGAGCAAACATGCGAAAAGCTAATCCTCCTTAAAATATAAAGAACCATTTTGAAATGTGCTTTTTTCCATTATTTGCATGTTTACTAAAAACGTCCGTTCTTAACCTATAGTAAAATCGGTGAGAAATGTGGCAAGGCGTTAAAAGTTGCCAAAGAACGTAAGCAGTGGTAGAGTATTGGTTTCGACTAAGATCGGGAGATGGCGCCACCGTTTCATGTTTGACTCATTCGGTACATATCCATGACAGTGGGACAACAAAACCGGAAAGAAATGGGCCTGGAAATGATTCATACTTTTTTCTAAGTGACATATCTTCGGTTATCTTTTCGAAATTTTAAACCTCTTAATTATCTAATATAATTAGATTTAGCTCGGTTATTTTTTATAACTTATAAAAATTCAGTGTATATTTATATTTAGTTCAATTGCTTTTTCAGAAAATAATTATTCAAAGTATATCAAAATCGTCTACAGTTCGTATTGGTAAAAGCTATGCTTTTCATATACCTCCCTGGATCCCTCTGTAATTTGAGAATTTGTTATCTCTTGAACAGATTTATGGTGTGTCTTTTTTTAGCTGATATGTAGCGTCAGTGCTTTCCCCGTTGCCGCTCAATCTAGCCCCTATCTGGGTAGCAATAAAACCAGTGCTTTTATTAAAAGCTAAAAAAAAAAATAAAGGGAAAAAAATATTGCACAGCAGTGATTGAACGATATATAACAATACGATCCTCAAGCCCTTGATACGGGTCCAGTGTTCACAATGTGAACGTCTCTCTCAAGTATTTTTTTGCTTTTTCATTTCCATCTACAAAAACGATTGCACTACAATTCATCTTAGCCTTGGGGACTGGTCCAGGTTAATTGATGCTGACCTAATGATTGTAGTCGGGGTTAAGAGTTATGTGAACAAGGACAACTCTGACCCGGCCCTTTCTGGGAAGCGTACTTATGAGTGGTAATTTACCACATATAAAAACTAAACAAAAACAGGGTGAGAGAGTGTGGGATGTCTGTGTCACAGGGCCTGTGGGTGCTCTCATTTGGAGTTTGTGGGTATGGGAGTAGGGATGCATGTTGAAGAAGTGTAGTTTTGCTGCGCTATTCCTAGGGATGTATAATAAGAATAGGATAGTCCTGTTGTCGTAGATTTCGGGGGGAAAGTTTGTAATTTGTGATCCAAATCAGATAGGTCCTAGTTTATAAAATTAGAGATACTGAAACAGTTTGCCTATTAAGGAGACTTCTTGTTGCTATGGTACCAAGGGTTGTTACGCAGGTTACTTGTGGTTACTTCAAAGTCCTTATCTGACACTTGACTCAGAAGCGCAGGGTGAGAAGCACCCTCATCGTCTCCAGTATATGCAGAAAATTGACTTGTCGACCAACCTAATAGAATACGCGTTGATTCAGTCTGACAGCACTCCCTACATACACAAAATACAGAGAACGAGTCATCCACATCTAGCAGGATTCAGAGACAAGTATCTCGGACAATAGACTCAAATTGCCAGTACTGGCAGTACCACTTCCTAGACAATTGGCACCCAATGCCACCAACATAACCACAGCCCCATCTCCAGCAGTGGTCTCAGCCCTCATTGTTTGGTTGTAAACATTGTTACAGCCGCTGAGAAACGAAACAATAAATGGCACAATAACAGTCCCCCGCCTCCTGGACGAGGCCGGGCCTCCAACAGGCGAGTTCTCTCCTCCCCAGAGACGGCTAGAGGCGGCCAGGCAATACCAAGTGGACTTGGGATGCGAGGCTCTTAAGTATGCGATTTTACCCCTTGGGAGACATAGACGGGTTTCCAGTACACGCCCTCTTGTGAGGAATAGACCTGTGCAACACAGAATTGCATGGGTCGACAGTTTCTTCTGTAGGCTTATGTGATTGGTTGGCTGGTATCTCTAGAAACTTTTTGAACCAAAGACAAATTCTGTACAATTTATTGCAACTATTTCAAGTATCTTGAATTTGCAGATAACTTAACAGTAAATTTATAAGGAAAACTTATCAATCTTCGTGCATTTCACGCACTTGATGTCATTAGGTTTAGGGAGTTCTCAGTTAGTGCCTATGCTGTGTGCGAAGCATATTTAAAGGACCTCGGTTTTTCTGGACAAGGTCTCGATTCATTTAATGGATAAGATCGCCATCACCAGCTTGATATGACCATGGTTGCCACAAACGGCGTCAAGCAAACAAAAAAGCAACCAATCAACCAACTTTTTTGTGCTTAGTAAATCAAGCATGACATTAGTCTGTCGACCCGACATACCTCCCTCCCTCCCTCTTAAGTCCAAGCGAGCAGCACTATGTATCAGAATTGTGATATGTGTATTTTCCTTAGATGAACCCATCAGAAAATGCTCTATAAGGGCAAACAGAGGTAATAAAGTGTTGTGTACAGACCTAAATGAAGCCACTGCTGGGTGGCGGGCGGCCTAATGGACGAAGCCCCTAATGGAGACAATGCCAAACGTTTTGTGCACCTTTATTATCGCCCTGTACGCCACCAAAGGACCTAATCTCTCGCCGCCACAGGGACAATAGGCATTTGACTTAATCGGCGATAAAACCCACCATGGGTGGCAAGGAAAAATAGGAATGACAAATTTTCAATTGTCTCACTCCAGCGTCCGTTTGTAACGATTGGGTAGCGACGGGAGAAAAAAAAGGGCAATTTGGGGTGGGTCTTAGTACCACTAATTCCCACCAGGGAGCGCATTGAACGCCGCCTGGTGGCGGTTAATGGCGTCAATAGGGAGCGCTTTACTTCCGGTATGGAAGATAGGAATTGTGGGAGGTGAAAGTGGTGGACTGAAGTTTTCTTCTGTTATCAATCTCATTTTAGAATCATAAGGAAAGTCAGTGACATTGTCATGATGTGACCTTAGGGACGTTGAGCTATGAGATTATGCCCCAACAACCCTTCAGGGTGAGGAATGACGCCGTAACACGCACACAGCGGTGGTCATTGTGGGATCCAGGGCCCAGATCTCCGCCCTTTGAGAGAAGAATTCAAAGTTTGCGTTTCAATTCTCATTAGTTGTATGAATTATTGAAGGCTGTGAGTGGCTGGGGGCGTGCCCACCAATCACTGGGGCCCCTCTACCCCCTCCCCGCCGGGCACTTGTAGGGAAATAGCCCCTACCCCATGGACACTCACAGTCAAACATCCATCAATTGTTTTAGTCACAGCGACATTTATTGCACATTCTTTGCTCTCAAAATTTTGCGCCAGCTTGTTTGAATGTCTATAAGACTATTCTGTTTAAGGATACAACAAGTTGTAAGTGGTTGAAGTCCTTTGTTGCAAAGGGTGATACATTCTAGGAGGATATAACTTATAATGCAGTGTATATAATATGTACCCCCTCTCTGCCACCAGTAGTATGCCTTTTCAATGCGGCGAAAATAAAAAGCCCTCCCTGGTTTTTACAGTAGAAGTAGATGTTGGACTGGTTGTTTGACTGTCAACAACCACATCCCCCTAAAGAACCATTGTGATTTACATAACTGACTAGTTCACTCATCTATCTGGTAGCCTACTACCTGGGGGATAGAGAAAGCCACCCCCGTCTGTGTGCACGTGGTACAGTCACGTGATCCACCCTGGAGGACGCGCCACCGGAAGTATCCTGCCCCACCACACTCACTTCCGGTGTATAGTTTTCCACGCGGTATATATGTGGCGCTGTCCCCGGAGAATTTCCTATGCATATTTGCATAAAAAAAAAGGCCCCTTTCCTCCATATACGATGTCTAGGATAGAATTTTAAATTCTGCTTGTATATGATTGCCATAGCATGAAAACAATCCTCATGTCACTTGATCCTCAAGCCCCATACCGACTAGGGTGTTTTGGACATCGTCGACCATTCTTTTGATTTATCGCCCACCAGCATGCAGCGTTAAAATGTACATGTTTGATCTGAATCGGTGCAATAATCCACTGATAATTTTGGAAGGATCGGCCAATTAGTGTGCCGACTCAATCCAGTGGCTACGGGGCTTAAAGCTGGTGGTTGACACCCTGTGAAGCTCCTCCCCTGGTCTGACTACTTGTAGTACGACGGTCACGTCTCCGTATGAATAATGGGACACAAATGAATGCAGTTTCTACAGTTACCTAGAACACCCCTGCTTGGCAGGCGACAGGGAAGGGGAAGGGGATCCATGATTCAAATCACAGTTTTCGGGATGGATTAACCACGGTTTAGCATTGCCGTTGAGATTCAAATTGCCCACATGTTCTGTATCGAAAATTCTTCCCTATTTTTTCTTATACTAATATAGATATTTGCTAAAGTTATTACAGCTACCCATTTTTGGAAATGAATTTATTGTTGGTGTTATTTTTAGGGGGTATTTATAAGGCAATGTAGAGTGCAAAGTGTATAGGTATTGTTAGCCCACTAGGGACCCTTGGGTCAAATGTCAATGCTGAACTTAACGCATGGTACAAAGATTGATCACAACGCCCCAAGGTCAAGGTCACTGTTACCAGGTCACCTCAAGGTCAGTGACAGTGAACGAAGTTCACCAATCAATCCTGAGAGGTCGAGGAGATAGTGCTGGGTAGGGGTTGGTACGGCGGGGACTGGGGGGGGGGGGGGGGGCGTATGAGAATAACCAATGGACAACTCTGCGGTCTATCACCCTGTAGAATTCATCAGCCTCATCCACCCTTTAATTGCAACTAAAGGGGGTGCGGTATATAGCGGTAAATACGGGAAGCTACACAGAAAGCAATTCTTTAAATCGTGCTCTTATCTGTTGGGAGGGGGGTGGGATAGATAATAAGCACTTACATCAATGCCGATCATTAAATCATCTTCTCCCTCCTTTTACTTAGAATCAAAAAAGATAACAACAGATTTGAAAATTACTTTTGGATAAACATGTACATGTATGTATGTAGAAATAACAACATCAACTTCCGTGAATATATGCCGTATATATATAAGAGGCAGGGGCCAGGGGGCGTGGGTTGGGAGGTATCGTCAGGGCCCTTTATGGCTGAGGAGACTAATAAGCCATTCATACGCCCCTACCCCGGCCCTGGTAATACGTGACCCCGCGGACAGGGTGGCGGCCATTCGTCATAAGCGGTGAGGGCGGGGCAGTGGACGGCCCTAATGAAGGTCTATGGTCCGCCCCATCCCTCAGACCACTCCAGACAGGGGCGGCCACCTCTGGACCTCCACAGGGGGCTGACCGCCGTCCTGCTACGTGCCCACTCTCCCCTAGTCGGGGTTGACGGGCAGATGGGGGTGGGGGGGGGGGGGGATATACACGTATAAATATATTTATAAGTACATGTATTTTCATACTCTGGGACCAATTTCCTACCCCCCCCCCCTCCACCTCCGCGACCAAAACACTGCCTTGGATAAATCGCCAACTCTTTGGATGTCCAAAGCCCTCTCGTTACCATCTAGAAGTTGCTTCCCCCTCTGCCCCCTGAACTGTTTTCGACCCCCCCCCCCCCCCCTCCTCTTCAATGCCCTGACCGCCATGCCGATGAGTCTCGTCCTCCAGGCCGAAGCCGCCGTCTTTCAGCAGACCGGAAGTGGTGGGGAAATGAGCGTCGGCCGCCGACGATGGCAGGCGGGGCGCGGTGTCGGGCAGGTCGGCGCCACCAGGGGGCGTAAGGCGGGCTAATTAAGGCGCTTCACGGCCACCGGGGGGCGCTGCGGGCCGCTTTGTGCGCGGGACGCCCATCACGCATGCGCAGACGGGTGTGGGCTGTGTAAAGGGGTCGGGGGTAGTGTAGGGGTCTAAAGGTGGGTCGGTTTAATCAGATTTGTGTACCAAGCCGGACTAAGAGCATTTTTGTCGTGGCCAAAACGAGGCCGTCAGTTTGAAAGCCGACAGGCACGTGACCTATGGGCCACACGCCACTTCCGGTCTTTTCAGCCAATCAGCAGCATTCTTACAGTCTATAGTCGGACCGACGTCACGTCCGGCGCGCGTGCAAAGTGATGACTTTCACTTTGCAGCGGAAGTGACGCGGCGTCTCATATTAACAGACGCCCAATGGCCCCTTATACTAATATAGAGACCCCAGCTGGTCCCCGGCCTCACCATAATACTCTCCGTATGATGAAACACCCGCCGCCGAGGGACCAGCGGCGGCCGCTTGTGCCGTGCCGTCATGCTATGATCATACGGCGCCTGCCGGGACCATCCGTCACACTCTAACCAGCAGGCACTATAGGCCTTTCATATCGCCCCGATAATCTTATCGTACAGACTAAAGGCGGTCAGAAAAACACCGATAAGACTGTGGGCGGGGCACAGGGTCCAGCCCCATTCAGACAGACTTACGGCGTCTACCCACCGCCAAAAAAAACACCACCAATCTCACCGAGAAAAATCGGCCAAAGTCATTTTGACAGGCCCTCAGAGGATCATGGAGGTTGGATTAGTAGGGGAGAAGCAATGAAAAACTTTGGAATTGCCTGTTACTTTCAGTCCGTGACAAGGTTGGGGGCGAAATCTGTGTAATTTAACGAGTTTTGTAAAGCAGTGGCCGTATGCTGGTAGTGGTGGCCCGTTATTTGGGGCCGATTAGAGGTCCGCACCTCGTTGCTGGTCGTTAAGTTGGTCCCGCTCCCAGTTTATTATTGTAGAGTGCCTTTTGGAGTCATTTTGTGAAATACATCATATGCCCAACGGGCCCGCCGAGATGAGGAGAGACGGTGGGGATGGGTTGGGGGTTTGTTTGAGCTTAAAACATTTCTTGAACCAAGTAGTATGATCTATTTCATGTCATTTTGGGGGAGGGGGAACCTTTTACCCTTCGTACAAGTACAGCTTCTCACATGTTCTGTTTAACAATCTATAACATTTTACCTGTCTTCTCGTTCTTATTTCAACGAAATTGGCAGGATCAGTCACATGCAAAATTATTAATAAATAGTTTATTCGAGGGAAATGTATATCCTCAATAATAAGGTGGTACTGCTAATTTAATCCAACATATTTTTTATCATCAAACTCTCATTGATTGGCACTTTTCAAATGTATGGTACATGCATCTTTTATTTACCCATATAGTTCCCTTTGTTACCTCTCGAGAATATTACTGAGTAGATATTCCACTGAGTATAGACCTTTTGTACCAAGTTTCCCCCATCTAACAAGCCTACTGAGTTAACTCAGTCGAGTCAAGGGAAACTCTCCATCTTTCACAGCTACTACTTGACAGATATATTGGACTCAGGGCGCGGATGCAACTTTAGGTCGCTACTGCATGGTGGGCTCAGTCAAAGAACATCCATCAAAGAAAGACAATTTTCTCTGCGCATTTTTCCCATCATTTTCTGGGGTTTATTTAAAAAGAGCACCTGTCGTGTTAGTGAAATATCAGCTATAAATCATACAGTCATGCCTCGCTCAAAGTTGGTCTGTACTTAACGTCAGATATTCTCATTGAACATTTAGATCTAGACAGCAGGGGTATTCATGATTCCTTTGAGGTACACTGTTCAAATACATTAAAACAAGATTAGAAACATACAAGAAATAGTATTTAGATTCATACATCCATACATTAGATAAATAGACATCACATCTTGTTCCATATTGTTTATATAAGGTGAATATACCGCCTTCCGATGAATTAAACTTATATACATAGTCAATATCGTGAATGCTATACTAAGGTCCTCACATTCGAGACATTTTTCCAGCGCCATTCATAAAGAAGTACGATCTAGGTACCTTCTGTAGCTCAGGTTATCATATGAATTTACAGTTCTCATAATCCGTACCTAGACGTATATTCCAAATTAAAACAATACAGAAAAGAAAAGTTGCCTCTACTTAATATGAACACCTCGAATTGGTCCCAGATCTTTGTATTAGGATAGACGTACTGCCAATGCAATAATTACATCTAGATACACCCACATAACGTACACTTCACAAACCGACACCAAGAAAACATCCCATTTGCTTGGACTGTAGCCGTTCAGTCCATTTTTATGCCACAATTCTAATGAAGTATAATAATAATAACGAAATGACACTCAATACAACAGACCGTATTAAATTGTCAATTTGAATCCAATCCCATACAAATAAAGTAAATAAGTATTCCTTGCAGCGCCTCGCACATATACTGTCTTTTTAGTTACCACAATTCTGAGAAGAATACATTGAGAAACTTGGTATCCAACACAGTTGTATCCTTTGATGATTGCGGTTACTGCTGAGATATTGCTGGTCGTAGCTTGATATCTTGCAAAGCTCACCTTAACCAATAATCGCTTAGAGATAACTGAGCTCGACCTATCGTGCGACCAGCTTCAGTTATTACCGATTGGAGATTGTCCACATGATAGGTCTATGATCCCTGAGTCTAGTAGCCAATGCTACATTCCGGTAATCCGGCACTTTAGCATAGGTGGTCTGATTTGGTACACTAGGATTATGTCCTATGGTCATATGTACCAGATATTGGAGCACAGCGGAGATTGGGACGTTGGCCAACCTACGCTGTTTGTATAATGGTTAATAATTAAACCTTGATGAAGCAACAATAAGAGGGGCAGCCGCCAGGTTTATGCCAATGTGTGCGTCTAGTATTAAACTATAGAATACTAGAATAAAAGTATCCTAGACTAGCTGTGGAGGGTCCCCTGGGCCGGGCTAGCTGATCTCCTTGATGACGAACACATCTAGACTGGCCCACCTCATGTACTTGGAGGTGACGGCTATCCGCCCGGAGTACTCGTCCAGGGCCAGGGCCCTCGGTTGGTGCAGGGGTTTGGGGGTCCGCAGGTGGAACTTTAACCGGCCGTCGGCGCTGAACACACTCAGCCGGTCGTTGCCCTGGTCGGCCACGTACACGTTATTACACGGGTCGATACACACCCCCTGCGGGCAGTACAGCTCCTGGTCGCCGCTCCCCTGCGACCCGAACCGGAACAGGAAGTCGCCGTTCATGGTGAAGACGCAGACGCAGTGCTGCTCGCTGTCGGTGACGTATATCCGGTCCATGCCGTCGACGGCGACTGCGACTGGGTGTTTGAGGTGCGCGCCGCCGAAGTGCCGCACGCGCGTGCCGTCGTCGCGCAGCACGTTCAAACATGGCAGCTCGCCGCCTTCCACCACCACCCACAGTCCACTAGATGGGTCGACGGCTATGGCCACGCCGGCCTCAAAGAGCTTGGTGCGCTCCCCGTTGAGTCGGTAGGGGGGCTGGAGGTTGTAGAGGCGGACCCCCTTGACGTACTTGTGGTCACATAGGGCCAGCAGCTGACCGTCTCGGGAACAGGCCACCCCCGAGGGAACCAGCGCACGGTAGTTGGTGCCCTTGTACTCGGTGACCTCGGCGCCGTCAAGGTCAAAGCGCCGGATGCGCGTGGGGTCGGAGACGGCGACGCTCTCGTCGGGCAGGATGGTGACGTCACGTAGGTCCTCCAGGCTGTCGTCCGTCTTGGACCAGACAAGGTCAAGGTCGCGCGACTTGCCCCAGTCCTTGACGCGCATGCTCTGACGCATGGCTACTTCCGATACGTCGGTGATGGGTGGGGTTCGGGGGGCCTGGCCCTCCCCCTCCTCCTCCCCGCCCACGTCGGCGAAACTGGCCACGGCCGACAACGCCTGACCCATGGCTGGGAAGGTAGACTAATAAATCTACGAGTGGCTGGTCTAGTTGCCCCGTACGATCCTGGATGATCCAAACACTACCTCCTAGAACTAGTCATTTTGCAGGGTGTATAATCAGTGTGTGGAGTGTATGGAGAATCCCTCTGGTATCAGCTCCTCACAACGTGAATGGGTATCCTCGTGGCCCGCAAACACTACTGCAGGTTATTATGATATAGTGTGATAATGTAGTGTGTAACTGTGCGTAACTTGCTAGGGCAGCATCACAAACCCTGTAACCTCCTGTCTAAACACTACTATATTGTGAAATATTCCAGTATCACAGGGAAGTATTTCAGCCCTGTCCGACCGTCGTAATGGCCTTAATATAACGTCCGTCTGGTCACTTCCACGTCCACATAAACCACGTACACTGTATAATAATCCGCCCCTTAATCCGCCCGGTCAGACCCTAATATAGGCCAACACGGCGTTCACAGGTTTACCTCCAGTCCCCATTACCTGACTCGCGTTGTTTACCTGGTCGTCAGGGGCGACCGTCCCGCCCCGACAGGCCCACCTGAACAGGTGCCGGGAGGAAGGCCTGAACGCCTCGACCTGACCTAGTTACTGCAAGCTTAATTATTTTTGCCTTGTGAATATTTTCGGACTTTTTTCACACTGCAGTTGATGCACAGAAATAATATAAGGGACGCAATTAAACGGCAAAGTTCACGGGATTTAAACACGGACATTCTACTTCCCAAAAACGTCCATCAATCCTTGGTAATCAAAAATTTAGCAGTGCGAAAATATACACACTACCTGCACCCCTCACATCCCTTTGGGGATTAGCTCGGGTCAGTAGGTGGCGCGACGCGTTCCCAGCTTGGGGTCAGTCACAATGTGTAAACTTATTATCAACTATGATAAACAGAGATAAACTTACTATGGTGTTGTGTCGGGGCTGGTGTTCTAAGGTTGTCCCTTGGAAGCCAGGTGTTGGTGTCTCAACTGATGTATACTACTTATGCGAGTCCCAACATATCAGCTGATGTTTTTCGGCTTTTCTTTTGGGTCTCTTCGAGGAAATATTACAAATTAGTATCTTTAAATAAGCTGTGTTTTCCCAACTATTTATCAATGTAAATTTAACATTTAGTTTAGAGTAACTTCACATCTGCTTCTGTTCCAAACCAGTCAAGTTCTGGATCTTTTTATTGGCTATATTGTAACCGTCACGTGGTGTACTGTGACGAGAAAGTTATTAGGTGTTTCCGTCAAGATTTAATGCATTTTGATGATCTCCCAGGCAGTTTGGTTATCGGTTTAATGCTTCCCCGTCTAGTGAAAACACATGCATCATTTAAGATATTCAGGGTAATACTGTGTAACGAGGAGGAATAGTCACCTGTCATCTATATGATGTATGGGCATATAATGTAGAAGTGATTTCCTACGTATAGCTGCCCAATAAATGGTGACGAGATTTCAATGGTCGCCTCTGGGAAGATGGACGTTTTTCTTTTTGAAACTAGGGAAATTGCTATTGTTCTGACAAACCTGGTTGCATCTGTGGAACTTTAGGATTCTCCTAAGGAAAGTTATCAGCTATTCTGAGGGGAACCTAGCTATACATCTTATGGGGGATTGCCCTAACCAAACGGAACGAGATGGATGTTGATAAGAACATAGCTGGCAGTATTCCCAGGAATCTGAACACAAGAAAAATAACCAAACAAATGTTAACATCAGTTGAGGGCTGAATAAATGGAGACAGGAAATGTAACCCGTTCTTTCCTTTTAAATTCCAAGAAGAATAAGAAAAACTAAGAGGCACTCTGAATCATATATCCTCCATTCCAAATTAAATGTTCGCCACCCGCGGGGCGTCTTTAGATGTTATCGACCCTCCTCAGACGGTCACTCGGTAAACCTGTTTGATTTGCTGAATAAAACAGCTGTAATCGACCATTGATCGGCCGATAGAACTTCAATCGACAGCGCACTCGGCCGACGCGACGCTCGGCCGAGTTACAACAGGATCCGCCGGGGGGCGCGCGCACCTGCCGTGTAATATGTCAGGAATTGGAAAATTAAATATTGATTCAGGTGCCGTTGTAGTCCTATGATGTGAGCTTTTTCCCATGTCCCTTTCTGTTTTAAGATGGGTGGGGCGTACAGAGTAGTTGGCTGTATGTCGGGGGACTGAGTGATTGGTTCTGGACGTGATTCTGTCGGTGCGTCCGGGTTGAGCTGCTCGATTTAGACCTTTGAACGGTCCGCTCTATAGGGCCTTTGTCGTGGTATTCTTAAGGAAAGGGCCTGGGCGTTTTAGGGCTTCAGGGTGGGAGTAAGGGTCAAGGGAAATGTCATTGCCCTTAAGCTGTCTATGGTGAAGTGAATAAAAGTGACAAAGATACATAAATATCATCAATACAAATAATTTTTAAAGAGTACTGGTGGGATTTAATGTGTGATGTTTTTATAAACTAGCATTTTAACTCTGCACATTTATAACAACATCTGGATATACATTGCACCATCCCTTCTATTCGGCGTGTTGTGTAAAATGACCTATTCGGTTGATAGGGCCAATAGGGAGCCAGCCACGGCAGTAGTATACAAAAAGTGCCGTCTGGGCCGGGCCGCCAGCTTTTAGCTGTTTGTTTAGATTGCCCGGGATACCGCGCAGTTTTAACTGGGGTCGGCCGGTACAACAAGTTTGGCCGAGCTTCATGTTGTGTTGAGTCGCTGCTCACGGTTTCATAACAACGACCAAGGGCTTAAAATAGGCATAGGAATAGAGACTGTGGAACGTAGGTGTTTCGGAAACCAAGTAAATCTAGAAGGGATTTGAAAGTGCTTACCAGTCTATTTTTTAAGGTGAGCACGGCAAAGAAAAACAGGGTAAACAGCAAAGGTATTTTGGGAAATATGACTTAAAGACGAGACATATCATTTTCCGACCTTCATGGTTTCTTGATTCTAAAAGATACTTACTTTGCTGTTTTGTAGAGAAAAAAGTCAATACTTCTTCTGACATGTCAAATGCTTGACAGCGGGCAACGTTCAGTCGCAGGACAAGGAAAAATAAAGATACACGTCGAATTTGAAAGTGACATTTGAGTGGCCATCCAGACTTTTATCATCAAAATAAGCAAGTTCTTATTGGGAGGATAGTTTTATTACAGGGAAGAGGCACAGATAAGAGTAACTCAAACCTATACGCACTGTAGGTGGAGACAGAAATGAGCACATATTAGTTTGATTTCAATTCAAGGAAACGATCAAAAACGTCACCATAATAAAAGAAAAAGTACCCCAAGTAATGTTAAATCATAATCGGTTATATAGTAAACTTTGAACTGATATTGCAGTCAGGACAGTTTGTTTAAATAAACCAGGAATGACGGTCCTAAAAGTACTGTTCTAAGTGAAACTTTAGGCAGGCTTTAAGGATAGACAACTGTTCGTAACTACCAATTTAGGAAAACTTTGATATCTCAATAACTATCCTGCCGATTATAGAGTGTAATGCATCAAATGAAAGCACAGATTTTTCGCTATCTATTGATAGAAATAATATTATTTTCTTACTTGGATGAAAAGTATGGCAAAATAAAAAGGAATTTTTTCACTTTTATTTTTCAAACATTGATATCTCCCTTAATATCAACCCTGCATGCCTAAAATGTTATGTATATGATCAGGACATTCTAATTGAGGGAACTGTGTCTCAGATTTTTCATTTAGGTCTTAGTTTAAATTTTATGTCAAAAAACGGGAGAATTTTGTCACTTTTTTGAACTTAAATTTCTAGACTTCATAAAACAAAAACTAAGGCCTAATTAAAAAATCTGAGACACGGTTCCCTCTGAATGACTATCATGCACACATGTTCAAGATTTTAAGGCTCTGTATAAATTATTAAATGAGAAATCCTTGTTCAAAAAATATCTGTCAAAAATGTTCTTTCAAAGTCCAGGCTTACTTGCAAAGGCATCCTTCCATGCATACTCATATGATTCATATCAATAAATAGACTTTCTTTTAGCTATCTAATGATATATAATATAGGTAAAGGTATTAAAGTTCACAGGTATAGTGAACAGAATACCGCTGCAATAGCAAAACAGCCCTTATCAACAGTTGTCTATCCTTAAGCTAGGAATATATTTACATTCCGATGTCACACCGACATTTCCATACACTACTACCTGGTCCCCGTTGGGGCACGCTGGTATCGGCATGTCACCCGTCACTATACCCGGACCACTGGTGTCGCCGGGCACAAGCGGGCGGCGTCTGGGGGACGCACAGACTGACAGTCAGCACACGTAACTCACGTCATACGTCACGTAACTCACGTCATATGTCACGTAACGCGCATAACGTTACGCAGTGCCCGTAACATCGCAAATGGGGGGCTCACTGATGTAATATAGAGGATCCCAAATGACTCAGATGATGGAATGACGGGAAGTAATCACAGATTGGATCTGCTTTTATTTTCCGGATTGTGAACGTGTAAGGTATTAATAATGAAATTAAAGCGACGTTACCGTTTATAACAGTGTGGTAATTTGATACGAATCGCCATACCAAAGTCATGACGCGACCAATGACTACTCCCATGATTTTCATTATCTCATTTAGTAAGCGATTCGAGAATTTTGTCACTTCTTTTTATTTTCTTATTCATAAACAGATGACTCTAAATGAAGGATTCTATGTATTTATTAGCAACCCGGGGGTGAGGATTTTTTCTTTCTTTCGTTTTTGGTTGAATCTCACACGTGAACGAAGAGCATTCTGAGTTGAACAATAGTGGTACCCTGACTTTGGCTGTACACTTTGTGTAGCTACCTACTCTAAACCCACATACCCACTTCAATAACCCGCACCCTCACCCACATGCGTCCCTTAAACCCCCCTCTCAAATTCCCACACCCACAACCCAATTGGTTACCATGGCCTCCCCTCACCTCCTCCCCGGTAACTGATTAAATGACACTCTCCCCGACCAGGACCCACCGCATCAGATGATTAGAACCACCCCAAGAAAGTCGATTGGTTCTCACTCCTAAAACGGTTCAATTCCAAGCTTTTACTGGGATGGGATTCCAAAGGTTTCACTGTAAGATGGGTTTCTTGTATCAGACTGCAATGTGTGATATGTTTTCTAAAAGGCTAGCAGTTGTTAAATTCACAGACAAAGGTTTATCAGTAATTTTGCTTACTTTTGTCTTTGTAAGACTTCGTCTTTGTAAAAGACTGCTGGTCGTCTTATTGTGCACTTAACAACATACTAGCTGACATTAAAGATGAACGTATGTTTTGACATTAAAGGCTATTAGTTTTCAACAGTAATATCTGCTTCCAAGCAAAATTATCTTTCTCTTTAGAGTTACGTCTGTATAAATCTAAATTAAAGTTTAAGTAGTTGATGTAGGACGTGGTTAGATGTGCTCTAAAAAAAGAAGTTTTAAGTACATGTAGTCGATTGCTTAAACATTTCGCCATTACACACTGGCTGACATTAGTCCCTGTTTTGACTTGAAGGCTTGAGGCAGGTGACATTTATAGTTTTCTGTGTGAGACTAAGAGACATTCTGTTTGTGTCCTTCAATTGCTCTTGTCAATCTGTATTTGAATCCACTTCAACGAAGAAGCAAATAGATTATTTGTACAACCTAACCTTTGGGACAGCACTAGAACGGACATGGCTTACAGCCCTGACATTTCAGATGCCCACTCACGTCAAAAGTAGTTCAAGCTTAAAACCATATCCAGGGTAAACAAAATTTGAACATACGATTGGCTTTTTCCTGTAGTCTTGTGACAACTTTCTGCATTGCTCCTCTAAGTCCCCATTAGATTTCTATTTCCAGACCGTTTGATCTCAAATTTCCTCACTTCTTTCAATGCAAAGTTGAAATCCGGGACAGGTTATTGAAACAGTAATGGTATGGAAAAGGATGTAAACACTAAAATTCATATTAGGATTTCTTTTCTAATAAAGGGTATGGTCATCTGGTCAGTACTATTGCTGCTGTAAGGAACAGGTGATTGTGAACCTAAGGTGTCCTCAACCCTCACCCCACATCCCAGCCTACTGCCATGTCCTGCCTGATTTCACTTTACTGCCTTGTCACCGCGCTCCAATCGGTGTAGCCCCAGAGAAGGCGACCCCATAACGACTCCGGCCCACGACCCCTCCGGGCTAACAAACCTATCCCGTGCCCTGGAGCAGGCTAACGAGACTGCTCTCTCAAATGTGAACTGCCTCTTTGAAGATGAAAGAGATGATGGGATGGCTGTTATGTTAGAGACAACTTGTCACGGTCAAAGTTTAGTTGAAGGGTGAAGGTCACAGGGTAGTTGGAGGGTGAAGGTCACAGAAAACTAAAGGGTGAAGATCACAGGGTAGCTTGAGGTTGACCGTCATCCTGTCATCATATGAAATGATATCAAGTAATTGGAGAAAATTGATGTCAAAAACAGATAGGAAATAATGCATTTTTTCAGAATTTTTTTTAACTACTTCATGATACATCATGTTCTTTCAGTAGTTGGTGATGGGTTGTTTGTTCTGTAAAATACAAAGCAACAATGGAAAGAATAAGCACTTGAGAGCTGCGCAGAAACAGCTCGTAATCCCTCAAGAACCACACAGAGAAGTTTCCTGAAAACAACAATTTAATTACAAAAGCAGGCCTGGTAATCTCCTGGCGTTGTGTTGCGCTCAGTCAGCACACAGGTGAGTTGGTTACCTGAGACGCCACAGGTGTGGTCAGGTCAAGAAACAGGTGAATCAAGTCCCTCACCTCAAGTTGCAGGGAAAGGAGCTATTTTGGCCTGTGAAACAAATTGAAAAGGAAAATGTCAGCTAAAATGTGCACACAGCAATTAATCAACGAAATATGCACACCATGACATCTATGCCTCTTAGCCAAGCCCAGTTGAAAGCAGGGTCGAAAAAGCTGGGGAAATCTGTATGACAATCTTTCAATCGTATAACCAATCCATAACATTAATATTAAATTCAAATCGGTTATGATGGAAAGAAGCTAGTAACAACTGTCTTTCATCCATCCTCTCTGTTTAACCTTAAGAATATGAAAATTCTTCGATGCTTAAGTAATACTTAAGATATGGATATATAAAGCCTAGGCTTTGCCTAGTAAGGCTAGATAATGTATTAACTGCACCAACCCCAAAGCCAGTTTCCCCTATGGGGACTGTGGTCTACGAGTGTCAGTTAAATGGTAATGGGCTCATCTGTGTGCCATCATTACCCAATAACGGGTCACGTGCCGCAACCCCGAAAGTCGTACCCACACCGCCATTATACATCACTAATGACTTCTCCTAAAGCGTATGGGGATTGCAAAGGGTCCTAGGTGTCGCTTGTATACATGATGTAAATCTGTAATTTTTCTGGCCAAAATAATCATTGCAACTTAGTTTTTTTTCCTGTATTTCATGCACTTGAAATGGACATATTTTGTAAAGTATTCCCGTAGGTATAGTAAAATTAAGTGAAACTTGTTTTCCATTTGCTGCGGACAAATAAAAAAAATTGCCCCCCTACCCCGGCTTATAATACCCCCACACCCCGCATGGGTCGCCATCTGTCCTTCGTGAAGGGGTGTGACCTCAAATGCCGTTCAACCCCTATTCACACCTCCTGAATTAGTTGAGGGATTTGTATAGCGGCTTTGTGAAAGAAGTTCAAAGTGCACCAATTATTGCGCACGAATGAGCGCTTTGGTGTTGTGTTTTTATTAACCTCAATCGCCATAGATCCAGATGACAATAGCTTAGTCCTGGTTAACTGAAAGTTTTAGTGGTTGGGAGTTTTAAACATCAGCATCACCGTATGTCGGACCTCAAAGTCGATGCAACATGCATCAGCAACAAATAGGTGCAGGATGCCCGGGACAACCATAGAATGATGCTGGCCAACCAGATATTAATGAACAGTTATTTAGACAACCACATTTGGAAGTAATTTAAGAGAAAATGATAATTTGGGTTTCATGTTTACATTCAACAGTTCGTTTCGTTGACGTAATTTTATCTTAAGGGAAAAAATGATAATTTGGGTTTCATGTGTACATCCAACAGTTCGTTTCTTTGATGTAATTTTAATTTAACTGTCTTAAAGGGAAAAACGATAATTTGGGTTTCATGTGGACATCCAACAGTTCGTTTCCTTGGTGTAATTTTAACCTATTATTTTAAAAGGTTTGTTTAAAAAGTATGAGTCATAGTGGAACTCTCATCTTATCGCATGGTCGTGTTCCTCTCCAAATGTTTGCAGCATGAACGATCGGTCGTTGGTGTATCGCAAATTTGACATCGTCATAACTATAGAATTAGCTATTCATTTAGTAAATGCACTGTTCAACGATCGTAGACATAGGACACTATTTGAATTTTTAAAAACGAACCAAAACTTTATTAGGCAGTATTTCAATGATACATAGAAATGCTCAAAGTAAATGTTTGATATTTCTTAATTTGCCGCCTGTGCATTTAAAGTTGGATGTAGCAGTTAGGTAAAAGATCCGTCACCGTCCATTGTCCCTCAGCCTGTCTCCTGTAATTGGCGAAACGCTGTCGCCGGTCCATGCCATGCCATGTCAATAAGGATCTAGTTCTCGCCGTGAAAGCTAATGGCTCACCCAGTATTGGATGTTGTGTGTCCAGACGTTATCATTAGACAGGCCTTTTACGGACGGATGGAGACTTCTGTTGGCTCAGAATTTAATGTCTGTCTTCTGTGCGGATTAAAGGTGGTAGTTTGAGGTAGTGTTACAAGTTAGAATTAGTGTGGGGATAGTTTGTTATCAGTGTTGTTCAGTTTTATGGACGGGTTGTCATTCATCGTGACTTCTCCTCCCACACTCCTTATAACAACAGTCGTTTTTGACATGGACCTATTGTTATTGGATTGCCATAGTCCCGTCCTTTCCAATGCACCATCAAATTGCTTTTTCCTACTGTCCATTTCCAAAGATAATGTCAACAAATCAAAAAGAGATGAACCTTATATAGCCATTCTAATCATGACTATGGAGGCTGGACATCGTTGGCGATACGTGTATTCTTTAAATTAAATATCAACAGATACGCCCAACCTCCACAATATCTGTAGGTGGCCTCTCAGTTATTGACCTTTAAATATTGACCCTTGGACAAATAGGCTTCTTTTAACAGAGGTGGACATAGCAAGGGCAGAGATGGGCATATCAACAACAGGGATGGGCATGGCAATAACAGAGATGGGAATGGCAACAACAGAGATGGGCATTATAACAACAGGGATGCATATGACAACAGCATGTGGGCATGGCAACAACATAGGTGGGCATGGCAACAACATAGGTGGGCATGGCAACACAACAAGTGGGCATGGCAACAACACAACAAGTGGGCATGTCAACCACAAGACCCCCTTAGTGATGCCCGGATTACAGGGACTGGCTGATGGCCTCATCCATCACTTACTGCCGTCAGTCTGCCACATGCCGATAGGCCGCAATGTCCGGTCCGATCGGCCGGAGTCGAACCTTTAACCCGTGGGACTGTGGACCGGGAAGGCCACCTATTAGATGAAAGGGCTGGTCAGCAGGCCGTGAAAAATACACGAGGCTATTACGTATAAATACTGTAAATATTTTTGTGTGGAACAGTTGTTCGGTTATGAATTGGTTGGAATTATTATATGCGATTCTTTGAATGAAATTTGCACTCCCGTTACTTTGATTGAAAACAGAGTTGTAGCAATACTGTATGTGTTTTTGTCTTCCTTTGTATTTGAAATACAAAGTAATATCAAAACTGAATAGATTAGAACGTATCTATTCTGCAGGAGGGTTTCCGCATTGATATAATCAATTGGATTATGACCGAAATTACGTTGTGCTTATTGTGATATAGCCTAAACTGCCTTGTATTCCTGAAGACGGATTTTTCTGATTTGATTATAGCCGACAGCATTAGGGAACAGCCTAGACAATGCAGTCAGGATAAATTACAGCAGACAATGTCTCACAATAAACGTCACCTGCAGTCTTTGAGTTCTCGATATTGCACATAATTTGTTAGATAAGCTTAACACATACTAAAACCTTATCCAACAGTCTAAGTAATTACTCGATAAATAAGGTATTTTGCATATATTGGGTTTGAGTAAAGCAGTGCAGCTCACATTTAATTCTACGAATCCCTTTGTCATCAGGACAGAATGTATGTTAGATAGTAAAGATTTGACCAGCCTACAGTGTTCAAAGAGGATATTTAGCATGGTGTCATGTCACTTTGTCAGTTAGTTTGAATCAAAACGCCTACATTCATCTCTGTATATGACTTATTTAATACTTTTATATCTGGAAATGAAAAACATAAGGTCATGAATTTAACTATGTTTCTTTTTCATTTCAGGTGAGTGGAATACTTGATTCTGTTGCAAAGCTTTGTACGACAAAATTTGGTGAGTGGGATTGTTTTGTATTTAGTTGACAACATATTTTGACTTTGGTGTTATTTCGATTAATTGTAGTTGGAATATCACATACATTTACTTCGAGTAGCCGTTTTAGTAAAAAAAAGAAAAAGATGTGTTAAGTCTATGGAAACTTTCGGAACCTTGCTCCTACTTTTCCATCCATCTCTTGGTGGTGCCAATTTGTTTAGCAACTCTTACCAACGTAATATCTGTCAAATTCCTTTCAAAGAGTGTTCGTTCAATTTCTCTGGTGTAAAACACAAAAAGGTGAGTTGAATAGGCGAGAGGGAGGCTTTGTGCGTGCCTTTCTAAGGTTTAGAACCATGTCAGAATGTGACAGGTTAGTCTGCCGAGGTTCATGATAGGCAGCAGCAACAGTTCAGGGGGCACTTGTTTCAGAAGCAAAGGCAGCAAAATTTGGGAAGTGTGTTGATACAAAGGTAACGAGAAAATGATAACATGACAGAGTTGTGATGTACTGAAGGTGACCTCAGGGAAGGGACAATGGGGGAAATGATTCTCAGCATTAGGAAAACAGTTAATTTTCAAATATACGTATGGAATATGGTGCTTCCAACCTCAGGATTTTAACACTCTTATTGCAGAAGAAATTTGTTGTTCAAATAACGTCATACATCTCTTGTCATGGTATTTTGCACCTATAATAGAAGGATTGTGAAAGGTTTTCCAATGATGTCCTTCATCTTCTAACTATTTCATTCTACACTTTTAAGAGAAAGATTTCACAATGATTACAAATAACTTCCTACTTTTAATTTGACATTGGTAGCAACATTGGTTGACATTGGGTGTTTCCTACCATACAGTGCCCCCTTTCCTTGGAGTCTTTACTTTAGTAAGATGGCAGACGATTGCATATCTGATCCCCACCAAGATCACCTCACTGGGTTAAAAGGGGGAGACAAAAGGTGACATGAGACCTTATTAACGGCCTCAACTTCGCCGGGAATCTTCTTTACAAATTACTCGCCAATCGGAGACGGGATTTGATAAAAGTGGGAGAAATCTGAAGAAAGCGGGCCAAAAGATGGGTTGTCATGGGACACTCGGCATAAAGACTGCTTTAAAGGCACTTCTTGTTAAATTTACGTCGGTTTCGGCTTGTGTTTGGAAGAAAGGTTTGAAAAGGGAGATTATTAAAGAGGAATTCTTATCCTCGAGTGTCATCATCTAATAAAATAACATTCGTAATGGAGAAATGTGTGCTCAGGTTAATTTAGGAGTTGGGTCCAGAGTAGTGAAGATGGTACAGATTTATTGGCGGGTTTTGACTAGATAAATAGGATTGTTTACATATCCCACGTTTCTAGTTTGCCTTTTTAATTACAATATGATCATTAATAATAGTTTGCCAATACTTAATCCCAGCCACCAAGCGTTAGCTGTATCAGATATAATTGTTGGCGTTTCAGTTAGGATCAGCACAGGTACTAAAAAGGTTATGTCGTGAAAGCATTGTCTGGTGAATTGCATTCTAAAGGTCACTGAAAACACTCAATATTGGATATCGTTCTTATGTTGGAACAGGTGGTACTGTGTACCCTTGAGCCTGGATTGTTCACTTTCCTTGTACTGGAAACTTTAAGTTGAGTGTTCCACCGGGACTGGACATCCTGGAAAATAAAGGTGTCCATAGAAATATCATGGAATTTCGAGGAGAAAATGTGATTAATAGAATAAGATTAACATTATTTGGAACGGACTTACTACTATCCACCCAGACATTCAGAAAAGTTTGTTAAAATCATAAAATACATCCTAATTTTGTTTCTTCTTCATTACCTCGTCACGCCTCACAAATATAAAACATCTGAAATTAGGAATCTTGACAATTTCGATTTTAAGAAGCTGAGCAATATAACCAAAAGTTCATTCCTAACACTTAATTCCGAGAAATAGGGTTTAGGCTAGCCCTAAAGTTAGGAGGTGGGAAACAACGCGAGGCAGTGGACCGTGACGGGTGGAGACACAGCCTGTTGGTGGCAGATTCGGTCACGCATGGCTACCTCCTTCAGAAGCGTCTCTCCGGCACAGATGTCGTCTGCTTCTGATTTTTAAATCACACAATAAAACAGGGCCCTCTTTTTTCAATTAGGACTTTCCCCTGCCCCCTCCTGTCCCTGCTGGGGGCTGCGGAGCGGCTTTGTAACGTTAAGTACCTCTGGGTGTGACAGCGAGCCAAATACAGGGACAGAAGTTTGGGCTTGTTGGGAGGGGGCACTCCCTCAAGGTTTAGGTCCTTGTCTGCTGTTGCTATATCTATTGCTGCAGTTAAGCAAATGTCTGTTCTTTGACGTTGAAATTATTTTAATTTATTCGAGTCGGAAAATGGCAGAGATCTATCATATCGCAAATTCAAGAGGTGGCAGTTTTGGTTTGGATAGTTACCATCAAAGAAAGGTCAGTGACCTCCCTCCCCCTGCCCCTCGGGATAGGGAGCAGCTTGTCTTGATAGGGCTTTGACGACCCTTGTTCAACAGGCAGGGTCTGAAAAGGGCCTTGTGTCGGTAATGTCTACGTTAGTTGGCACAGACAGTGGGGCTTATTTTGGGTTGGAAATTTTCACAAAGGTACACAAGTAATCCAATTTTGTGTTCGTTTGTTGGTGGAAAATTGAAATTTTCATTGCATCTCTTCTGGATTGTGAATGGATAATTGTACTCGGTGTTTGAGACTTGACAATCAGGCCAAAATAATGAATCGCTGACAAGAGTCCCCATCAACCGTTGTAATTTCCTTTCAGTAACTACATGCATACACAGTGAGGGGTTTATGTTTGACACGCCTTCCGACAATAATCTGTACAATCGGAAATTTACCGAATCCATTTAAGGAAATAACCCGAATGAAATCCTAAATAAAGCAACAGACTTTATTGGAAAGAGCAAATAGGCATACTAGGAAATCTGTATTTGTCTTTGTGCATACCAATTGTAATAATTTGGCAACTTATTAAAACGAAATGAGGATTGAAAAGTTATGGTGCAATCAGCAAGCGTGCGATTTAGAACAAAATGTCAAAAGGCCAAAGACCTCAACACAGATACGGGAAAAATATATTTGTTTTCCGCGTTTTGCAACTGTTTACCTTTAGTGTAGTACCCAGATGAACAGCTGTCAGAATCAGCTTGAAAATGGTTTTTCAAAAAGAAAATATATGTGAGATTATTAACCGAATTAAAAGCATCTTAACATCTTCTGACAATGTCCATGGTTTGTGTGTGGCCACTCTCATTAGGCCAACTGCCTTTTCCCCTACTACCGCCCAGGTGAGCGGGTCGGCCAGGTGATAGGCTTTTATAGTGTAGCCTTACCGCCTCCTGGGTCCTGTGGCCACACGCAGGTAGAACGGGGTGTCCGATGGGCAGGTCAGTTCGCTGGTCACTGGGAACCGGGCAGGTGGTTAATGGTCAGTGTGGGTTACGGCGGTCACCAGAGAGGACCCTGGGGGAGGAGGACTAAGGGGCTTTTTTTCTTTTTCTTTGTTTTGTTTTGTTTTACATCTCCCTGATTGATGGAAGTATTGACAATGATTGGGTATTTTTTCAGTCTGTTAGATATTTTTAGAGAAGGGTTGGCTCTATATATGCTTATTAAAGCACTATCAACCTCGAAACGAAATCAACCCTAGAACCAGAAAATTTAGTTTTAGCACCTTTGCACCTAGGCATATTGAAGTGTTAACAACACGGTTACACCAAAAGGTTTGACTTGAGATTTTGAGTTCATTTCTGTTTTCAGCAGAAGTGTCTCTCGTGAGCAGAAAACTAACTCGAATCTGTTTTGGATAGGACAAGCTTTACAAATCACATTAAAAAAGAGCAGGGTAACACTTTGATTGCGTTAAGTTCATCTAAGAACTGGTTTAAGTGTTGTAACCTCTGCAATGTGTAGATTAGTGCATTATAGTGATATCATACTGTCACGCGGTGCCTGGACCCTACCAGCTTAGGTCATCCAACAATAAGGGCCTCGTGTACCTGTTTACTCTGTAAGCATGGCTTTATGACACTAACCACAAACAGCACGACACGCCCAACACGGGTTAACCATGATTTATTTTATGCTTCGAGTGATATCGGGTCTGGAAAAAGCTTTCACATACATGAATACGAGTCATGCCATAGGTTTGTGGATTACTTTTACTTTCATAGGACTATGAATAAACTTCAGACATGTTTTATGCATCATTCAAAAAGATTCAACACTTCCGTTAGGTTCAGTAAGAGCAACTGCAACCCGATGAATCAATACTGTTCTCTTGGTTGTTCTAGAAGGAAATACAGCACATCTAGGCAGTGGAAATAAGCCAAATGTGTTGAATGTTAAGCTCCTAATGAAATACATTCAGATAATATGATTAAATGAAATACTTCAAGGAAGGCAAGTTTTATTGCCATTTTAAAGTGACGGACCTCTGACCCTCAGAAAACATTGGGTTTAAAACCACAACCTTCCGCCACCTATCCTTAATGAAATTTAAGAGGCTTCATCTGTTGGTATTGAGGTGTGCCTGCCGACGGCTGATTGTCAGGTCCCCGCGTGCTATATGACACATAACTTGTTGATTTAGAGCTAACCTAACAGGAAAACGCGGAGGAAATGGTGCAGGATACGTCGTGTTATGCTACTTGTAAACCACGTCCGGGGTTAGGGCAGTCTGACAGTTGGTAGTAAGTAGTAGTAGAGGAATGAAATGTGAACTGCTAGATCCATATGATCAAAGCAAAATTATAAGGATTGTAAGATAACAGAAAGAATTGGAGAAGGGTAAAAGAAGATAAGAAATAGGTAGGGGGAAATAGCTAACGTCTATGCACACGAGGTTGAAATCGACCTCGTGCCTTAATTAAGAATCAACCATATACACGAGGTCCTTCCTGACCCTCGTGTATGGGCTTTCCATCTAAATGGACCTCATGTATATATGTCACATTGTGCCTGATTATTAGTAGAGGGCCGCTGTGGTCAGTGCAGGGCCGTGGTAGTCAGTGGAGGAAAATTATTATCAGTAGAGGGCCATGGTGGTCAGTGGAGGGCCGTGATGGCCCGTCAGCCCTCAACTCCCCTGCCCCATGCCACTTCGACCTGTCCCCTTTCCCTGTCCCATGCTGCCTCCTCCACCCCGTGTGTATGTGTTTAGGGAAAACAATCTCGTGTAATAGTGGGGTCCAATTAATACAAGAGGTCAATATTGGCCCTCGTGTATCGTGCAAATCCTCGTGTATGTAGAGCCTTCCGGGGAAATACTGTCATGTCTTTCTTTGAGAGAAAGATATGTAATCCAGTATTTTATTTATTGGTTTACCAATGAAAACAACCATTGGAGGAAAAAAAGCAAACAGTATTCTTCACCCAGCAAGAATAAAGAGCCTGGCCCATGTATTCATACGGCCTGTGATAGGAACGCGAGAGTAGGGAAATCAGTACATAGTTTGCTGTAACTTTTCAAACGATCCATCTGGCGAGGAAATTGTAAAGTTATAAAACTAAACTTTTTGGTATGACATCCAACGTGTATGTCCTCATACCTCATGAATCCTATATTACTCTATCAGTTGTGAAAGTATCCTTCGTATTAAAGTTAAAGTTCTTTCAAGAGGCTTTTTTTCCCAAATGGGAATGAGGTGACACCATGGTGCGTGTACTCTATGGATCGCCAGGTGTCAAAAGACGGGATTGTGTCTTGCCAATGAGAATACACGTAATATAAGTACTATTTGACCAACTTCTTCGTTTTCTTAGGAAATGACCATAAGAATATTTTTCGGATTCATGATTTAGCTTACAAACTTGTAGAGTATCAAGAGGATATTTTATTAGAATTTAGATACAAAGCTTTTGCTGGATTGGGTTGTTTGAAACCCCGGGTTTGAAATACAATTTTTCAAACATTTGAAACAACTTTGCTAAAATAATAGAGCAGATTTGGCCGGTTGACACTTGATGCCCCATACTATTGACCCGACGGTAGATGATGGTTTGCAGGTGGGATGGGGCTACCCAAGGACGCCGCTGACCACTCACTGACCACCACCCGGCTGAGGGATGGCCCCATCCCCCGCCATGACAGCTGATCACCTGACCGCCGCGGGGGTCACACGCCGCCCGCCACGGGGTCCCCCACGGGGGTCACAGACGCTGCCGAACGGGGTCCTCACGTCATAGGCACGTCATTTGGACGTCGGATGGAGTGGGACGTGAAAACAGGATTAGGGACGGGCCTGATGACACTATCATCTTGTCTGCGGAGGGAAGCTTCCCTCTTGGGGAATTGGCGAGTGTTTTGCCCTGTGTCGCCTTTTCTTCTCGTCCTCTCGTTGCAGGACGAGAAGACGCGAGAAGATGGATCACGTGGGACGTGTTCACACTGTCGGAATGTTGGGCTTGGTTTAGGGAACGTTGATCGATTGGTCCCAGGTTAACAGGACCTCTGCATGGGCTCTTACTAGTCTTAGCTCTCTATTCAGAAGGTTGACTACTAAGTTCTCATCTTGAATATTGCAACACTGATAGTCGATTTCTGAGATATTTCCCTTTCTTTACGTGGATAGAAAGAGACATTTTGATATAAAGGATGCTGATAATTGGGTCAAAATGATAGATTTTGTAGGCATTGTAGAGGCAGAAAACACTAGATAAAGCATTGCGCGCTGTACAACCACAAAATATAAGATAAGGCAAGAAGGAATCAATTTTTGTTGTTGAGGCACAGGTTATTTATCAATCAATAAGTTTTGCCAATTATCATCGGCATTTCAAAATAAACAGGACCAAGGCTTTACGCCAATGTGTCTTATGAATGTACAGCATGTGTGACATAGTCACGGGGAAGCATTGTGTAGTTATAACAAAGTCTAGTGGTGACGGGGAAATGAGGTAGGGATGACTTAGTGATGACGTCATGATGATGTAGTCTTGACTTAATAATGACGCAGTTTGACGTTGTGGTGACGTATAAATGACGTATAGCGGGACTAACGTCAGACGACGTGTCTGCACAGTGTAACTTTAAGGGCGGTAATCAAGTTAGTACGGCCCAGCACGGGGGACCAGTCGTTTATCTACCACTTAGAGCAGAACCATCAAAGTGGTTATAAAGTAAAGCCAATAAATGAAGAAATATTAGGACTGCTTTACACTGGGAAGTAGCAATATGTGATGCAGCGATACCTGATGTAGCAACAAGAGACGATGTGATGTCGCAATACAAAATACAGTGATACATGATAAGCAATGCAGAAATTAGGATAATGCAGTGCATCTGGGTAGCAGTTCAGCGATTGTGATAAAAAGAAATTCAATATAGGGATATACGATGTAGCAATACACATTTAGCATAAGGTGTTGCAACAATGTGTGATGTAGTGATAATGCGCAATGTAGCAATACACGATATTTTGATACTAAATGTATAGCAGTATGTAGTATAGAGAAACGTATCATAGTTACAAGATATTAGAGCAATATGCGACGTAGTGATATGCGAAGAGATACGCGTCATGGCAATACTTGTTGTGAGATGACTTGGCTCCACTCTTAACACAAGAAGAGAATGGCATCCAGTGTGGCGGCAGTTCCTATATTCCCTTCTTGCCCCTTCTCCCCCGTATTTTCCTTCCCCTCCGTTTCAGCAGACATGCCCACTGGAGAAAGTATTGCCTCTGGCCAGGCTGTCTGCTATGCTTGATGGGTTATAGAGGACCCTGATTTATGGGGATATTGTGGCAGACTATGGGGAAGGTTGTCTTATTGAAGGGCCGGGGAACCGTTTGGCTGATCGTATGACTCCATTAGACCTTTCCCTACCTTTTAGGCTGAGCCCATATTGGATCATGGCACCTTATACATTTTGGCCTGGAAAACGTTAAGAAATATTTTATGGATCATTCTGTATTCCAGTAAGTGACTCTGATGAACGTTCGTAGATTTGATGAGCGTTTATTTGATTAGATTGGCTGAGCATGCTGATTTTTGCATGGAATTGGTCGTTGATTTCATTGCAACCTCAATAAATTCAAAATGTTTGGAATACTTTGAATTTTCTTGAAACCCAAGCTCTCCTTTAATGTTTTCCATCGGCCTATGTCTAGCGAATTTGAAAACTGTGGCTCATATATTTGCCAAAAACAGCAATTCTTTCAATTAGTTAATCAGAGCTTAATATAGAGAAACTCGATTAAGGTTCAATATCTAAGAAATCAAAGATTGGGAAATATTCAATATCAATTTTCTCTTGGGGAAACCTGCCACCATTTACTGAAATGGGAGGGATGTAGCAATCATGCAAAACAGGATGTAAATTGAAAACCTACTGAAGTTCCAGCCTTTCGCTTACAGACTATCACTTGTTCTTTTTACAATCTTAGGGATCTAAATGGCACAGGGTACACAATCGGCAGTATGAACTGAAAGATAAAAATACCCTTTTCATTGTCTACCGAAATTTCTATACCCTAAAAGGCTCCTGTCTAACTAAAACCATCATGGCGTCCGGTATCGGCGTCTCCCGATCGACCACGTGATGAATCTCGTCCCCGGGGAGATCTTAGCGAGACTTGGTCCCTCGAACAGGGCTTTCTACATTGACGATATATCAGGGACCCGGATGAGGTTGACGGTCGGGCAACCGGATATAGGGGGGCAGGACGGGGTCATCGCTGTGGTTATTAACCTGCTACGTTTGATTTTATAGTAATTCGATAGGTGCCCAACTCCTCTGCCAGTCCCACACAATCTGCAGTAGTTTCCACTCCACAGGTTTCTTTCAAGAAAGACGACTGAAATGAGATGGGACTCGTGTTCATAGAGATGGTATAGGAGGGGGCGGGTGGTTCAGATGGATGCAGAGGTGAATGAAGGAAAGTTTTACTTTTAGGGGCGCACTTTGTTGTGATAGCATGAGGTCGGGATTGAAACATCAAAGTGACAGTGTAAGATTGAATGTATCCTAAGATAGGTATTTTCTCCCGATATTTTCTGTAGTAGACAGTTATCAGAAAAGACTTTATGATATAATGTTGATGTTGCTTTTCAAAAGATACACTAGAGTGTGCGGCAAAAATATTATCCTGAGACAAACACTGGAAAAAGTGTGCTTAAAAAGGAGCTAGAGTAAGATATATCACCCACCATCAACACAACTCAGAGATCGTCTGGCACAAAACCTCCCTCTCAGTGTGTTATCTCTACCTCTCTCATCACATATACCTTGCAACTTCAGATACAGTGTTTGTGAAAACCCCCAAAATGCCGGACATGTCCGATGTTTTGCACCCTATGTCCGACCATTGAGCTAGAAACGTCGGACATTTTGTCCGGCACAATTGCAGAACATACCCACGTTTTACAATTTATAACATTTTCAGTTATAGTACTAAAACTTATTGACCAATGCACATAGGTAACCTCTGTAAAAAAAATGTCTGACAATGTAGCTTAATGTCCGACAGAAACATGGCAAACGTCGGACATAATGTCCGACGTTTTGAAGTGGTTTTCACAAAGACTGCAGATAACGTGTTACCATGGTAACCCGTCAGACCTGCACTCGATCGCACCCCTTTAACGAGATAATTGGCAACTACAGACACCAATTACCCTCCCCCTGTTCACTGGAATCGTGTAAATTGTCTTTTTTGTTTTAACTTTAATACCATTGCTCTTTTCAAAAGTATGATCGATCACGCACCTCCTTTACGTGATATTTCCTACTATCTAAAGCAATAAAGCATACTTTGAGTTGTGTGGATAGCATTCTTGCTTGAATCTCGTGCTGTCGTCACCCGTTGGCCACGTGTTTCGTGCCACGTGGTTCTTATCACGTGCTGCTGGTCACGTGGTTCATGTCACGTGTCTGGCCGCCCTTTGTTGCGCCGCCTGGTGGCACTTGAGGGAAGCTGTACGAAACGGTATTGTCCAAGTCTGCGTTGTTTCTCAAAGGTTTTAGGGTATGGCTTGGATTGGTTAAAGACGTTTGTGACACATATTCTCATTTAACGTCTCTTATTAAGTGTAGGGAAACCTGTTCTTTTAATATTAATGTGATGGTTATCTAAGTCACAGTCATACAATATTACAGTCATTGCGGCTGTTATAATACTGTACTGTAGTAACCCTCATTAGGAAATAGTCATGAATGATTTTCTTTGTCCCCGCACATTTTTTATAGTATCAACGATCTCTCGGGCTAAACGATTCTAGTCTTTACCACCGAAGACCATGGCCGTGTCCTCATGACCTTGCCCCTCCGAACCACTATGATGCCATACCTGGATCTTTCTTACCTGGGACAAATTGTTTGCTCGCCTGTCATGCCAGAGTTCGGAGCTGCTCAGATTTGGGTGGGATCTTTTCAAGGCGGGAAGGTAGCTGGAAGCTACTCAAGGTGGGTGGGAACTGCTCAAGGCGGGTGGGAACTGTTCAAGGCGGGTTTGAACTGCTCAAGGCGGGTTTGAACTGCTCAAGGCGGATGGGAACTGCTCAAGGCGGGTTTGAACTGCTCAAGGCGGATGGGAACTGCTCAAGGCGGGTTTGAACTGCTCAAGGCGGGTTTGAACTGCTCAAGGCGGGGGGAACTGCTCAAGGCGGGTGGAAACTGCTCAAAACAGGTGGGAACTGCTCAAGGCGGATGGGAGCTGCTCAAGGCCGTTGGGAACTGCTCAGGGCATGCAGTTGGAAACAGCTCAAGGCGGATGGGAACTGCTCAAGGCGGGTGGGAGCTGCTCAAGGCCGTTGGGAACTGCTCAGGGCATACAGTTGGAAACAGCTCAAGGCGGATGGGAACTGCTCAAGGCGGGTGGGAGCTGCTCAAGGCCGTTGGGAACTGCTCAGGGCATGCAGTTGGAAACAGCTCAAGGCGGATGGGAACTGCTCAAGGCGGGTGGGAGCTGCTCAAGGCCGTTGGGAACTGCTCAGGGCATGCAGTTGGAAACAGCTCAAGGCGGATGGGAACTGCTCAAGGCGGGTGGGAGCTGCTCAAGGCCGTTGGGAACTGCTCAGGGCATGCAGTTGGAAACAGCTCAAGGCGGATGGGAACTGCTCAAGGCGGGTGGGAGCTGCTCAAGGCCGTTGGGAACTGCTCAGGGCATGCAGTTGGAAACAGCTCAAGGCGGATGGGAACTGCTCAAGGCGGATGGGAGCTGCTCAAGGCCGTTGGGAACTGCTCAGGGCATGCAGGTGGAAACAGCTCAAGGCGGATGGGAACTGCTCAAGGCGGGTGGGAGCTGCTCAAGGCCGTTGGGAACTGCTCAGGGCATGCAGTTGGAAACAGCTCAAGGTGGATGGGAACTGCTCAAGGCGGATGGGAGCTGCTCAAGGCCGTTGGGAACTGCTCAGGGCATGCAGGTGGAAACAGCTCAAGGCGGATGGGAACTGCTCAAGGCGGATGGGAACAGCTCAAGGCGGATGGGAACTGCTCAAGGCGGGTGGGAGCTGCTCAAGCTAGATGGGAGCGGCTCAAGGCAGGTGGGAACTGCTCCTCAGATCAGAGCCCCTGTGTCCTGATGATCAGTGAAGGGGCCGGCGTCTTGATGTCCAGGACCGGCCTTCTGTCGGCCCTCAATTTGTCATGTGGCTGTATAGGAGCTTTGACGTCTGTGTGTTCGAGGGTGGGAGGACATTTTTATTTTGACGTTTCTAGGAGATGTTGTTACAGGTAGATATGGTAGAGAAGTAGGGTAGACGGCGGCCGGGGTATGATTACAGGGGGGTAGGACTGGTTGATTGGTTTATGAGAGAGGTTAACAACTGATGTACGGTATAATTATCATGGCCCCTTATATATATATCACAGGGGGTGGCGTACAAACCTCTTCCCAAAAACGAAAATGGGAAAGAAAAGGAAAATGATGGAAATAACGAGTGTCTCTTTGCATATTTTCACAGAGCTTCTACCACAGGAATCGAATTACTCCATATTTCTGCTGGAAACTGAAGCAGAAACATAACCACAGTAGAGACAATTTAGTTAACTTGTATTTACGCGTTAATTTAGTCCAGATTATATAGGATTATAAGGACATATTTTCACTTAAACCATTAATTGTTAGCCTCAGATTCCTTAGAGGACTTAATCATCTTACGGATATCGGATACAGTTGGGGGGAGCTGGTTATAAACATAGTCACTTCTACATTTGGCAAGACACCTGAGACAACAAAACTGACCGGAAACCAGGCTGTTAGCTAAAACATTCTCATTCTGTCTTAAAAAGTATCGGTAACTCTCTAATGTAATTATATGGGAATGAATATTGAGAATAGTTACAGATATGATATAATGCCGAGAAGGATTACTCAATTAAATGACAGCCTTCATCATGCACAGAAAACACAAAGAAACCCCATATGAAAAAAAGAAGAAGAAATTTAAATAAAGTCCTTCTGTTAACTTGTATGCTTCGATACACATGTTAGACGTTAATTCTCGGCACCCTGGCTCTGAGGTCATATCGGGCTGGTCACCTTGACCTCTGACCTGACCTTGACCGGATCCCTAATTGGTCACAGCAGGTTCTGGTCCCTTGACTCCCAAATTACCTGGGTGGGTTGGGCCACATCTGAGTCCAATTTCATACTAGACGTAGTAAATTGAGATCTCAAATGTTTGAATTGAAGCCGGGAGGTTCCGTCATGGCGTCTTGTGCTGAAGAGTTTTGTCCTTTAAATAAGTTCAAGAATAAACAAAGAATTGTCACATCCATGGGAAGTGAGTCAATAGTGGGGTTTTAAACCGCAGCGACAAATAAAGTCAAACCATCTTGAGAGAAAAGAGACAAGGGGGAAATAATCCTCGAATTCAAATACCTGTGCTACCACTGAAAGGTTGAGAGGATGCTTGAAGAGTTCAGCCACTGTGAGGCAACCTGCACCTCCTACTTTAACCCACGTAACTATGTCCTAGCTAGCCCTCCTCTTGTGTCCCACTACTGGGTATCAAGGATACAGCTGTGTTGAAGCCTACAGGGTTGATAAGACGGCACTGAATGTATAATGGTTTAGTAGCCTGGTGGTAGGTATCCTGCCTCAGCAAACCCATTGACCTTATTGCACAAAAGTCACAATAAGAATGAAAGATTGCTTGCATTTGATTATTATTTGAGAAATGTAATTAGCAGACATTTAGGTGTTGCGGTTTTACTGTTCATTTTTTGTGAGCTCGCTATTTAGACTTCAAGCACTAGTATAAAATAGTCAACCGCCATTCGTAACATTGTGAGTTAATAACTAACAAAATATAATACAGTATCGGTCTCAAAAAGAGTCCATACACAGCAACAAGATAACGTAGCTCGGTTAGAGAACAATACATTTTCCATTAAAAACGTAAATAGAGAGATCTACCAAAAAGTTAATGGCTCCTCCAAAGACCATGTAAATTGGCTGGGTAAGATAGCACATCTAGATAAATTAGATGCCCGATGAGCAAGGCAAAAACATGACAGGCAAGTGAGAAACGTCGCAGAGATTTCATCTGTGGGTGATAAAAAACACACTCCGGAATACTTCTCACATCTACTTCTCTAGATCACAATTTTAAAATGTCAAACCAAGAAAAAAAAATCACAAAAACTCGTCTTGCGAAGGCTTGTCATATGGGCGTCCAATATTAGCATGTCACTGTCAAATTCCTGATCCGAGCCCCACTTCCCCATCCGCCGCTAGGTGTCTCTGCCAGCGGGAGACGCCGGCGGTGTCGTGCGGATAATCTCCCCGCAGATTAGCTGAGGGGTGTCGCGCGACAACATAGGACCCCGAAGAAAGATGGACGATAACACCATGGGACCGCCGCTCTACTTCCCTCGGCGGAAGAACGCGATGTATGGAAGGAATAGAAAATGAAAAAAGGATATCCATGCATGGAGGCGTAATAATACCAACTGGTCGCCTCTGTATGACAATAAGATGATACGTATTGGAATATAGCTATAGAAGGCCTCATGGTGAGCGTCTGATGAACTGAAGGGTCCGCCATTTCATACAGGCAATTAGAAATATAGCTATATTGTCCGGGTTTTTTTCGTTCAAATTATTGGTCGAACATAAACCTTCTTCAGCTTTAGTATTACTTCACCTCTGCAGCGGTGGAAAAGAAATGTTCTTTGAAATTCTGAAAGGGATTACTTGATTGATGAAAATGATTTCTTTTCTTCTGAAATCATTCAGCATTAGTTTCTCACCAAGTTAGAATTGTAAGTGGTGTCCCCCCCCCCCCCCCCCCACCTGTAACTGTCAGTTACAGTGATCGCTGTCAGACTCCCCGCGAACAGGCGCGCTAGGGATGAATTTCAAAAGGAATGAAACGGGGGAAAAAACGTGCTCAGAAACTTGTCAGCTGAGAAGTGAAAATCTTGCAATTTTCACAGTACAATTAGAATTTAATCTGTGAAGCACTTTCTTGAATTTACTCTCTTCAGGAAACATGTTCCCATCTTTTGTTATTCTCAGACCGGATTCAAAAGCATTGGTATTACAGCAGTCTGCACACCGAATACTAGAATTGTAACAAAGGTAAATGGGGAGTCACACATAAAAGAATTCACTATAAAGTCCATGTTTCTTTTACTCCCTTGTGACGGACAGCAGCTAGTCCTAAATTTTGTCCAATTAATGTTCAGTAGACTTAATTGTATTACTTACTTTTATGTTCTTTCCTTTTGCAGGTGAGTGATATTTGCTTTTGAAGACCTATAGGTGTAACGCACAGAAAGGGTGAGTTAGTCTTACTGATTTAATAGAATATACGTACAAAAGGAATACATGTATACATCAGTGTCTTTCTTTGTAAATGCAAGAGAAGTTCAGACTATTTGCCTAAAGGAAAATGATCCATAAAAAATGTTGGAATATTGTATGCTTTACCAACTACTGCTAGTAGGCCTATAGTGCTCAAAAAGTGCTGTCACACAACCAGTGAAAATTAAAGAAATTTCTATTGTTAAGCCATTTTGTCTATTGAGGCATGTTTGCTATGCTAGCACACGTAAACTTCCTAGAAAAACTGAGGCAAAGGTGAATCCCTCCCCTCCCCGGACGTTAAGTCTGGTTAGGCCTATACAAGACGTATGGTTAGGCCTACAAGGCGTAAGGTCAGGCCTCGCGTGTCACGGCCTGAGTTAGGCCTTAAAGGAGGATGTATCAGGCACTAAACGAGCCTAGCGGATCTAGGCCTGGTCCCCCTGACCTTCTCCACCAGAACCCTGGGAGTCCCCGATGAAGACTACTAATTTACCAAGGAAATGGTCGATTTTATCCGAGGAATCTGTAATTTTAAACCGGATATTTTGTCTGAGTCATTGATGTTGACGTTCAAGGATGAGCATGTTTTCTTTTTAGTTCTTCGCGTGAGTCAAACCTTATCAAACCAGGATATCTCTTGGAGGGTTTTAGTTCATTTTCTGCATTACTTAAAAACTTGTAGATATTTTTAAATCGATATATTACGTTTTAGATCCCTGGTTGAGTTCTTGGGTTGGTTTCAGGTAGCTGATTGAAATAGCGATTTCGCTAGTCATGACCAACTCTGCTACTGTACTAACTAATCGAAAAGGGCACTCCCCTATTCACTAACCCTAAAGACGTGTGCCCAAAACACCTTTAAAATCTACATTGCCAAGGCGGCCTGTGCCTATAGAAGCCTGAGAAAAAAATGAAAACAAAAAAAGGGAGAAAGGACCAGCTCTATAGTTTGCACCTGCCTCTTCTCTGTAACCACACACTATAGATCTTGGTGGCAAGAAAGCATTCAATTTTTTATTTTCATGTCTTTTTTCCCTGGTTATTTGTTCATGTCTTATATCGTTATTGTTTGAACAAACTGGGAAAAAACATACGGCACAGGAAACTCTCTGACTCTCTGACTTTCAAAGAAAGAATTGCAAAGCCCAAATATTAGATACCTAGCCAAAGACAACCAAATGAGCTATTTCTCGGAAACCAGATCTATATAGCCTAAGCACCCCTAGATGCCCCCCGTCTCTCAGGAGAGGCCCGATCCCGTAATGCCCAGTTTACCTCCTGTCGGTCAATGCCCTTTGTGTGCTAAGTCCCTCCCCGACTCGGGGTGTGGGGCTTTGGACCTGAGCCCCCATAGAGGGCGCTGCCTCAGCCTGCCACCTGCCCACAGCCCCCTTCACCCCCCAAATTACTTTTGTCATGGCACATTCCCATACGTCCCCGTATAGCAGGGTATAAAAATCACCACATATCTTTCTTATTACCGATAGCACATTATTTCCCTGGGCATAGGTGATAGCATTTTGGAATTGAAGCAAATTTTGTGATTTTGTTGAAGGGTTAAGAATTTGGCCAATAAGATGCTAATCCCCTTAGAGGTGTCTTATACGACCCCATCCCGACGCCCCATCCCCACCCCCATCCCCCTCCGCAGCCCCAATTGTTTTGGGGAAATCCCCAGCTGACCACAGTACCAGAAGGCAGTTTAAGTTACGGATTATTTCCATGTCATTAGATATTGACAACTAATAAGATAATCGGTATCTTTAAGATAAAGTTATATCTCAACGTTTTACTTTTGTTATGAAACTAAAAGGTAATTTAGTAGTTAAAGGAGATTTTGGTAGTTTTGTAGTAAGAAAGGGTTAACAGTGTTTAATAATAGTGGTCAGGTCTTAGGTACTCCGCAGTATCAGGCTGTGCCAGGCCCTGATTGGTTGAGCTGTGGAGGGGGTATTAAACACCTCGTACTGCCCGCCGCCAACTAACAGTATTACCCGCCAACAAAAGGTGCTGAGTGACTCTGAGCTGGGGGATCACCGACTTAGGGTAGAGAAGGGGTGGGGTGATTCGAGGGGGACTTGGGGAGGAGGTATGGGCAGGGCGTTTAGAGAGAAGGTCATGGAAGGTCTTTGGAAAGTGCCCATTAGCGATGTTAGTGTAGTAAGGTACAGGGATGTCAGTTTTCAGACTTTAGTCTGATTTCAGATTTTTTTAGACTTAAGGAAACTGGCATAAATTTGATAAAATTGATCTAATATAGTCAAAACCTGGACAAAATCTCAATAGTATTCAAAGCCATGTTTGACAGTGACAATGGGCTTGATAATCCACTTCTGAATACAGCTTCTAAACATTAAAACCAGTTCAGACTTTCCTCAGACTAAGTTCAGATTATCAGAATAGTCTGAAACCTTTCTGAGCAGTGAATAAATACTGGCCTCTGATTTGTTGATATTAACTGTAAGGTTTCAGACTTTTTCATCAAGCCTTACATCCCTGAAGGTGTATCTTGGTAATTAAAAAAAGAACAGAAAGGTCATATCACAGCAGGAGATTATAGGGCATAATCATTAGGTTAAATACAGAGGCTACTGAGGGAATGTAGATCTAAGTCCTTCTGAAGAAACCAGGGGGTCTAAATAATACATATTTTGAAAATCTACTTGGCCGCTTCTTAGGACAAGAAAAATAAGTACAATATGAAGGTTGTTTGACAAAAGAAAGCTAAAATAACGAACTATCAAATCTTAGCTAAAAAGAACAAAGAGCTCAAGATGAACATCTAGAATACTGGACGGGACCATTGATAGACTGATAGATTTAAGTTATGAATGATTGCTCATTTCGTAACGTGAACAATTTAGATAAATGAATATCATAGCATTTTTCACAATTTCTTTTAGTTTCAAAGACGTCCTGATACAAACATGAACTATCAAATACAAGTCTCCCCGTGTATATATTGTGAGATGTGAGGGAGAACATGGCCATTCTTAAAGAACAAAAATTGTAACTAAGCAAAGTATGAATATTGCGTCAATACCAAAAGAATTCTAGGCATGAATGGTGGAAAGAATTGCCGCCGACGCCCGATATGAAAAAAGTATGCATCACGCCATAATCACGTTTTGATCCCACTCTCGGTAACGTATTCCATAAATTATATCAATTCCATTTTCAAAACGATTCCACTTCTGTGTGCGCATGCGCCCACTTTGCTTAAGAGCCGCCATTTGCAAACAACTGTGTGGGCCTGAAGTGGGCTTTTAATTGAAAGACAATCAGAGGAATGTAATGGAATGCATGTAAATATCGCCTCCAATTTGCCCGAGGAAATTGTGCATGGCGAGCATACAGGCGGTTTGAATACTGCTCGCGGCTCACTAATGTTTTCACGCCGGGGTAATCACATGGCGACCGTCGGCTAGACGTAAGAGTCTTTAGATACATGGGTCTGTGAGGGGCACAATGTTCATGTTTAAATGAGTGCACACAACTATGGTAAACTGAGTGAGGTGTTCAGTCAAAAAGTGTATTTCCTGTCATATAAGTTCTTCAGCAACTTTGCGTGGTTAAAAATACACAAAAAGGATGTCTTTGGATTATGTACATCTTCTCAGTAAATCCGCTAGATGTTAGCGCTGGCTCATGTGTTGAAAATGCCCCCATAAGGGTTCTATTCCCTACTGCAAGGATCTTAAGATAGAATAGAAAAGTGATAACATAATTAGTTGCCTAAGTCTGCTGTCACAGTGTGTGACTGACACGGCACACAGACGTGGTGCCACCCTGCTAGAAGGGGCGGTACATGTACGTAATTTGTAGAAGGCGCGAGTGACTATTCCAGTGGTTTCCACCCGCCGCCCCATAGCGAGCTGCTCAGTGTACCGAGTAGCTCAACACGAGCACACAGTGAGCGACTGAAAGGGCGGGTTTTCTTATCACAGCCATTTACATCCATGTATGATTGGAATCCAGCCTTCATTTCCCCCCGCTCCAAGGCCCCGACGGGTTTCTGGAACTTCACAAAAGAAATGTTCCTGTGGTTCTAGTTCTCTTTATATCTTGGTATGAAATAGCCATGAGAGCAATTCTTTTTCAAGTCTCCTACGGGTCTGACGGTACATGTTATTGGGTTGATCAAAGTTTTAGGTCTATCAACTCAGTCAACTGGACCCCTAGAGTAGGGATGAGTCGATAAATTATGTGTGCCCCTTCTCTATGTTAGGATGGTTTGATATCACTGCTTTTTTGTTTTTTTTTAGATAAGTGATTTATATGCAGTTCTCTATTAATTATACTTCCACGTACAAACAAGCTCGTGGTCAGATTATTTAGTGCACATCCAAAGACGGAAACCTTGTCCCAGGTCGAAACTTTCGGTGAGAGTTATACATGGGCAGTCACTAACTTGGTTGAGAGACGTTATCTGTCTTTCAGATATAGGGAACAGATCTATATTAGAAATTGGATGTAAACAAATAAATGTGATATAAATCACTTCAGATGCTAAACTCCGTTTTCAAAATCGATGAAGTTTCTTATTAGTTCAGCAAATTACGTATGCACCCTGGGACGCAAAGCACACAAGTTGGAACACGATTAAAACATTGCAGTGAAAGGTAAAACGGCGAGGTACCTCCGAAGTGTTAGCGTCGGCGATAAATGATTTACCACAACCGGTACAGATGTCGATCCTACGTAACACAAACGCCCAACGTCAATATCAAAATGGTACACTTTCATTATTTTCCACCACGTTAAATATTCGTGAGATCGGCTAATGGTAACAAAATTCTCGGGTACGCAGCTTGACTTTAAAGGAGTTCCTTTTTAAACTGATGTATTTAGTTCATATTCATATATGGTGTAAATTCGCGAAATTTCCAGTTCAAAATCAAATAAAATCTATTTGGGCGCGAAAAATAGGTGGTTTCAGTATGTGTACAATCACCGGTCCCTGGGGGAATAAAGGACTCAAGAATGTGGGCATAGGGCGCGCGGATAAAAATCAAAGGGAGGCCGCGCGTGCGCAATGGGTGCCTCTCCCCAAGGAGCATGCGCAGAACGCCTGGCGGGGGTGATTTACATACTATCAGGGGATCAATACAAGTTTGGGTATTCTCTTGTGGCCCCTGTCGCCCCCTCCCCTGTCCCTAACCCCTCCAGTAGGGGTGGTGTACTGGAGGACTGTCCCAACTGTACAGGGTATACGGCGTCCTTTATCGTGACCATCACACATCGGTATAGAGTTTTATCGACTCATCATTGTCAGTTTTCCTGCATAGATTCCTGTATTGGACCAAGGAGAAACTTAGACAAAGTTTTAGTACAGCCCTTTCCGAAAGAAGTTCACAACTTGAATGGTTTACAGGACACCATTCCCTTAATAAAATTGATATACTTCTATCAAAGCAAATAAAATTATGAATACATGGCCGTCCGTGGTTTATAGTAAAATAAAATCTGTAATACCCGTACTTAGCATAATAGTAATAGAATATTTGATATTGTCCACTTTACTACTAGTCAAAAAGAAATTCCCCAAATTCTAATCTGTTTTACGAACAAATACAATATAGAAATTACATAACTCTTACAGGATCTTTTTAGGTTCAGTCTAGTTTTCGTGGTCTTACCAGTAGCTCAATCAAGACTCTTGCTTTTAGTTGTCTGAGTTTGCAAAACGTTGTTATTTTGAACTACTTTGATAATTATCTGTTGTTCCCTTAAACCATGAAGAACTATATTATGGCTTTTGTTCTTTACAACTTTTTAAGCAGAGTCCCCCCAGGACCCCAATCCTTGTGGCGGGTGGCGGGGCGGGGATCAGTGGAGAGACGGATGGCCAGTTTGTTTGGCTATGACAGCCCCCCAACAGCGTCCACCATTAAGCCCGCGAGTAACATTAAATTGAGGCGCGCTGAAAAATGAAAATTCACTAGAGAATGATGTCTTTTTTAAGGCCCGCCGATTGAGGCAGGAGAGGTTGGTGTAAAGGCTTCCCCACCGTAGGGGGTATGAAAACGGGGAGGGTAATGGAAACGTGGAATGAAGGGATTTCGGATCGGCATAAAAATTGAAGGGCATGTGTAGTAGGACTACCCTGCCATATTGATGGTGATATTCCCCAGGTTGAACGTGAAGAGGATAAAGCCATCCATTATAAATGTCCTGTGCATGGGTGGTATATACAAGAGTAAACCGTTTGAACATTTTCTTTGTTCAAATTTATGTGCGCTTCTTAAATTCTATACATAAATTCATTGAACAAGGCCGTCTGAAGGTCTCCTTAGATTCACTAGGGTATTTGCGGCGTGGATTTTGTCCACTAGGATTTACACGGTGCTTCAGTTTCAGTTTTCTTGAAACAATCTGAATTTTCTTTAAGCCATATCTACAGGTCTATGCTATTTGGATCAAAGGCGATGTAACTTAGATGATTGCCAAAGTAGCCAATGTCGGCAAACTAGATAAAGAAATGATAATTACATGCAGGCGATTTATGAAATGACAAATAGATATCTGCTATTTGAAAACACTAGAATATACACTACTGCAGCCAAAATATTTCAGACATACATCAATAAAAAAAGCAATGCCCTGGTACCACCGTCCTACGATCCACGTACCAAATACATTGTACATATCCCCCCGATGAGGTAAGTGGTATGGACGCTACACGTGATCGTCATCACAACTCAAAGGGATACTTGTCAGGGGGTATGTAACATTCCCCGCCCAATGGCGCCCACGTGTGGATAGAGACGTAAGGGAAAAAAAACAGTCTGCTACTTCTTGATTAAATGTACAGTATCTTTCTCGTGCTAGGGATTTTACGTACTTATCACAGAAAAGAACACATTTTTTTTGGAATGCCTTAGGCTTCCTCACTCTCAATTAGCATGCAGTTGATGGAAAGTTTTAGAAGTTGACCCTTCTTTTTAAATGCCCGGATCTGAAATGACAAACATGTGCCTGCTGCTGTGTAGAAGAAATTGCTTCTTAGATTAAGTGGAATGAAGTAAATAGCCGGGCGAATCTCATAAAACATGGAGTGGTCAGTAAGTAAATGACCAGAGGCCACCTGGGATCTTCAATTATCGCCAGGCCCTGACCACTGCAGGCCCCACAGAGAACCTGTCCCTCGGCTCCCTATGCCCCTCACAAAAAGCCAATCATATTGAGACGCCAGTGAGTTCGTGCCTGGAATACCCCACCCCTGGCCGGTCGCCTAGAGACCGCCCTCCCTGCCCCCCTCCCCCCCCCCCTACATTCTCCCAGGTCACGTGACCATCTCCCTTCCCGGCATGCCCCGCATCTTTACCCACAACACACTGCGGTCCCCCGCGGTGAAACCGGAACCGGAAGTTGACCGGCGTCGGTGAGTCAGCGTCTTGTGGGATCTCTGAGTGTTGTCCTGGCGACGGTCTTCTAGCATGTCGCATTGTTTGTAATGCTTGATTAAATGTGTCTGTTCAGGAAATGTTATGTGCCGGCAAGAGGAGTCCAGGCCATGTTAAGGATATCTAGAAAAGATTCAACAGCTCAATTCTCAGAACGAGTGATGTGAAATTCGGGCAAATTTCACACAGAATGAAATTACATCCTCCCCTTCCCTTTTAATACTTTATTTTCGTGTCAAATTCTGTGAGTTGGTAATGACGGTGTATTGTAGGTGAGGTGAGATGGCGAGGGATGGGGGTTGCGAAGGGGAGGTTGAAAGGAAGGGGGGGGGGGGGAGTAGCCACCAAAGGACCTGTGGCTCCCCTCCCGGCCCCCCGACGAACCAGAGCAGACCTGTGGCTAATAAATTGGGTTTCCTCCAGGGAAAGGTATCAGGGACGCTGGAAGGGACGCCGGTCATTGATCTGGGCGTCTCTGCCGGCGACACAGGCGCCACCTGGTGACGAGCCCTCTGTGAGCCTTACGGGGGGTGAAGGGGAGGGGGGCAGGGGGGATCAGGAGGAATCAAAGCACCCTCCACGTCCTGTGACCTCCAGGCCCTCTCTGACCACCGCCCTAACACCCGACCTGACAGCCTTAGGACCTCAGCCTGAGACCTCAGAGACTCAAAGAGCAGGCCCTAATACATTGCCACCAATGTGGCACTGCAGTCGGGAATGATATATATATGACCTTTTTTCCCTTCCATCTTATGGCAAAACAACCAATTATGAAATCACTGTGGTGGAGGACGTGGCTAGATGTGCACTCAACAGCAACAACAAAAAAAAAAAAAAAAAAAAAAATGAAATCACTGTTGAAATGTCATATACAATACTTTTTTGAACAACTAAAGGATAGGGCAAGCCCTTGAAATACGGGTGACATAAATGATTGTAGTAGACCCACATAAATTTCCATATTAGATAAGAAATTAAACATGATAGGAAGCACTTGTTTTGCAGTAGCATTACATTCACCGTTAAACGAACTTTTTAAAGCGGTTAGGAATGATACCAGTCGTGCATTTGGATGTACGTAAATAAAGCACATTTGGGACAGTTTCTATTCCGATTAATCTCAGTCCTCGATAAACATACAACTTCTATCCCCAGACGAAATTGGCTGATTTTGCCCTCCGGAATTACATCGTTTGGATGCGAGTACTGCCGGATTGTCCGGTTAGACTGGGGGTGTCTGGTGGAAAGATGTTATCCCGGGTTGGGGCTGTCGGAGAGACGAGGGTCGGGGCTGGGCTGTAGAGCAGACTTACACTGACTAGACAGAATCCTTTCCAGATTGAGTTGTCCTGGGAAGGTTTATCTCGTCTCTTTGGTTTGAGACAAGGGCCTGGTTTGGGACAGGCACAGCTTCAGGGAGTGGGGGTGAAGGGGTGTACCAAGGGGACGTCCCATTGGTGAAGTATGGGTACAGTTAACATGTGGGATGGGGGGGGGGGGGTCTACAAACAAATGGCACATGTCAGTCACCTGTCACTAAACGATGAAGACGTCTGAGTATCTTTGTCTCATGGGCCTAAGACTGTACGCTCTGATGTCTAACCACTACTTCGCTTTAAATCATAAGCGGCCATGGGAATGTTTGAGAATGCTTTCACTGATCAGCCAATCAGAAACCTCGTTACATTTCAAATGCCGGAAGGGCGTCTCGCCGTCTCACGCGTGGTCTCGCGTGGCTTGGTCTTTGATGACGTCATGTAGGGGTCAAGAGGGACCGAGGTATTTGACCCTCTCCAGTCCAAACACAGTCTCCTTACCCCAGGGGTATGTCCACTCAGGGTATCAGGTGACCCAGCATCTGTTGGGCGAGTGAGGGGCTAACCTCCTGCTGCATTCTGGGAGCTGCGGGAGTCTGGGGTGAGCGATAATAGCGGAGAGATTGAGACTATGGGTGACCAGGTCTGGTGAAGTCTAACATGTTGAAATGACCTCCAGATTACTGTGAACGTATAGAGATACATCTAGATTACTTTGAAAGTGGCCAATGGTTGTCAAGTAAAGATAACTTATCGGGATGCTCTCGAGGTTGACTACTCACCTTCTTTTCAGGAAAAGATATTTTCCTCTGGAACTCTTTTACTGACCATTAGATGCATCTTTCATGTTTTAAGCAACTTGTAAAGAAACATTGTACAAACAGTCTGTCCTGTGAACATACAATATGCAAAGTAAAAAGGCCAAAAAAAAGTTTGATATTGACCCAGCAGTAAAAGCAAAGATAAAGTCAAGCTCACTGAAGCTGAACGACAAAGAGAGGCCATCCCGATTTCCATTACCTCCAGTCCAGTTGCTTTCTCCCTCCGACTAGAATTACACTTTGCCATCTCAGTGAGTTTCACGGTTGATGTAGAAGTAAGGAGAATCCTCCATTAGTGCCTGAGTCTAGAAAAAAGGCAGAGGTGTGATTTATGACAGCACCTGGCCATAGGGGCAGGTGGGACACGGGTTGGATGTGGAAAAAAGACGTTGCCCAGATCTACGGTTATGTATGTAATAGAAATAGCTAATGAAATAGAAAATTAACCTGGGATTACTTTTCAAGGTATTCCCCCTTTTCGTTTTTTAGTAGAAAAATTACCTCCTTTTACTTAGCGAAATGGAACTTGGTAGTGTATTGAGAACAGAAGCGAATAGTTCGCCTTGGGGCTTCAGGCTAAAAAAGGATAATAAATCAGGAATGTTTAAGGTCTAAAAAGGTGTAAACGGTGTTGATTGATTTGTGGAACCACCTCGACTGTAATATTCCTAAGATGTTTCTATAGTTACATTCCCCATTCTGACTCACACACATCAAAAAGCAAACTGACTACATTGAGTCGTAAAGAGCAGCTCCGACGACACCCCATTAACTCAGCCACACCTCTCTGTGTATGAGGACTCCCTCTGTGCTGAGGGAGTGTGTCAGGGTGGGCCGCTTTGTGGGCCTCAGTGAGGGGGTGATGGATGAGCTGCTCTTTTAACGAGCCCCACAGGTGGGTACGCCAGCCTCAGGTATAGACCAACAGACTGTTTGTAGGTTCTGCTCATTTAACGAGCCCCACTGGTGGGTACGTCAACCTCAGGTATAGACCTACAGACTGTTTGTAGGTGCTGCTCATTTAACGAGCCCCATAGGTGGGTACGTCAACCTCATGTATAGACCCATAGACTTTTTGTAGGTGCTGCTCATTTAACGAGCCCCACAGGTGGGTACGTCAACCTCAGGTATAGACCTACAGACTGTTTGTAGGTGCTGCTCATTTAACGAGCCCCATAGGTGGGTACGTCAACCTCATGTATAGACCCATAGACTTTTTGTAGGTGCTGCTCATTTAACGAGCCCCACAGGTGGGTACGTCAACCTCAGGTATAGACCTACAGACTGTTTGTAGGTGCTGCTCATTTAACGAGCCCCACAGGTGGGTACGTCAACCTCAGGTATAGACCCATAGACTTTTTGTAGGTGCTGCTCATTTAACGAGCCCCACAGGTGGGTACGTCAGGCTCAGGCATAGACCTATAGACTGTTTGTATTTGTTTCTCATTTAATGAGCCTCACTCATGGGTACGTCAGGCTCAGGTATAGCCCATTTGTAGGGGTTTTGCTCTCTTCATCGTAAACAAACCTATGAACATAGCAGGACTTGATGGGTAGAGCCAAAGTAGATGTGTTAGGTCAGTTCCCTTCTTGTTAAAGAGAGGGGTACTGATGTACATTACAAATGACACAGGCGGAATGGGTGTCTACTTACAAATGGCGTATACTAAGGGGACTTATCAGTAGGTGTGGTGCCTCAGTGTCACTCAGTAACACACCGAGTCACTCCCGACGTCTTCTGAAGACAGCCTTCATCAAAAGTCCTGGCTTGATGTGCCACTACAAAGGAGCCCAAAGCTTTCGCCTAAAAACCTTATCAAAGGAAGGTATAGCTTTCCTTGAGTTACTCACCTTTTTGCGTGCAGACTGACAGTAATTGAACATTCCAGACATTATCACAGTGGTGTTTGTAACTCAGCTTCTAAGGGATTTCGTTATAAAGTAACCACAGGTTACGTTACATGTATAAATGGGCTAGTTGACAAATTGATCAAGAACGAGGCTGCATGCAGTCTGAGGGCAATATTGATTGTTGTGTGTCGGGGAGTTTTCTGCGTCGTCCCACTGAGGTTATCCTTGTTGTATTTGCTTATAACATGCCAAATCTATCGAACAATATTCAACTAAGAATGTATCAAAATACTACACACAAGGATATTGCACTCTCAGAACTGATTAGTATTCACTCGTGTAGTCTCCAGTCTTGATTTTGGAAGTTTCGTCTTCAAGTATTCATCTGCACACTCATATTTTGTCTACAGATGTTTCCTAAATGTTTTAAAAACTGGCACATTGTTTGCATATTGATTTAACGTATTAGTAATACCTCATCTCAGCCGATTGGTTTTGGGCATGGAAGACCCAGTGTGTGACCGGAAGTACAGTGTGCACCCTGTCACGTGGTATCTGGGACCAAACCCTGGAGGAACTACACGTGTGTCCCAGAGGATGGGTGGGGGAGCAGTCTTCAGTTTAGTCACTACTCATCTTGGTCACAGCAACGTCTTCTGAAATTAGTTGGAATCTCCTCAGGAACCACTATAATAGAATGATTAGAAACCATTGAGAAGTTATGACAAATCCTTGACAGTTTATTTTACGACTAACTTTAATTCATTAACTTATTTAATCTGTGTGAATTTACTAGGCATGCAGTATACGCTGTCTGAGAGGATTAGCACCCCCGACGCATCCCATAAACGTAAACGTAACGTATCCTCCATCTCAGAGAAATGAATTCATTTTACAAATTTATCATTCAAATTGTAAACTCTGTTCCATGGTGTACATATTAATGTAATTAAGTATTATATCTTGTAGGTTGTTAATCTAGTACACACCTTAGAAGTTTTGAGATGCGTTAACGCATCGAGATACGTTGAGGTTGCTAAAACTCCCTAATTGACATTTTACCCGTTCCCTTGTAGCTACCAGTATAGAACACCCGTTCCTTGTAGGAAATATAAATGGAGCAGACAGTTTAATAACCCTGGCCAAAATAAATCCAACTAAATGACGCACTGAACTCATGGTCAGATTTAGCCACCCTTATCATCCTTGTATCAGTCTGGTGAAATAAAACGTCTTCCCGGGGCAGCGGACCGTTTCATACACATACATCTTCCCCCTCTATATCTCACCGAAAGGCGCATCTGAAATATGAATTCCGACTTTCTCAGCGTGTGAGGTATGATTCACAAAGTTGGCTGGACAGCTTGGGGCCGTCTCATTTATAACTAGCCCGAGGAGAGGTTAGAGGGGGCGATAAGGGGGGTGTAGGGGGTCGGAGATAGGGCCGAGAGGGCTCGGTAGGGGGCGCCCCGGGCTGAGGGCTTTGTCCCCACGACCGGAGGCACGTGCCGCGTCCCACAGGTGGGCCGCCAACAGGTCTATTGACCCAGCAAATGGGGCCTTTTTGTTGGCCCCTATAGACTTTCTGCGGATGATGTCACCCTCTTCCCTACAAAAATATAGATTTTTTTAAATAAGAACATAAGAAAGACATTGGTAAAGACCCTTCTGTGATTTTTTTTAAATTTTTATAAGAATATAAAATAGACATTGGTAAAGACACTTCTGTTTCGTACCGATCTGGTCTTAAAAGATGTCTTCTGATCAAAGAACCTGATTTGAAATGTAAAGACAAAATGTTTATCTATTGTTCATGTAAGACTAAATTTGTGTCCTTTTTTTCCCTTTTGCAGGTGAGTACTATTTGCCGTGCAGAATTATAGAATTGACGTGCAGGTAGGGTGAGTCTAATGTATCTACTACAACAATCACACACTTGCATTGAGTACAAAATGCGTATGTAACAGGAGCCGGGTTTCTTCTGTAGTAGTTCAGATTCAATGAAAGTTTGTGACAGTGGAGGAAACCCGGAGGAGGAAACTCTGTGAAACTACCAAATGGTCCTCAACAGATTTACTTTGTTCGCCCCCTCCTCCCCCACATCCCCAGTCAGTGATATCTGACAGTTCTATCTGTACTTTCCCAAAGGCTGTATCTCCCACAAAGGTTAGGAGAGGGTCACAGAGGTCACTGGCAAAAAAAGGACCTGTAGAATTGGAAAAAAAAGCACAGCGGTTTCACGGCCCATGAACGACGGACACAATAGACACGTGGCCAGATCAATGGGGCGTGGCCACATCTAAACGCTGCCATGTGATTAGCTGGAGTTAGTCACGTGACACGTGGTACCCCCTCTGGCGGCAGCCTGGTGTAGAATGGTGTCCCCCGTGCAGTTCTATAGAGACCTCTGGTGCGACGTAGTGCTTCAGGGACACAGCTAGAATCACCTGCATTTGCCATAAAAACTACTTTTGTGTTTAAGAAAAGATAAGGTAATCCGCTTTTTTCCGAGCTATGTATTAAACACCCCTTAACCCCTCCTGCCTTACATTTATCACTGATGTACGTGCCTCAGGGAGAAGGGTTCACCTCGACCAGCAAGTCTTTTAGAACATGTAGGAAGATACCATTAGTATATCAAATGTGCCATTTTCCTACATTTTCTTATCTTTCGAAAGCACAAATGATCTTACATCAATAATTAGGTTTATCCGTATTTGCCACCCTGTGCTCCTGACAGGGTCATCAAAGGCCGGGTGTGTAGTGTCCTTTCTATGGGACATTGCACACTAAAGACCCCTTGCCACTCTTCGCAACGAGTAGGGTATTGCACCCGATGGCGGGTTTCTTCTAAACCATATCATATATTCGGTCACCGCCCTTGTGGCGTAAAATAAGCTGAAAAGTATTACCTTGTGCAGTCTGGAAAGGACCCATAAGGGTTGGCCGGACGTTAAACTACCCCAACAAACAAACAATCCGTATTTGAGTATATCATTTTAGTTAAAAACCAAATTGGAGGTCAGGATTCTTTTTTAACAAAGGCTATCCACTCCATAGCATCATCTCTGGTAATGTATGTGCAAAGTCTGGTGTAAAATAGATCCTATTAAAGGAAGAGTGAAGCGGGTCCGGTTGGGGGGGAGGGTCGTAATCGGAAGAGTTTACCTAAAGTAGAGGGGGACAGTGCGGGACAGCTGGTCGGGTATAGCCTTATTCACGTGGCAATATTTGTGCGACACGTGGCGACAAAGAGCCGTGGCGACACGCGACCCTGGCCCCCGCGGCTGACGTTATCCCTGCGACTGGGGGGCCCTCACGTCGCCACATATTGACCTGGAGGGGCGTCCTGGGGTTAAGGGGGTGGTGTGCGTCTGGGAGCCGCCTCCAGTCTCCTGCCCCGTTATTTACCTGTCACCCCTCCTACCCCTTCTCCTACCGACCTGTGGATCCCCTCGCCCCACCCCTTTGTCTGGAAAGGGCCCGCACCTGTCGGTGTTTGGGCGTTACCTCAGAGTGGTCACTGCACAGGGAAAATGGCAAAATAATCAAAAGTGTCAGGGGAAACAGGAAATTTGCAAAGTTAGCCAAACAACTAGGAATTTTGTTTGCCCACGTTCAAGGTTTCCTAAATCTCAATATGTAAGATATTTTACCTTTTGTCGTCCACGGACCACAGTTTTCAAATTTCGCATGTATCCCCCCCCCTCCCCATAAACCATGGCTGGTACCGAGAAGTTCAGAAATGTTCAGCTCGCCTTTGACTTAGATATTTAGTGTTCTTTGTTTCTAAGTTCTGTAGACATACGGGGAGAGTGTTATATTTAATTGGATGTAGATTATGATACAGTAGAAACACTAAAGAGGCAATGCCGTGACTTTTACCATTAGTAAACATATGGCGCGGCATAAGGACTTCGCATGGCACGCGCGGGGCACGCGTTGTTGGCCCTCCCCACCGCCCCTCTCCTGTCTCCTCACCTCACTGGGGGCGTGTGGCCGGATGGGAGGTGGAGATTCAGAACGCCGATCACTGGACCGGAACGTGTACTGTCACAGGCTGAGAAAATACACCCACAGGGGAAGACCCGAAAGGTTATCATCAACTTAACTTGTTAGAGTCGTATTTATATCGTGTCTGTAAAACTCCCCACCAAATGGCCAGATCAGCAGATAAGCTGAAAAGGTTTGCATGGAAATATGATGTCTCAGAATTATGGCAAATATCTGCTTAAGAGATAAAGAAGTTAGATATTTAAATTGTAAATGCATTAATTTGAAGTTTTAGTCCGTGGTTTGAAGTGAAGACTGGAGTAGAAACCTGAGAAACATTGCCATGTGAATAGAGTGAAACCGAAGCGGCCGACGGGCGGTATCGTCCCCAGCCGACGACAAAGGCGCGTGGCCAGGGGGAGGGGAGGCACGGGCTGAGGGCAGGGATGTGGTTTACCGGGGTTTACCGACCCTCCACTAAACACCCACCGTCCCCCGACACCACGGGCCTCTCCCCTGGGCAATAGACCGCTTGTCAATAGAGCACGCCTGATTAATATTAACAGTCACTGATACAGCTGGGAGGAACCGTTGATAACTGTAGGTCTGGGAAAAGGTCCTTCTGTTGACTGACACCCCCTCCCTGCTATGTGATGAAGAATGTTTATGACTGATAAGTGTTCATGATAGATGTGTTGCACTAAAGGCCCGGCCACACTTACCAACTCAACTCAACTCAACTGTCGTGGGTTCTCATGGCGCCAAGTCCTACGACAGTCTAGTCTTAGTGAAAAAACTCTACTATGCCATAGATTACGACTCGACTGTCATGGCTAGCAGGTTATATTACATATGTACATATCTACTAACTCCCCCCTATGACCCGACTAACCAGTCGTACATCTTCATCTTCCCAACATGTAAGACCCAACTCAACTGTCGGGGGTTTATCTACGACTGCCTATGCCACACTCTACGACTGTGGCCAACTCAACTCAACTCGACCGTCAAGTTGAGGTCAGTCGCGTAGTGTGGCCGGGGCTTAAGATTGGAGATAATTCCACAAGGTACAAATACATTTTTTTTCAAATGTACAACTGGGGACTGAACTGAGCTGCAAAATATGCCTATGGGTCCAATTATTGACTTTAGGAATTTTATTTCAGTAACACATGATGAGGCATGGTTCTGTGTTGGGAGTCATTTATCAGAACTCCCAGTCTTTGGGGGCAATGTGAGCACATCACGCCCTGTATAACAGCAAACAGTCTATAGACTAGTTTGCCGATCTCCCGCTGTCCGTCTCCTCACTTCCTCCCCTCCTTTTGTTACACGGGGAGTTATGGATTCACAATTGATTGAACACTCTCTCCCCTCCCTCCAACTAACAACCCCATCTCTTCGCAAACTCCGTCTCCTTTTTCCTACTCCAAGTCTCTAAAATTCGCTACCGGGGCATCCCTATCTCCCCATAGCCCAACCTACAACGACGAGCGAGTCCGGGCCATAACTTCCCATCAGTGGCGTTGCTAGGCAACCCGGGATGCGTCGGGCGCCGTGAGTCGGACGCTGGTTGGTCGGGGCGCCTGGAGGGAGCGTGTGGGGAGGGGGAGGGGGGAGGAGGGGGGGGCGGCGTGCTCGTGTTTACCCGGTAGTCCCAGTCCCACCACACAACGCGCTATGACGCGGGCCTCGCGCGGACGGCCGTCACTGCCCTAGTACTACTACTACTGGTCGGCGCGGGCCGGGAACGCTACATTACTCCTGACGCCTCCAGTAGGCCTACACCTTGTGGGGATCACCTACCTACACTGACAGTATCCTCCTGGGTCCCACACACCGTGGAGTGAGGCTGGATGGGTGTGTACCTCATGTCCGTCAGTCAGCCCGGGACAACACTCCCACCGCCGTCCGCCTCCTGTCGTTACTTGGCCCACTGTCACTAGGTCGGCCCGCACCTACATGTGATCGGCCTTGTATTTAGGATCCAAAATAACCAATAGGATCCTTACTAGTCGTCTCTGACTATGTAATATGCGTTAAGGATACTGAAGTTATTGCTTTGTATGAAACTGTAGCCGTTGGCCTACAGACAACACGGATCTGTACCCACAGATATAACGTAATAAGTTCGGGCATCAAGGAGCACGTGGAGGCTGTTTGTTTACTGTTAGGACACTCATACACTGAGCTACTCACTCGGTAAGCGGTGAGCAGGTCGGAGCTACTCCCTGGAGCTGGTACACCCATCTCCCATATCACATATCTGACCATCCCCCACTGGGCCCTCATCCATCAATCACCCACATACCAGCAACTGTCAAGTGCGGCTCAATGATATAAAACTGGCCAAAACTACGGACCACTGCGGGAGTAATATGAATGCAAAGATATCTGCGTACTTTATAGGTGGACCAGTGCTCCTACCGTAAACTTCACCTGAACACCTTCACATCAGCTACCCCGCCCCCTCCCAATCGATCAATCACATCCAATGCCAAGAAGCTGAGCACCGACGTCTTCACCTGGTTTAAGGTTGTTGATTGGCAGGTGGTCACGTGACTCCTCCAGGGCAGGCGGGAAGGCTGCTGCACCTCCTCCAGTACCCGCTGACCACCTGTACGCCTCACCTCAGCCGGCCAGGTAAACCAGCAGGTCGGGGTGGCAGCCCATAGAGGCGGTAGTTGTACTTAATTACGGCATACCAGTCCAAAATTGACCAGTCAGAGTCACCGGAAGTAGATTGGTTTTGACCGGAACTAGATAGCAAATGTATCTAATAGAATTGATATTTTGCGCAGTATCTAATGTGATGTCAGTGAGAGGTATTTAGATGTATCGGGGATGTTTGGGAAACACATCAGAAAGGAAACAACCTGGTGGAACCCACCTAGGCGGTATAGGCGGTAGCAGCAGCAATAGTACGCACTTTGTTGTACCAGGGCCGCGCACACCTGGTTCCCATCTCTACCACCCTGGAGGAACCTGTAAACCACCTGGAGAAGCTCGCGGCACACCTGGCCGAGCGACTCCCGAGCAGACAGGACCACTCACCTGGTGCTCATCACGGGACACGCTTCATTACACACCCTGGAGGAGAGCTGTCAGTTGGGCACCATCCCATTTACACCTGTGATGTAGAGCCTGTTCTCACACACCTGGATGGCTGTAATTGACTCGGGACTACTCATATGCGGTAGTGGAGATCGAAATAGGTGTTTGCGAGGCCTTGTTTATGAACAGGTGTTAAACAAATCTGAGAATTGACCATTCAGATATCGCCTTACATTACATTACAGCATAAACTAAACTATTGGAAACAAGCAATGACAAAGAAATTCCAGCCAAAGCCAATCTGTGATTTGTACATATTCTGTATAAAGTGTGCATAAGGGACGGATGTAAATATAATCTGTATTATTTATATATCTGATATAATCCTCATTCATAAATACATATATTTATACCTGTACAGGCGGGATTATTTATTTAAAGGATAGCCAGGCGACAAGTGGCAGGTGCACGTTAAGGAGCACCAATAAAGGTGTAAAAATACAGGTGTAATTAAGAAGGTCGAGTAGGCGGGCTCCTACCTGGCTCCTCACCTGATCGATTTACTGCTCACCTTTGTGGCCGTTACCTGGATTCACCCCCACCCCCCAACTAGTCTTACCACTTCTCAGGTAACCACTAACATTACGCCAGGCGCACCTGCCCTGATTATAACGTTATAACACGTTGCTTAGCAACGCCGTGCGTGGTTGGTTACTGGGACGTGTGTGCTAGAGTGGAACCAGGATTCGCCTCACATTGTCCGGAACTTTCCGATTTTTGTGATAGTTTAAACGATCGATAAATCTCACCCCAAAAAACTCAAGTGAATCTCAAATTACCTGCAAAATATCAGATTTTAGCAGGATTCATCGCGAATAGGCCTCTGCCAGACTTTTGGGGCTGCAAACACGGGCCGCTGAGTAGAACCCCCTGGGGTATAGAGTGCCAGTGGTCATCAGATAATTATGACATTAGCACCTGCCGGTGGTCAAGGCAACCACGTGGTGGTCATTGTTAGCACTGGTTTAAGGTCACACCTGGATTTACCTGCGCGTCCCCCACCTGTCCCTGTCCGGAGATTACCTTGGACAGGACCCTCCAGGGTCCTTTGTTCTCCAGGCGTAACCATAATAAGGACGCTCCGCTCCGCTGAACACACATGCGTGCCGAAGCCTGCCGGACCCATTGTGATGATCCACAAAAAATGTGGTGGTGATATTTATACCACATGGATTATTCACCACTGAAAAAAAATAACGAAAAATAACAGTTTGGTTCTGGTGTTAGTTCATGCCTGGTGGTGTTTATTACTGGAGGGTTATTGTCAGAAACTGCGCCGAGGATAATCCGGTTTTATGCATGTAAATGGGCGGTAATCGGCCGTGAGATTAACGCTGCTAATCTGAGGTTACATCCCCCCTGCGCCCCACGCCGCCCGTGGAGGCTGTGACTCACTGACAACATTGGAGAGTAAACAAAGCCACATGGCCGGTGTCCCGAGCAAACCACGCCCCTGAGCCGCAGCGACGCCTGGCGGCACACAGGGCAAACACTCCCACGGCGACCCGCTGCAACGCCCGACGTTAGACGGTTTGAGCGGGTGACAATCTTTACTTAATCCTGCTGATTTCCTCCACGGAATTAAAGTGCCGGCAGCCAAGAGCCTGACTTGAGTTGAAGGGGTTTGATTAAGGCTATCAGTTGTGATATCACAGTGGACAGTTACGGATCGTGCTCCTTTGTGACGTCAGAGTGACGTCATGCACATTGTCAACTGCACTGACATTGTTAAAGGAAATAGATGCAAATTGTGACTAGAGTTTGAAAAGAAAGTCTCCACGACAAATTTTTGAGTGGCGAATGAAAAAAAAACTACTTTGAAGTACCTCGCCATTGTGCTATCTTTAACTGTGTGCTACCCACCCCAAGACGTGGTTCTTGTATTGATGTGCGTCTCTGACAACTTGTTTGGTGTCTCACCATGGTAACCAAGGCCTGACTGAACACCGTTTACAGCACCTGTGATTAAACCCACTCCAGCCAGCAATCCGTCCACACCCCTCTCAACACTTCAAAAGACCCACTCAAATAACCCAGTTTTGACTAATTGCACCTTGAGAAATAATTCTTCTGCAATTGATGAGTCGGTATTTGCCTTGATTGAGTCTCGTGAGCGCGTCGTCGGCCTACAAAAGGCGTGGCGGGGCCTCGGGAGCAGCAGCTCGGGTTTAGCTCAATGAGCAGCTCGCCTCGCTGACCCAATTCCACGCCTGAGTGAGCAGGACGTAGCGGAGCGTGGCGAGCAGCAGGCGGCCTCTGGTGGCAATACGGAGAATCTCGCCAATCGGGCACCGCCGAGTCCGCACCGACTTCTACATACTCAAAAGACAGTTGTGTTTCCGGGTCAACTCGGGGTGACTTCCGGTCACCGCCGGATCACTTCCGGGTCACCAGGCGCCACCCAGCGACTGGAGGAAGAACTACCGGAAGTGGGGCGCCCCCTGGAGGGGGGTGTCAGACGCACCTGGCGGTGGGTTACTGCACCACTTAGGATTACTCCAGGATTCACCCTGGATTCCCCAGGATCCAGCCCCGATCTGCCTCCAGGGCGCCGCTGGGGTTGACAGGTACTGGAGACGGTCTAAACACAGCTTACCCGACCCAGTGGGGTGCTTAGAGCTTGTGCGTGCGGCAAACTTTAGCCACTGGGGCGTTCACAATTGGTGAAGCCAAGAGGAATTTACTCACACTGTTATGGTTTCAGTGGAAAGTGAATGAAATTATGATCTCAGTATAAGATATTCCCTAGAAAGTTTAGCCACAGAAAGACCTTTAAGTGAGAAATTATTACAGCAATTCTTAACAAGGATTCCTTCTTGAACCAAGAAGGTCAAATACAGGAATTCCCACAGAGGACGGATACCTTCAGGATTATCTTAACATAGAATACTACAAAGCCCTGTTGTTTGTAAGTGAGGGCAGTAGGTAACTAGGTGACTCCTCCAGTGTCCAACACACCTACATGGAGCGGAGGTGACCTCCAGTCCCTCCCTCTCCTCCCCACTCACCTCCCACCACGTACCCCTTGCCCCTCCTCCAGGCGGGCCATGATACCCAGATGACGGCCCGGGGGTTAATGTTGGGGTTACCAGGGTTACTACAGCAGGCCGTGGAGTACTGGAGTACGGCGGGCGGCAGGGCCAAGATGGGGCCAGTGACGGGGGCCGACGTCCCCCGTGGGGGCCCCCCGACGCCCAGTAGCTGGCTCAGCAGTGAGGACCTTTTTTACTACTTCAAGATCGTCGACAACTACTACTACCAGCAGGTCGACATCAACAAGGTCAGGGGCGCCAGGAGCTTTTTTTACGATTAGTTTGTTTTAAACATAATTTGGCTGTTTTGTAATGTAGTATGGCCATATAAATAATTCCAGAGTCTTCGTTAAATGATGCCAACACGATTTGGACACCTTCAAGGCTTATGGGTTTAGTTTGTTTAATGTCCTTGCATGTTAAACCAAATGGGTTTTTAGTTTACGGTAAACTGATTTAGGGTTTCTATGGATAACCCTACTTTACGTTTAGAACGGACCCTTGAATTTTAAACAAGTTATTAAAAAAATTTATTATTCATTGACTAAATTCTAATGTAATGTGCTTCCTAGTGAAGCGCAGACTGTAGTATATATTTTTCAATCACTTTGTAATCAAATCTATGACAAATATAAACGTTTATTTTGATTCATTTATCCTGGACTGAATGGCTATTTTCGTACACAAGAACAGGCAGATGGCGAGTTTCCACTTATAAGATTAAACTATTTACAGGAGAAGAAATTTTCAATCTCTTCAATTCTTGTTAACGTCTTTCCAAAGTCAGATATTTTCAATTTGCTTGAACACACTTACATGACACGGAATATCATCACAGGATATTTAAGGCTGTCACACAAGATGACAATGCCGAATCTTGATTAAATCTGAATCGTGAGATTCCGTGGAGGTAGCATTCCAACAGTCAGCTTACAAATTGTATTGATGTTACATGTTAAGAAATGGCCATATCGCATGTCACATGATTATGCCTCACACGGATAAGCCGATATCAATTTTTAGTAAATGCAAGTGTTGCATCTCCATTTAGGGGGTTCAGGTCCCCCTCCAAAGCGCCTACCAGTCTAACCTTCCCCACTGCCTCTCTTCATTGTCAGCAAATGTCTGAGTCACAAACTATCAAAAGCACCAGGAGAAAAGGAGAATCATTTCCTTTGCATAGCTGTGTCTTTCCTTCAGTTTTCTTCCACGAATCTCCATGCTCCAATATCCTTTCCGTGCATTTAATTGAGGCCAAAAAAATACTTGAGTTATTACAAGGAAGAATTACAGAGTTAATTGGCTGGTCTCATGCCTCCATTTAGCGATAATAGTAGGCCTGTTACAGCTCGCCGGGATGCAGCGGCAGCGAGTAAAGCTCACCTCGCAGGGTGAGCTGCTCACAGGGCTTCTTTCTCCTATTATCGCCCGGAGAGGTGCTGCTCAAATGGCTCCTTTCTCCCATTATCACTCAGTGCGGAGGAGGTCAGCGCTCAGTATGAGCAGAAGATGAGCTAAAGACCCCTACCGTTGAGCAGCTCCTGACCACCCACGTGATGGCGCGGCCTTCAGCGTGAGCTGCTCTCTGTTTGAGCTACTCATTGACTAATATTAAACAAGCTGCGGAGACGGTCTGTTTCTGATCGTGGGGCGTTTCGTTGTCCTGTTCTTGACTGCAGGATGGAGCCTGTGATGGTTATATAGAACCCGCCGGTTAAGGGGTTCAAACGAAGCACCCTAGAACTACTGAGAACTGATGGGAAGTGAAGTTATGGAAATTTCTCTTTTGGTATACAGTGAAAACGATCGTCAGAAAAACATGTTTAACACAGTACAACTAACCACACTACATCCCTTTGCGGTGTGTGAGATGCTTCGGAAAGGTTAAGAGAAAAACAAAAATAAATACTTTGCCCATGCCGACTACTGGTAACGCGCCTAGTCCCTTGTCACAAGTTGTGGTATTGATAAGAGGTGTGATAAATGGAGATGTAGCCGTGATCGACCTCAAATCATTGGGGAGTGTAACGTCCAGACGTCACTAAGTGATTTCATTTCTCACATTGCTCACAAGCCATGATAACTACAAGTCTCAGCCAATTCGGTCTGAAGAGTAGGTTATGTGATGCCTCTGTAGCTTTGCATTTCATTTTGTTTTAACCAAACATTCGAGTCTGTTACCGGACATGCCATGGGGACACAGTGATCTCCCAGTGCGTCAAAAAGGGCAACGCTATATGTTTGATACGCACCTAAAAAGTATGGTGCTATATACACATCTTTCCCGAATCTGCACATTGAAACTTCCCATAGAAGACTTGATCCAAACAGTTATAACCTGAGTCCATAGGAATCCATATCCCAATATATTGGTTAGGACTTATTGCACGAGAAGGGTACCACACTAATGAAAAAGGTGCATATATACAGAATGAGTCTCAGTCCCCTTGGCTAGACGGGAGATAATAAGGCCAGTTTCAAATAGGGCCTTGCAGTTATATTAGACAGAAGCGTATCAGTCTTAATAACCATGTCCTTAAATGGTAAGACGATGGTCGTTGACTAGACATTTGCCCACTCTTAGTAATGACAACATATCCATCACTTCAGACAACGAGGAATACATCCCTTTCCATCTCCTCAAAAAGGATACTCAAGTTGTCGAGTCATTAGTGACAAGAACACACAGAAGGCGGAGATATAGTCTTCCTTCATGGGTTACCTGAGCCAACGGCTAACGATTGTCGTAGATATTGTGGACATTAGATTTTTTTTAAAAAGCAGAATTACTTTCTGTACGTATGGTACATCTGATAGGATAGTCACAAAAGGACGTATGCGGAGCTGCTGTAGTGACCACAGACGTGATAGAAACTTTACAACAGTTTATAAGTTCTTTTTTTCAGTTTTTAAAGGGCAAGAGACTGATAATGCATATTCGAAAAAAACTCAATTGAGCCCCCTCATCCTGCACCTTTTAAAGTAGCAAGGCAAGATTATACTTTAACTTTAAGTCACAATTGTAATATTTGAATCAACACGAGTACAACAAGGCGCGTGTATTATTGATAACAATGGAAGCATGGAAAAAGTGGGAAAGCGAAACTAAAAAGTGCGGCGTGGTAGGTAGATGGTGGGTTATCGCGGTGACCAGATGCGGTAATGAGACAAAAAGCAGGACGGGCCTTAATACTCGAGCTTCCCCCGGAGTAGAAAAAAGGAGCAGCTCGGTGGTAAAACACCGCGCCCGGAAGGTGGGAAAATACAGACACTGAGTGGCGGGTTGCAAGAACACTGGGCGGCAATAAAAGGGTTGGTTGGAGGGGGGGGGGGGGGGTGCTGTGACTAGGACAAAACATAGCTTTATCACATCCATGGTAAATAAAACATATTGTCAAATTAAATAGGTCTACTTGTCAAATAAGAAAAGGGTCGTATACACGCTTCGTAATTGCAGTTTTTCTGAAATTGTATACAGAGGTTATAGATTCAGATATTTCATAAGTCCTGTGATATTTTGCTACTTAATTGTTCCGATGTCGTTCATTAAACAGGTGCAATGCAGTAAATGTGTCAGGGACAATGCGGTAAACCTAAATGCCAATAATCCATCTGGTGGTTATTATGTGATGGCCTTTTTTTTTTACCCCTTTGAGGTTACTCCATACTTAGTACATGAAATTGAGCTAGATTAACCAGAAAGATTGAATGGCATAAGGTCACCCAACGGCCAGGTCGACCGCGAAAAGTCAGAAATATGGGGGCTTGATGATCTGATATCGAGGCTTGTAATTAGTTAAGTGATATTACATGCAAGGTACCTTTGACATTTCACTACAAACCACTACAACCTTAAAACATCTTATTCGAGTGACACGTCATCCACCGATACAGATTGAAGCTATAGGATTATTTGATTGTCTTTTTCCAAGAAAATAATAATCCTAAAGAAATAGAGTTAAGCGATAATTTCATTACAACTGTTTTGTCAAAGTAGATTTTCGATACATGGATAGAAGTTTTCGATATACATGCAATTGATTGAAACCATTGCAACGTGTTGATTAATACAGTTATTACAGTCAATTATTACAATGTAGATATATATCCTAAACTACATGAGTGCTGCACATGTTATACATCCTTGTCAATAGACAATAATAGTCTCTGACATTGTTGACTGTTTTTAGTGGTTGATCCTGCCCGGACTTCCCTTCTGCCATCCTGTTAGCGGAACCTGACATGACACGAGTACAAGCCATACATGACACTTTAACATGTCAAATAGGGGTCCTATATGTTTACAGTGGCCTGAAGGGGTATTTGTAGTTCCCACAAATAAAATGCATTATTAGTATACTGATTCCAGAATAGCGCAACCATGGCTTCCTAGCTGTGTCGCTATATATGTATACATGTATGTTCTCCTAAGGTGAAGATACTCAATTTATACAGACAAGTATTTGAGTTGGGTACACTCATGTACTGCAGACGTCAACAATATATTGCATGTATTGAATTGTTCTGAAAGAAATATAAAAGGTTTGCTTCCATTGCCAAAACCCATATCTTAGGAAGTCGCTTGAGGCGCTGTATTTGCTGAACACAGGATATTTAACAAAAAGCACCTTTTTCTTTCATGTCAGTGACAGGTATTTGACGACTTCGGTGTGACTCTCTTTTGCTTTGATTAGGGGACAAGCAAAGAAGTTTCCTTGAAAACAAAATGGAAAAAGAAGTGTAGCAAAAAGCTCTTCCCTCGGACATCAAACAGTGGCTGGGCTGTAATACCCATCCCGCATGTCATTTTGTAGACAAGGGGCCCTAAAACCCGCACTAATTATTGCCTTTTATCACTTATCTCTGGTAATCTGGGTTAAAACACACACTTTGAAGTGCTTTTCCCTCCTCAAAAACCCTTGCAAATGGTGCACATTTTGAGTTCGATTTTACCACTTTGGGCGTTTTGTTATTACTTGGGCGTGTTTCATTATTAGTTGGGCGTGGTGGTGGTTAGCAGTGGTGTGAATCAGCATCGCACGCACCGTCTGTTTGCCGGGGGAGAGGGGTACTTTGACTGTAAAAAGGGTAAACGGATTAGAAAGCTGTGGAGGTAACTCAAAAAAATGCAGTTTTTTTTCTCATGGAGAGGGGGGCACTCAATATTTATATCACTAGACTGATAATCAACGTTATCCAAAGTATCATGATCGAAGCATCTATTTCGAAACAGCTTCAACTTAGTAAGAACCAAAACAAAATAACTCGAAAGTTTATTTAAAGAAGAAGAAATATGTTTATGGTAGAAAACGCTTTATCTAGCAGAGCTATACCACCTTTCATAAAGGAGAGCATAATATTTTAAGTAGGCAAACCAGAAGTTTTTAGTGGCCAAGCATAGATAACAGTAGTTTGGAATGCATATGGTTACCCACATAATAACAGCTTACATTATTGGAGTCGTCCCCTCCCCAGGGGCTTACTCATCGTAGGGGGATGTTGATATGAAACAATAAGGCCACAGGCTGATTTTCAGCAGTTGAAAACTACTTAAGTATGGGACTGAAAGTCTGCTTGCTGTAGGCTTACTTTATTTTTGTATGTCATATTTTGCAAGATTTCCATTTCATATTATAGAAGATAACGTATCGTCCTTAGTTAACCATGATGGGAGTTTTATCGTTAACCCTCACCCCGTACTTTGTCGCCTATCCCCGACCTCTCCCCGAACACCTCACCCTTCCTACACCACAACGGAAGTCCTGAGGGGTAGGCCATGTTAGGACGCTGTCTGCTTTCCGATAGTCACGGTCCAGTGACCACGCCCTCAGTTGTTAGGCGGGTTGCCAGGGGGCGCGGTGACATATGGGTAGTGATTCCCTTGGCGACACCGGACGTCATTACGTAGTGCATGCGGGGAAGGCTGGTCAAGTGACAACTCTCCACCGATGTAGAGCTTGATCTGCTTTAGATAGATAATGATAGGCTTCTCTGCAATACCAACATTACACTGAATGTATTATTCTGATAAATACTTATAAGAATTTATTGTATCAATTTGGCCAGTATAAGATATTACTGCATTTTATTTTGAATAATGGTAATCTCTTATGTTTATGGACGTTTGATCTAAAGAACCACACATTATGTTAGGGAAAAAACCCTCATTAAATCTTGGCTCACAACTACAAGTGTGGCAGCGATAGTAACTAGTGATACCATGCCTAAAACAACCGCCTATCGGATCTAGATCCAGCAACATACCACCCATTGCTTTTCCCAAGAAGTCAAAATTTAGAATAACAAAATGTAAGTATTAAAAACACCTGCCGCCTTAAAGCAGTCTGCCCCTGTCACTATACAGACCGGGGGCAATACAATTTGTCGGCCGCCCTCCTGGGGGGGAGTCGCCCAGAGCTTCGGCGGTTAAAAAAAGCCAGTGTTGGGCTTTCCACGCCCAGTGCCCGTGTGGCAGCGATAGGGAGGTTTGGCTAAGGCTAAAGGAGTCATCACAACTTACCCATACAACATAAAGAAGGCGGGGGAGGCAGCATCGCTTTGGTATTCACTGATAAACTATTTATGAGAAGAAAACTGCCTTCATGTTGGTACATATTGGAGCCGAATGGTTCAAGACTGTAGGGGATAGGTGGCAACCAGAATGTTCGAAATTTCTCAATGCAGCTGTGACCGATAATCTAATTTCAAAATAGGCGCCTCCCGAAAGGTTTAGGGTAGCAACATTTGCCAAGATAGCGTCCATTGAAATAATGAGATGGTTGATTCCATTTAACAACATGTGTATTCGCAATAATGAATGAGAGCCATCAAATTGAAAAAGAAAAAAAGAAGGGGAAAAAAGGAGGAAAAGAAGGTCAGTCTCAAATATGGGTCATGTTCTACACGATACGTCTTATTCTTATCTCTCATCTTCCTTCATTTTATCTTATTTTCCCCCCGATTTTCCCACACAAGCCCCTGAGAAATGGTGATCGGAAATCAGATAGTATTTGCAGTGGAGGGATGGATCCACCGAGGGAGTTGCAGCCCTCCCCTCCAATCCTGCCCTGCACCCCTTGGATCATTGATCCTGGGTAGGGTTGATTTGTGGCCAGTCGGGGCCGGGGCAATGTGGATGGCTGAGCCGGACCAGTCGCCGACACGTGCCCCCCTGCCCGCCGACGGTGGCAGGGGGGCCTAATTTTACACAGATTTATGAGGACTAAGTGAACTAGGTTCGATCGCCTCCCCAGACGCCCATACACGCTTACACACACGTTGGCTACCCCTTGTCGGCCACTTATCGCCTTGGGTCGTACCCGCCATACTACCAATGTTCACATTTCACGCAAAGATTGCATATACTACTAGGACATACCAAAAGGTTAAGGGAACATTTTTCAAAAGAACAATTCATGAAACCTGCAACCAGGGAGAATTTGAACCGTTTCATGAAATTCTGTTTGTCCTACTGAAGGGTTTTTAGTCTATTTGTAGATGCAGTCAGCCAAAGGTAAAATAATAAATGATAGCACAACTGTCTCGTAATTATCACATTGACTGATGGTGTAAAAGTACTGCAAGTCCAAAACTATTTTAAACGGTTCTTGCGAGTCTAGCACCGACCTCACAGCACCTAGTCAAAAAAGGTCCTATTGAATAATCACTAGAGAAAGTTATGGCAAAGGCTCATACACCCACTCTGCCAGCTCACATAGCCCCCCTCCCCGCCTCCAGCCTTTATCACTACAAAACGTTCTAGCCATCCAACTAGAAACCCTTGAATAAATTGAAAACAGAAAAAAGACAATTTGGCATTGCCCGATCAGGCCATTAGTCATCATCATCGCCATCATCCATCATTAAGTGACAAATCATTAACGTTTTAACACCCTGCACACAATCGGCCTACATCTGTCATGTTGAAAAAGGTGCGATGACAGGATTCAATCGTTCCCCTGTGTTAGCTTTATGAGAGATGGCTTTTCAAATTATGTTTGTAAAGAACAGTTCTTGCCATCATTAGTGTATCCTACTTTCATTCTGAACTACGTCAATACAGGTATGATGCAAGGGGAGACATTCATTTGTTCAGTTCAGAGCTGTTATTTGCAGTGCCTCAATGGAGAAGTGTTTGTAGAAGAGTTATATAGCTCATTGATCTGTTGAAGTGTTATTGCTCATTTTAAGGCTAGGCAATATCAAATTGCTATATTTCCCATAAATTGTATTTTTGAGTTAGCTGTACAAAGCTTGGGATCATCATTCAAACCTATTTCTATAGATAGTTCCGTCAATTGCTGCATCTTGAGCCAAATTATGTACGGGGTGGCTTGTAATTTACATAGAAATATGTGTTGTTTTTAATCCACCTAGAAGCCAAGTTTTGTCGGCTATAACATTCTGTGAACAGCCATACGTATGTTTGCCCTAAAGGGAGAGACTAATTAGTGCTCAAGCGTTAAGCTTATTACTCTGTGGTATACAATAAACGCACTGTCTGTCTAATCTGACCACAAAAAAACAAACGTCAATCGCCTTTTTACACTCCATGCTGTTAAAATCTCCAAATGATAGATGGGGACGACTATGGTGAAGATAGGATTACTCCAATCGATGCAATAAAAAGTTAATAAACACAAAGGCGGTAAATGTAAAAACCAGTTTCTAATTTGGCGTGTTAGAATTAGAAATTTAGTAATATGGAAAAATGTCATAGGCAACTTGTTATCAAACAATTATTGACGGTTGTTTATTTTCTGTGCTAGGAGAGTGACTGAGCTTGTGCTAGGTCTCTGAATGGCTCAGTATGTTGGAAATACCAATGTTGGAAAGTGACCGGACTGCTCCTGATTCTTTTAGGGGCTCAGTATGTTAGCCCTACCTGTATAGGGAGAGGGACTATAAGCAACTGCTAAAGATGTGTGAGTATGTCAGTGTGCTAGCCATACTTATGCTGGGAGAGTGACTGAGCTGCTCATGGGTGAGGGAGTCGCTCAGTGTGTTGACCTTGGAGAGAGAGTCCCCCCTAGGTCTGTGAGTGGCCCAGTGTATGTTGGCTGGGGGCAGGATAGGGCCTCCCTGGGTGCGGCTACTGTTTGACTACACAGAAACGCCATTCTCCGAAATAACAGCAGGGGAAAGAGGACCAACAACCATATTTCATTGTCCGCAGTTCTGCGGTAATACGATATGGGTTGTATTTATTTTATAACAAGTGTATGCACTTTAACTGACAGCAGATGTGATGCTAGCTACGGCTAATCTTTACTATTGTTTTTATTGTCATTCCGAGTGTGTTCATACATCTCGAAAAATAGATTGCTTTAGTTAGGCGCTTGATCAATATGACGAGCTAGTTAGCATGACTAGATTTTGATCAAAAATATTATTCAAAGCCATACACTCTTCACGTACCACCCTATCCTTAGCGCCAAAACAATCATCAGTGGCAGTGAAATGAACTATAGGGACAACACCATGAAGCAATAACGTAGGAAGTGAACTGGTATGGGGCTGTTATGAGAGCACCTCAGAGCTACTTACACACTCAGAGAACAATCTAACCTGCTCCTGCTCTCACTGCTGCTCCCCACTCAACCCTCCACCTGGGGAGTACGTAGTGAGATGGGCGAGTTATTAGGGGGTCCTGGAAGGGGCCCAACTCTGCAGCATTCCTCTGTACCCCCCCCCCCCCCCCGTCTCCCCAATTGCTTTTTTAATCTTCTACCACCCGGCCTTGCTGTACCTGTGATGATGGGGGAGGGGCTGGGCGCTTGGCAAAAAAATTGGTACATGTTGTAAAACTGTTGTGAAAAAAGCTGACGCTGTGGTTTTGGTATGCCAGATAAGTTGTCATCGATCATTTGTCTTGTAAGAAGATTAATTAAGATTATTAAGGGGAAACTCTATGCAATAATATTAGGCCTAACTCTCATGTAATTACGTCCTTTTCAAAGATACTTATACTTAAGGCAGGCTACTTCTGGATGCTGTCAATTTCTTATATAAATGTTTTGGGCTGTTTTGGATATTGGAGAATGTCCCCTTCCCCTGGCCCCCCTTTCCACCCACCCACCACAAGAGGGTTATACACGTATATTTACACTCTCTACTGTTCGTCCCTTTGGCATTACTACCCCCCCCCCATACCCCTCCAGCAGGCTCTGTGAACACGCGGCCCCCCGTGCACTCTACACCTGTTCTGGCGTCCGACCCTTCCCATAATGCCAAGCCTTGGTTCTCTAGGGGCGGAGGCAGAGAACGAGGTAATCCAATCCCGCCTTCACAGTGAAGAGTTCGACAGGAATAAATAAACTTAGGGACACCCGCTAGAGGGAGATGAGTTCGTTTTTGAATATTTCATGGTTTTCTGTTCGCGCCCCCGAGTTGCATGGGTGAAATTATATTTGGACAGTGCCCGCCCTATCCCACTCAGCTTCTTTTTGTAGGGGTTAGATGTATTGTGGCTTTTCTGCTTTCAGTACATGATATATTCTCAATCCGTGGCCTGTTCCCCACTCCCCAGTTCCCTATGGATGATTCCTAGAATAAATATGACTGATCATGGTTAATGATCAGCTGACTGGTTATGGTTATGATCAGTCAGAAATGCTGTTAAGGCATGAACCCATCGACGCCAACCATTTAACAGAAACATTTCATGTATGATTTATGCTGTTTCTCTCCAACAGAAAACACACAAATGCCCAGACTCAGATTGGCCAGTGCACAGAACATTCCCATTCAGTTAGTGGGCCTACCACAAAGCGTTCCAGCACTGATTACCCTTAGTCCTGATGGGTGCTATGGGCAGGTGTACTTAACACTGTTTGGTAGGTAATGTTGTACTTAGGTTTGTTTGGTAGAGTAATGGGAACTCCACGTTGGATGCACGCACTCCACGTTATTCCTGCATACACAAACAACGTGTGCACGGTCATACAAACAACAGACCTTTACTGCCTGAGCCAAACAACACAACAAAAACTATTGTAGCTCACAGATTGTGTTTTGGCATGCACGCAGTTTGTTGCTGGTCATCATTGGAAGGGAAATGGCCAGATAATTACCACCTGGCATTATTCGTTCGGAGCGTGTTTTGATAACCTAGGGAGGATTGTCTGTATACAAGTAAAAACTGGTATAAGATACAAAGAAAACAAATGGCTAGGGGAATATTTGACAGAGTATACATCTTTTTCATGGTGGCGCCGCCCTGGTGGATTGAAATTGAAACACCTTTTAGGGGCTTTCTGTAGTAAACCTATATGAAATAAAGTGACCTAGTTACCAAAAGCCCAAAAACTTGGCAGACTGGGGTACTGCGCAGGTTCGTGGAGAAGGTTATAGAATGAGTAAACCAATGAAAATTGGTTTGAATCAGCGGCACAGCAGGGCCTTCTTGCAATGACCCACTTGGCTTACAATCATAATGCCCTTTCCACCCGTACACTTAACAGTCGAGAGAGCCCTTTCTAATGAGAAAAAAATGAAATCAGTGTATACTCTCCCATCCGACATAATAAGGGATGGGTTTAAGTTTGGTGTCCAAATATTTCCCTTACAATGTCGTTTTGCCTAGAAGTCCTAGGCGTGACATTAAGAATCTAGTATTGCAAGGACCAAAAAAATCTGGTAAAAAGACTACTACCCCCTAGTTAGTATCTGACAACAGGGGCAGTCGATACAGCCTCGTTGAGGAGGTAATACACCGGTCTTAGGTCCAGTTTGGTGTTGTCGGCGTCCCCTGGGCCTGGTATACGGTTAGTTCCACGCCCGCCCGTCGGTGGCGCTGTGTTGTCGTTCATATAAGACGCCGTACCCCACTGACAAGACCAGTTGTCAGGGCGACGGGCCAGGGGTCGTCAGACGCAGTGTTGGAGTAAGGGGCGTGGGGAACCTAGTCTCAAAAGAAGTGAGACCATGGGTACCAAAAGCGTACCAGCTTTCTTCAGAGAATTCTTAATCTTGACCCATTCAATCTTTGACTGAACGCTTTTCGTTTGTATCAAATATTCTATCAAGGCTTTCACTGGTTATCAAGCTAATCTGTTCACATGACATTGCAATCTCTCTATATAAATTAGGTCAAAAGCGATTGAAGGTATGGTAAATGAAGTTTTGAACGTTTTGATACGCGTGTCCTTATCCATGTACTTTGGCATAATATCCATATAAAGCATTATAGATCTCTCTATGCTTCTGATACCTCTGATATGAAGAGCATGATGTGAGTGACAGGGAGAAATGGCAAGGCGTAATCCACGTTAGGCCGTGATACGTTGGGAGGGGCATCGGGGGAGGGGCTGGGTGGGTCGGGCGACAATACCTATTGTCCCCAGGAACCAACCCTCCACCAACCCCCTACCATTGACTTCTAGGAATTCCTGGCGCTGACAGAAAGACATCATTTCTAGGCATTTCGGGGGCCCAGTGCCCACGTGCGTGGATAACCTGCCCTTGTGAGACGGCCCACTTATATAGCGGGCCCCGGAAATTGGAAGGAGAGGAGAGAGTGGGAGAATACTTGATTGTGGGGAAAAGGAGCGGGTTGTAGGCGTGTGGGTGACAGCTGTTGAAAAAAGAAAGGAAATGACGGTCTGCTTATGACATTAAGGGGGCTGAAATATCGAAAAACACTTTTCAGGAGTAGAACTCTCCATGGCGGGTGGGCGATAGGGATATTAATGCGCGGACTTGAGACTGTTGTATGTTACATGCATTCTATTGGAAAAGCAAAATGTGACACTAATAATCATGCAAGCCTCAATAAAGTACCAGCGATAGAAACCCATTTCAATTACTCCTGGCAATTGAGAATGTCACACAAACATTCATAACAATTATTGTGTTCACATGCAGATATCCCTGTGGACAGATACAGTTCAATTTTCTCAATAAAGTGGGTTTAAAAAAATGCAGACTCAAGGCCAACTCCGTGTGAATTTATTTTGGATCTCATAACCTATTAACCAACTTTTCTGTGTGCTCTGCCCACGTGATTTTTCATTGGCTATTAGTATTACATCGGTTGACCTTCGGAAGATTCTGGCCTCGTCTGTCTGTTGACTATAACGAAAATAATGTACCTGAAATATTAACCTGCATGTGAAAGCTAGGCTCCCGACCACACAAATGATCTCCATTATCTGCAGACCCCGACCCTCCCGCCCCTCTCCGCTCCCCGACGTAATCTCACAGTTGACCGAACACGTTCAGTCAGTGGCATCGATTCACAACACCAGTAATTGAATTGGAAACAGAACATGATGTGAACATGTTAATAAAATAGATAACCTCCCACCCCTCCCCACTAATATCATTTTACCCCAGCTCAGGCCAGAGTAAGGACACATGACGCGTGCCCCCTTTGTAATATATAACAATACCAAACGATAATACAAGGGGTTAGAGCTAACAGAAAAAAACAACGCTGGGCGATAATAGCAGTAAACAAAGGGACTATGGGCGATAAAACCAGGGGTCAGATTACAACAGAGGTGACCCCTGATGGTCACAGATGGCTTGACACTGACCCCTGACCTCTGGTCACGCATGGCTGACTGTCGGGGTTAAAGGGATTAATCTGAGTGGTACTGAAGTGGGTGATGGGTGCTGGAGTAGAGATGAGGGGTAGAAGCCACTATTAGCCTCTTAAGTCCAGGTAAACTTCAGAAAGGCTGAACCCAACGCGTGCACATAGATTAGGCTTAGCCCCAGCATCTGTACACTGAAGGCCACATCTGTTCCTGGGGGTGTTTTGTGTGCCTCAAGCAGTTAAGGGCTGTTTTGTGTGCCTTTGGTCTAGACCTGTTGTATGTGCCTTCAGGCCTCGACATGAAGTCTGCTACATACTGTAAATTATATGCATCTCAGAAGAGACAATCCTATGTATGTTCAAAATGTAAATAGACCCTTGAGAAGGTATGAAGGGGTAGTCTTCAAGGAGCACAGGGTTAACAATGCATGTTATGAAAGGAGTGTTGTCTGTCAAGGATCCAAATTATGGAATGCACTCCCAAGTGCCGAACGTAACATTGTGGGCTATTTAGATTTTAAGAGGTTTCAAGAGCAGAAACTAATTACTAAATTAAATAACTATTGAATGGGTTATTGTCTGTTGTGTATATATATGTAAATTGGGTAGGGAGGGTTTGAATTATATCGATGTTAAAGTGAAATTGTTTGTGTACTTGTGTATTATCTGTATTTTCTATTTTTCCTTTTCTTTTTCTTTTGTGTGTAAATATACTATATATATGATGTTAACATAAAATATGTTCTATGAATAACCATCTGACACCTACCGCCGCGTAATATACTATATTATCATATTTCGACCAGGAGTCTGCGTCTGGTATACTGTGAAAACTAGCACATTGTGCTAAATTGTATCCAGATTTGAAATAAAAAGTATAAAAAAAAAGAAAAAAGTGAGGTACGTTACATGACTTGCACAGGCACATAGTCACTGGTAACAGCTGCTATAAGGATTATACTTACCAAACTACACTAACAAAGTATTCCCAGAGCCGATGAATACAGATTGGCCTCTCCTGTAATCATTTTGCCCCACGGTTTAATTCATCGATTTAATGAGTAGGCCCTATAAAGAATGGTCTGCTATTTTACCACGAGGTCATTAACGAGGTGAGCGTCCTTTCCCTCTAAAATATTAATTATATATCAGACGGCTATGTTCCGTCCATTTTGGCCATTATTGATGAAATAATCAGGGATCAAACCGATGATTAGCCGTGATTTCTGACAGACGGTGGGCGCCGATAGGGGGCGTCTCTTTAGTGTCTGCGCCCGCCGCCAGGGGCAGCGGAAGTGACGTCATCATCGTCAGAGGCCCTGACCCCGAGGTCAGGTTGAGGTTGTTTGGCCGGATGTGACGTCATGGGCGACAGGAAGGAGGACGTTTCAGTCCTGGCGGAGGTTGTTTAAACTAGAAATAGTCTTCTTGTGATAGGAGAGGTCAGAGAAGACACTAGTTCTGTAAACCTTTTTTTAACAAGAAGATTCAATAGGTTTACATTAAATAAGCGTTTTTCTTCCTTACTTTAAATGTCAGTACTGTTAATAAAATGAGCAATTTTAGATAACAGATACAGTTCAATGGCATATTGTTTGTAGTTGTGGTACACTGCAGTACAACAAAAGAAACAAACTTCCACGAGAGGGTCAATGGAATGAAATAGATGCTATACTCCCCTGTATTCAGTGGATAAAAGGCCAGTCCACAACTGAATCATTCCCAACTGGGAATCAAACCTGACAGTTACAGATCAGTGGTGCGGCTGTGTGACCATTGACCTCACTTGTTGTCCACTGTTGTAGGCCGCGCCCCAGTGGTCGTAGACCCGTGTGTTCGATAAGTGTCAAGCAGTACAAAAGACGGGTAGGTCCTTTGGGGGATGGGGAGCAGTGGGATCCAGTGTTATAGTGAGAGGATACGCCCTCTCCCGATGCAGATACGCTGTATTTGCTGTCGGCCTGTAACAAGTTATTTCCCGATATATCTTTCTTTTTGTATGTGAAATGAAATCGTTCAGGGCAAGAAGATTCTTGTGTGTATTGTTGCTGAATGTTTATTTTCACCCATTTTATACATTCATATAATGGGATTGATGGAAAATACTGAGTTTTTTGTACTGTTTTTTTTTCAAGGGTATTGCATTATGTAAGCAAGTCCAGTTTACAAATTTACCTACTGCAATTGTTTCACCATTTACAACAAACTTTGACATCACCTATATATAACCAGTTTTTTTTCTCTCTTTGCAGGTATGTACAGTTTCTGATTTGCACCTCACTTACCCTAAGTCTTCACATGGGTAAGTCAAGTTAATGTTTCATAAGGCCAGGGTTCTATACAGTCAGTGTATTTATAGCGAATGTTATCAGCAACAGCAGAATCTATTGTAATTCAGCCCTATTGTTTTATTCAACCCAAAAAGATGGGTATGTTCTAAACTACGATCAAAGAAGGTGACGGAATGGTTTAGGTTCAATGAGCATTTAATGAATTTGTATACCAAAACAAATATATCTTTGTCAGTAGAAATTTGCTCAATGTGATTGGTTTAGTTTGTGTGGATATAAAACAAAGAAGTGAGATATAACACAGTACAGTGTCGCTAAATAAAGCAAAGTCCCAAAGAGATCTTTGTCTCAGAAGCTGGCCCCAGGCTTACTACCGCTCTCCTCCACCCAGGATCTGTCACTTTCTTTGATCACTGTGGGAGTCTGTCCTCCAGTATCAGATTAGCCTAAATCTGCACTGATCCAGCCCTGACAGTAATCCGTGTAGTAGGAGGGAGTAGGAGAGTTAATCCTACAGAGTCCTGAAGGGCGGTGGTATGCCTTTCATTTGGTGTTCAGAAGAATCCTTGACAGTCACAAAGTAACAACATCGCTGCCTTTCCTACCTGCCTGCTGTCGGTGATTTCCAAGTAATCAGTTTGTGTGGGCAGTGTAAGGTTGGTCATAAACCAGTTCTTCATGGTCATCTGGTTACTTTGGTAGATACCGATATAAAAAGTAGCAAAACAGAATACAAGGTCTCATATTTTAGGATAAGCCTGAATTTAGGATAAGCCTGAGTCATTTTAACCTTGTTTTAGGACGAATTTTAATTTTCCATTGATTTTTTTTAATGAAAAGCTATTAAAATACTTAACCTGAACAAAAAATACGAGCAGATTGTTGAGTATGGATAGATTCCCAGATCATTACTTCTGAAAAGTAATGAGAAGTTGGCCTTCTGTCAAATGAATTGGGACTGTAAGACAGTGGTGAACAACAAAATACCGATACATGTAGTAGACGTACCCCACCCATGTGGCGGAGTGAAATGATATACAGAGACATGTAGCTTGAGTCCAGGGTAACTTTGTATTAGGAGATACTACAGATTATCTCTCCTCGCGGTAGGGGGCTGCGCTGCCTGTCACAGTGTGTACAGTATGAGAGTGAGTAGCATACGGGGAGAAGGAGTTGTAGCAGGCTACCCAATATGGTCTGGCCATCTCAGGTGGAGTCTTCAGGTTTCAGGTATTTCAAATGAATACCATCGCCGTCTTCTACTCTCTATTGTGGTCAGATATTAATAAAGAGCTATGTTGTCTTTTCTTGAGTCCATTCCCTAGTTTAAATATTTCGCTAATGATTTAAAGATTTTCCAAAATCTTTAATAGGCAAAGTATGTTGATTACCCCATATTTCCTACACTTTGTGTAAAACCACTGGTTCATATTTCAGTTTCATATATCACTCCATGACAGATCCGTCACTCCTATCAAAGAGGTTTTCAAAAAAAAAGGAAAGAAAAGTCAATCCTCACACACAAAAAAATGGCACATTGACTCTTGCATCCCATGCCTCATACTCCCCCCCCCCCCCACCCGCTCCTCTCAGTCCTACCCTCCCACAACCGATTGAAACTAATACAGGCAGGGGGTGGCGATCGGGGGAGGGCGGTAGGGACAGGCGCCCAAATTGGTCATAAAGCCGCGCTTTTTCCAAGGCCGGCAATTTGTCAAGATTAGGCGGGGCGCGTGGACGTCTCGGCCGGCCCTGGGTGGGCTAGGGGTCGGTTAGGTGGGTGTGGGGGATTAGGGTTAGGTATAGGTGCGTAGTGAGATGGGAGCTAGAGGGGATACTAGTATTTGAGGTGGGCTTGGAACATAGAACTCCCGATTATACATGGCATTTACAGACGTCCTTCTCACATATTATATGGCCTTGTCATATTCCCCACAGGTAAAATTTCGTAGATTCGTGCACGGATTCAGAGTAACAGGGAAGTCAAAGTACTGCGTAGTCCTTGAGCAGACCCGCACAGCAATATCATCCATGTGCTGTTAATATGAACAAAAAGAGAAAAAGAAGTGGCCTAAACAGAGATGCCTATGCTATATGATGATGTTTGATATAGTAGGGAATGTGGTAGAAATATTCAGCCTTTCACTGGTTATAGAGAAATGGGAGATGGGTCGTGTCTGACAGTAAGGTGGGGAGGGGCGTTTAAAAGTAAAAGGCAATGTATGTGTGAAGTATTACAACATGTATACCAGGCTGCGGGCTGTAGACATTTTAGGGGCTGGCAGCTTTGTCTAAAAACACCTCCCCAGGCACCTACAGTCTTGTCTGACAGTATATGGGAGGGGTGATGTAGGAGGGCAGGGGGTTAGAGTTTAAGGTGCAGTTTTTTTTGTCTAAGAACACCTCCTAAGCCAACTACAGTTTTGTCTGACAGTATTGGGGAGGGCTGATGTAGGAGGGCAGGGTGGTATTCATGTCGAGTATTTCTACTACTATTATAGCCCACCGCAGGGCTGTAGATGGTGCAGTTGTTGTCCAAGAACAACTCCCGAGCCACCTACAGTCTTGTCTGACAATATTGGGGAGGGGTAATTTAGGAGGGCAGGGTGGTAGACATGTTGCGTATTACTATTACTATAGCCCACCGCGGGGCTTTAGACATTTAAGGTACAGGCGTTGTCTGAGAACACCTCCCCAGCCACCTACAGTCTTGTCTGACAGTATTGGGAAGGGCTGATGTAGGAGGGCGGGGTGGTAGACATGTAGAGTATTCCCACTACTATAGCCCACCGCAGGGCCGTAGACGTTTAGGGTGCAGGCGGCGGTCTGACGACAGGACTCATGGCAGGCCCAGGACCAGACCCACATCAGTCACGCTATAATTGATTCAGTAGGGGCGTTAACGACCATCACATAACGCCCAGTCAATACAGCCCCTACCCGCTACCCCGGCCCGCCGATGGGCCCGGCGTGTGGCCACCAGGGGGCGTCAGGGGATCTGCCCACACCCCACCTACCCTTCTACACATGGGGAGGATTTACTCACCAGGCGCCATGTGTGTGAGAGAGGTTTACAATTTTCTTACACTTCATGTTTTTGCTCATTGATATCAGAAAAAAGTAATTGGTGTATTCGTCTACACAGGACATTTCAACCTGTCATTTGCAAAACGTCACAGATGGGGATATGGAACAAGTTGCCTAGAATCATACCAATTTTTTGTGAAGGATAAGATAGAGATTGGATTGGCAGTAGGCGTTACGTGAGAGCTGAGAACATGTGTCAAAACGCTGGCCTTGTCACAAGCATTTATACCACCTTCAGGGGAGAGGGTCGGACAGGGACTTCAACAGTTGGCATAATGACGGATTTCCCTTCGCTATCTCGTGTCCCCACCGACACCCACCAACTCACACCCACACACCCACGCCAACATCCTAACACCATCCACCCCTTACATCTCCGATGGCCAACCCCCAGTTCTCTTACAAACCCTATTACCCAACACTCCATCGATCCACGCGTCATCTTCGCGGCCCCTAAACCCCTTACTGTAGACACTGTAGCAGTTCGACCCCTGGCCCCCATCTTTGTCAGAAAACCGACATCATGCAGCCTTACAGAGCATCTCCTATTTACCATAATTATCAGCCTTAGTTCAGACAGTTTTTGCTATCTAGCGGAGTAAACGTATTAGATTTCTGTCGGATTTTAGATGTTTACCCATTTCAACACCTTAAAACGTATCTATTCTATCGGGTTTACAGCAATTTACGAAAAATTCCCTGATAATTATGGGTATGACAGATTGAGACATGAGTCATTTCTTCAATGAACTTAAAAAGATAGTTATCCAGAGGCCAAGATAATACAAAAAGGACATATTAACAAGACATAGGAAGATAAATTCTTTAAGTACCCGATGTCAGGTCCCGTGTTGAAACCCGGATACATATATATACTCTCCAGTGGTTTGCTAGTTCAGAGGGGTGGTTGCACAGAGTATGATCTGAAAGTAAAACTCCCCATTGCATTCCTACATAGGGCCTACATTGGCAATATGTGCACGTATGTCTGGGGGTTTGTGTATGTGAACAATACCCAAACGGGTCTTCCCATCCCGGGACCGCGATACCTACTGCCCTCATAACGATTCCCCCCAGCCCCCTCCCAGGCCTACTTCACAGTACCCTGTTTACTGTCGGCCCGGGAGGACCACCCGCCTGGGGCGATGGGTCGGTAAAGTGACCATCGCAGGGGCCGGCCAATGGTCAGTCCCAACCCCTAAACAGTCAGCGCTTTGATGCTGGCTCGAATACAATATTTAGTTTACTTTAGGCTCGAAATACAAAAGGGACGTGGTCTTGGCTTTTTCACCTAGTTTGGCTCATCTGAACTGGTCATTTCCCTGCTTCAAAACACATTTAGATCATATTTATCCGAATTGGCCAAAATGTGGCACGGGACAAGGGTATACAACCTTAGGAAACGACGGTTGTAAGGGCCCTGCACCTGGACACTCAGAACGTTTCGACGACCTTTACCGGAAGTCGAGCGGGGCGCTTATGTTGCCGGGCGATCGTTAGCCCATTTCCGGTCGGGGAGTGCCGTCGACTGTCGCCGTCAACGATCCCGACGGCGCGCCTGGTTGGGAGGGTACCGGGAGAAACCAGCTAAATGAGGTCAAAGGGCTTTCTGGGTCATAAAACCAGGTCATAAAGACGCCATGATGGGAGCGGCTCAGAATCCCGGATGTAGGGGCCTGATCTCCCAGGGTGCCATAGCGGAAGTGACCTTTGACAATGAGTCACGTGACATCTGTCCTACGGTGGCCCGTGGGCGCCAGGGACGTATGGGTCTTGTCGTAACCTTGTCATAACGTGGTCGTAACGTGAACAGGGCCGTACACTATCCCTGATGTATCCCCTGCACTTTCAGAACAGTCATAAATTTATCATAAAAGCAAACTTCGTGGAAAAACAGCCATTCAAGTAAAGTACCTCGAGAACCTATTCGACGCAGCGCTGATTTTATCAGGTATACTTTACGACATCCGTTCTGTGTTTAGTTCTTTTTTGTAGTGCTTTGGATTAAAAACAGAACAAAGGTCCCCGGTGCAAAGCAACACAACTATATACTACTCACACGACAGCTGTAAAATCCTAAACTCTATATACTACTTGAACGGCTATTCAAAAAATGGTATTTGTATTCAGACGAGCTGCCGGGCTCATAAGATGACCTTTGTGACTGTGAGACTTCAATTAACCGTATGTTCATCCTGGAAAAACAAACAATGCCGTAAACAATGCTTTGAAAAGGGTCCTGTTTTATAGAAACATTAGCGTATCTATAGAAGGGATACATGACGACATACTCTAAAGTAAGTATAGGCCTATCAACCAAATCAGGTCTTCTGATAAAAGATGGTATGCCTGTGGGTTTAGGAGTGGAAGGATGTATATTGAGGGAGGCTAGGCAGCTTCGTGGCCGTCTTCTAAACCCTTATGGCGGGGTTGGCCTGAAGGGGGCGCCCCGGTCAATGACTGATGACCAAAGATAGCACCCTACCGCCTCCCCATTCCTCTCAGCTCTACCCCTACCCCTACCCCTACCCCTACCCCTACCCCTACCCCTACCCCTACCCCCCTACAAGTGGCGCCCCCTCGGGACAGGTCCTTACATTGTGGTCGGTGGTCAAGCCGGTCAATTAGCGTCGTCCACCCTACCAGTCACACAGGGTACACTGGAGAGGTTAACATGGGAGGCATGAGAGAGGTTAACAAGGGAGTCTTCAACTGAGACACCAGTGAGGTTAACAAGGGTGTCTTTAACTGAGACACGAGTGAGGTTAACAAGGGTGTCTTTAACTGAGACACCAGAGTTTTGTTAAAATACCGGAGACGTTAATGAACATTACTGAAATTTTGAGAAGTTACATGAAAAACTCCAGCCTGTACCATACTGAAGTCCTTGCAGCCACCAGAATATAAAATGTTTAGTCATCAGAATGTGATAAGGCTCATGATGTCTACGGGTTGGCTCGTGAAGTTTTAATTCTAATAGACATTTGCACAATACTATTTCCACTAATGTGCAGGATGGCTTGGTTGTACAAAAGGATCACCCATAGTATATGGGACCCAGTAAAGTCCCAGCAATGACTCAGACAAACGACAGGAGAAATAGCCCTTTTCCAACGGCTCCAGGCGTATACTTAATGACTTTAAAGTCCCCGCTCTGGAGCCGGTATCAGACGTTATCAGCTGGACGTCTTTGTGTCTGGGCGTCTCATTACTCTGTCTGCTGTATGTGTCTGGGCCCAGTCACGGCCACCCGCGCCCTAACTAACTCAGCCCCAGCTCCCTGATGACACTCTCTATACCAGTCTGTCCGCAGACCCTCTTCTATGTAAAGCTCTATACCCCTGGCTGTGACATTCAACTTTACGCCTGGTAACCCCCTTGAGAGAGGATGGGCAGCAGCTGGTCCAGTCTGTACTGAATTTTGGATACTCCTCCCGGAATATCTATCATTCGGCACCTTTAAACTATTCAGATCGTCAACAGCTGCAGTTATTTAATAGTGTGCTGAAAGGGCATAAGCTACCCACAAAGTGTAAGCAGTTTGATCGGGATCTCAGACACCATTTTTGGAGGCAGAATCATTCAGAGAACTATTAGGAAAATTAAAGAGGCAGCACATGTAATAGTTGTTATGAGAGTTAAGAAAGCATCTTGAGCTCAATAGTGTCAATGTTTTGCAATGATTAGAGTAGTACTGAAAAACAAAACACGACTAGAAGATGAATGATATATGAGTTGTGATTTATGGACATCCTCTACCTGTCGCCGACACATCTTATGACTTGTCATAAAGGTATATTCGTGTTGAACATGTTTGAAAGCGGACCCTCTTAAAGACATGAGCATCCTGTTAGAGGCAATGAGCAGTAGCAGCCCCCTCCCCCTCAGGACCGACTTAGTTCCACACAATGTGAGCAGCTCAGCGGCCAGGAATAGCTTACAGTAGCTGAATGGGATCTGCTCACCGACCGACTGAGCAGAGCTCATAAAGACCTGCTCGCGGGGCTTTTATATGGGTGCCGCGGAGCCGGGCGGGGCGGGGGTATGATGACTACAAATCTGGTGTCATTTGCGCCTTGCGATATTTTTGCACATCAGTCTGGTTAGAGGCCAAGAAAGGCGGGCACCGGATCCGGAAACGCTGCGACCGCCATTAATCAGATGAGAGCGCCTGTTGGCAGCGGGCGCGGGGCGATAGGGGGCGCGCGCCTGTTTGTTTGGCTAATGGCGTTTAGCCGCCAAAAGTGTTCGATAGAAAATAGATTGTCGGCCCGACAGCTGTCTTCTTGGCCGAAAATACCGAGCCAATTTAAATAATGCATGAGGACCAGATTATAGGGCGCGCCTACTTGTATGCCCTTTTAGAGCGGGGTCTTGTGTCCTAAGTCGCAGGTGGAGCGACAAGGCGGGACCAAAACAAGCCCACGTGTGGGAAACGCTCAATTTTATTAGCTTGTTTCTGTGTTTATCGCCCAATTCACATTTACTACTACAGGCTTCATCCTCGTTCTTAAAAGAACACTGAGACTCTTTTCTTCTCCATGGGTTTTAAATTAAGCTTGACATGGCAGCCTATGGGAGTAATTGATTACCCCTCCGACCGGAGTCTTTGTTATTTATCGATCGAGGGGATTGGTTGATATTAAGTGGGGTAGTTTTGTTGGTGCCTTTGCCTTTTACAGGCAGCATCCATCTCTGCCGGAGACGACCAAGGTCGGGATGGGGTTTTAGAGGTGGGGCCTCCTGGAATTGGTCTACGTTAGATAAAAACTAAGTCCAATCAGTGGTGGCCGGTGTGCGCTTAATCAGGGTAGACAATGAGACCGAGATAGTATCGGTTGTCGCGTCACCCTAATACTGGCAATCGCCTCTCGCGTCACCCTAACACTGCCAATCTCAGTCTGTAACAGTGTCTTGCCGGCCTCACAATCACTATCCTCAAGTCTTATGACCTTTCCAAATTTGGTAAAACGTGTAGCAGAACAATCAACTCCTTACGAACCCTCCTCGCAATAAATCATGCAAGCTCAAGCATTTTGATAAGTTTACTTTTTATAACGCAAACTCAAAAATATTGGTGTCAGGTCCGAAAATCTGCTTTTAAGACATTCTACAAAATTCTTTTCACATCGTACCCAAACTCTCCCTTCCCCTGCTACCACCCCTTTCCCTCTTCTGCTCGCTGCCCTCACTACCCCAGCTTCAGATCAGAAAGCCAACCTTTCTCCGCCCCCACCCCCTGTTATTCCTCACCCTTCTCGTCCTGTCCCGTCCAATCTGAGTGTCCGTGATGAGGTGTGGGGGGTGCGCCCTGACCGCCTGAGTCGTGTCGGCCGGGCTGTCTGTGAGTGAGACGTTTGATAAAGGCCCTCAGTCCGAGCAGCTCAGCCCGACCTCATTGTGTCACTCAGACGCCTGGGAAGGGGTAGGGGAGCTACTCCATCTCTCAGTGTCACTAACCACTGGAAAACCTACATTTGTTCAAAGGCATCAGACAGGGATCCAGGGTTTCAATAAGAAAACAGGGATGGTGGTTTAAATGGAGGGGTGGGGGTGGGGATCCACACACAGGTTTAGCAAAGAAACGCATACATAAATGTGTGAATAACTCATTTTCCCCTTCTTTGTGTAGTTCAAGACTTAAACAAAAAGAAGATGGGGGAGGGGGGTTGAACCCCTCTGGACCTTCATTGAATTTGATGGTTTTTCCACATTTTATAGCACAGCCCCTGGGTGCTCTGTTGTCTGTGGTGTGAGCGCCAACTTTGATCAGCAGCTTTTAATGTATTTATTGTGTGGTTCGATAGGGGCCATAATGCACAAAGGATTTGTTTTAGTTCAAGTGATATATGAGATTGATGTATGAGAAGTCCTGAAGGGGAGGCTCATATGCCCATAGTAATTAAAAGCCTGGTGTTGTTTTACAGTCATTAACTACTTCTCGTAGGGAGACAATCGCGTGTTGTCTCTCCCTGTTGTTCAACTGCTGTACATATATCACGTTACGTAGGTCATTTCTAAATAGAAATCTAATCTTCATTCAGGCCGGTGTAAAAGTCATCGAGTATTTGAGCAGTTGCCGAGCAGTTACAGCTCAACAACTATAGCATCAGATCCTCTCTGCCTCCTTATGTGAGCAATTTAGTTTAAGTTGACCTCGTTCTGGTAGCTGTTCTCTCTTATACCTACAGTGGGGAAATTATAGCGCTTGAAGGTCAATTCAGACCTAGCCACCAGTATCGGTCCCTCTCCTTGTCCCCATGTCACGGCCTTGGCTAGCAAATAGTGAACAGTTTACATCGCGTCTTGGAACGCCCTTGGGTGGCTCCCTCTCTTTTCCTGCAGCTAAGATTTGAGCACAATGTTAGTAGTTGGGGCTAGGCAGCTGATGTCTCAGTGCAGTGTGAGCAGTTCAAAATGAGTGGAGGCTTCAGTCAGTTGCTTATAGCAAGACGATGTGAGCATTTAACGAGCAGCTCATACGGAGTGAAGCCAAAACATGTAGTATCAATCGCCACCCCCCTACACACACGCACCAAGCTGCGGCTCTAAGACATCCGGCCTTAGATTGGAAATGGGTCTGTTTTACGGGAAGACGCCACTATCGGCTTTGATAAAAGTTTTTCTTGGTTACAGTGTAACCTGTTTCCCCCTTAATGTCGTGGGCTCACACGAGGAACTGGTTGTGTAGGTATCAGTAGAATGAAAAGGGAGATTCTGGTCTGCTGTACGTGTCCCTTCACGTGTTTTTTTTCGTATATAGTAGATCTAATAGAATGTCTTTCACCCTGTGTCCCAAACAGGGTCATTAAAAGCCGGGTGTGTGGTGCCCTTTCTATGGGATATTGCACATAAAATACTCCTTGCCATTCTTTGAAAACAGTAAGGTATCAAAGCCTTTGGCAGGTTTCTCCTAATTCATATCATAGATACAATCACCCACAGCTGAAAAGCATTACCTTGTGCAATCTGAAAAGAACCCTGAAAGGTTGGCCAGATGTTAAACAACCCCAACAAACAAATAGTCTATCGCCATTTGACTCAGGTACTTATAAGCATCCGACAAATTAGATCCGTTCCTTTGACTGTTATATCGGTATTACAACGACAAATGAAAATCTGATGTTATAGGTGAAGGTCTGCCGGTAGAACAATAGTATTACAACTCGCCAGCGATTGTATGATATGAGCTAAATACAATAAGTCCCCAGAATCAAAGGAAACATTTATGAACCCTGCTGCCCATAGTGTACATACATATATAGTTACAACATATCACGTCGCTTAGGTACAATAAGTGAGAGGTATAATTACCCAACTGCCTCCTGATATACCCATAAAAACACAATAAAAAAAAAAGCAGCTGCTGGGCGAGGCGGTTCGGGTGATCAGCATGTGGTGCCGGACGTCTAATGTCTGCTGACATGCGCAGTGCGGGGCTGGGGGCGTCGTCCTGGTGACACGCGCCCCGCCCCGGGCCGTCGGTAACTACCTCTAACCACCCCCACTACCACCACCCCCAGCGTGCAGCCTTAAACAGGCGTCGTTAAGTCGGACAGGGGGGGGGGGGCGTCTACGGACCCTGGAGTTAGAGGGGATCATCGCCTGCTCGGTAATTGGGGTCCGTAGGGGGGCGGAGAGAGGGGAATTATGGAGTTGGTGGTAGTCGGTATTTTGAGAAGCATGGAGAGGTAAAAGAAAGGCGTACCTGGGTGGTCATATAGGTGTAGTGTAAGGAAGTAAACCAGTTACAATGAATGTTGTGTACATGTAAGATGATCGTTGTTCTTTGCTTTACCTTCTTCAAATGTAGGAAAGACAAGGTCGGTTTTAGTTTGTGTAGAATAATGTTAGAATAGCGCACGGTACAAAGTGCGCATCACAGTAGGCTAAGCACCATGGAGTTGACAGCAGTGGTCAGCAGGTTATGACGGCTATTCCCGCCCCCAGTAATGGCCTTCCCCAGTCTGCCGCTGACCAACACGGTTTGACTCTCACACTGACCACACTGACCGCTTTACGGGGTGGTCAGCAGGATGGACAATCCTTGTTCTCCTACCACTGACCACTGTGTCCAGGGCTGGGGGAGGGGTTTACATGGCCCTATGTGGGCGGGGTGAATCGTCAAAGGGGGCTATATATAGGGGAGGTTAAGGGGTACGTTTGAGGGAACATGGGTGTAATGAAAGACTGGGTCGGGAGGGGCCACGCTATCTAGGAAAGGCTTCACTGTAATTAAAAGAGTGGACAAATACACGTTATTTGTTGACATATAGTCTATAACGAGCAAATGATAAATGGTTAAAAAAAAAACTGGTTTGGCAAATATTGGAGAATCATATAATGACTAACTTTCAGGCTACTGTAAAGGCCAATTGAAAGCTTCACAAATTGTGTCTCAAGTCTTGTAATGCATCATGGCTTAACACAGGCCACAGAAAACAAAAACTCTTAGCCATACAAATCATTTTTCAACCTCCAGGGAACCACTACAAAATACCATCAATACTCCAGCGATCAAAAAGCTGCCTCCATGGCCTCTCCCCCCGCCCCCTTAAGACCCGACCCTATCTGCCCCTCCCCCCTCCACCCAGGAGGAGATAACTCCTGCTGTTTGGTCGGGAAATAAATTGTCGGGATTGATTGTTGTCCAGGGAAACATTGACCGCGGGTCAATATGATGGCCGAATGATAAGCGATCGCCGCGGGGTGGGCGATGCGTCTTGAGGTCGCGACCACACAAGGCTTGCTTATTTCTATTAGGTCTGCTTGTGGTGTACTTGGGGATCAATACATTATTGAGTGTCTGCATCAGTGAAAGGGAAACGTATCCTGCCATCAGAAGTTGAGTTTTTACTGTTTCACTTTGGAGATTACATACAATTGCTAAGGGAAATTGCTTTAGTCGGCCTGAGCCTGGAGCGTATATAATAATCATCTGAGTGAGAGGATATAATGTTTCCGCCTTTTCGTTAATCTTTAAACAGGAACTTCCTGTACGATTTACAGTTGCATTACATAGGAGTATTTATAGACAGGACCATAGTCTGTATGTTTATGGAACGGTGAGCTTTTACCTGCTTCACTTAGAATTGGAATGTGACCGTTTGAGGCTTGTCAATACAGCTAACTTCAACGTTGATTTTTCTGTATAGTAAGTGATATTTTCGGAAACTAGAATTAAGAATATTTAACATGTATCCAGATCATGCTGGAACCGCTTATTTCTGAATGACCTTGGCCCAACCTGGAGAATTATAACATGCGTGGTCAATAGCATCTTATTCCTGCTCCCTCCTATAAAATTAACTTACTATTTGTTACCTATTAAATGGAATAAATAGCCCAAGCACATTTGAAATGATCGCCTATGGATCCTATCCTTTGCGCCAACTCAACTGGAGCATTATTTATGCCCTCCATGATAATACGTGTCTGTGTTTTATACTCCAAGGCCAGCTTCGTTAGGTGATAAGGTGTCTCCCACAGTCTTTACTTCTGTCCGAAAGAGCATGTTTATACCCTTGTATATCACATTAACTTACAGCAAACCACCCTAAGACACCCCTGTACTAATACTGCAGCGCCAACAGGCGATGCCATCGTCAGCATCCAGGGGTCCGTGGGGGTAGGGGGGAGGTCAGGACCCTCCTCCTGGGCCTTGACTAAGGGGACAAGGGCATGACAAGGAGGGAGACTGAGGAGGAAAAGAAGGGTTGTTTTTCATGGAAATTGGTATTTATTTGGGTAGGAAATCCTGGATCTGACCCAAACTGGAGACGGGCAGCGGTATCGTTCTCAAGCCTGTATCACACTAGCCGATTTTGATAATTCACCAAGTCATAATTTGTTATAAGTAATTTTGGTTATTTGTAATAAAGAAATGAGGCTGTTGTCATACACGCTATACAACAAACAAAGCGGAAATTCTATACACGTACCTTTTTTTTTTTTCTTTTTTTTTTTAAATTGTTTATTAAGTAAATCACTTCAGGGTTGCCCCTGGTTTTCGGTGATATTACAATGATAAAGTGTAGTAAATAAACATTTCAGGTGTAATCTATAAGTATGTACATCAAGATAATACAATATATATTGGACCTAATAAAGTAGATCAATATGAACACAGTTTTTTGAAGATGTTACAGTTTCCTATCCGCCCTTGTCTGCAATTGCTATTTGCAATTTTGTAAGTAAAATTGTCTCATGTGATAAAAGCCTCCTCCTGGCTGCGACCCCCCTAACTTGCCTCCAAACAGATATGTCAGTGACCCTGTGTGATTGGGCCCATGGGGTTGGATGTCAGGGGGTGCCTCCAGCCCCAGGGGGGATTGTTGTCCAAGATATAGGTCCAGTCCTTGGCCCTGTTGTCAGGCACTCGCTCGCTGCCCAGACAAACCTGGTGTCTCTATGTGATAACCCTGCTGTAACAGATGACCACTGGGCAGCGGGTGGACCGGGGTGCACAGATTACCTGCTGACCGCTCCGTCTTCGGGCGGGGAGCGGCCGGGGTAAAATGACAGGTACTGATGAACATCGCTGTCTGAGACGCAAGCGACATTCTGGATTCCTTTGTGGTCAGCCAGCCCTTTGGAAGGGCTTATAGGATGCCAAGTCAGAGATAGGAGGAAGGGAGTGCAATACAAAGTGTTTGATCAGGGTACGAGGGTTTTTTGCACCATGACATGGATGGAGACGACATGCCCAGACTTTGCTCCTCTTACAAATCAGTTCCTCCACGTATTCGTATACCCTCAAGTGTTCCTCCTAACCCTATACATATATTAAAGGTATTTATTAAAAGGCGATCCTCCGGGAGCCTTTTACTGGGCCTTAAGTCACTTGCATCAGTTGTGATGTCACAAAGACCTTTTTGGACAGTGGTTTTCCTATAGTATTGGCTGTCTGTAATGTCATTTTGTCACCAAATTCGGAGGTAAAGTTTACTGTACAATTTTATTGAAAACATAAAAGCACTATTGGAAAACACTTCAACGTTTGAACTTGGGCATACTGAAACAAACTATTTTCTAAAAGCATGATAAATGAGCCTTTTTTGTTAGTGAATTTAAATGTTCTTGCTGCTTTTATGTTAGCATTTCCAGGTTTCAGTAGATCAAAGGCCCAGACTGTTTATCAACAATTAGGAAGGCATATGTGTTAATTGATCTAGTACATGATGCCCTTGGGGGCAATTGATCTGGCACATGTTGCCCTTGGGGCATGGGTGTTTTACTGATGCTTACACTGTTTATCTTATACAAACAATTACCCTAGTGAATCTAGCACATGTTGCCCTTTGGCATGGGTGTTTTACTGATGCTTACACTGTTTATCTTATACAAACAATGACCCTAGTGAATGGTCTTTTGGTAAACATGTATACTGAAAATAACTTAGTTGAAACAACCAAATCAACCAATACAGTTTACTTATCTAACTACATTGCATGGTTTTGACATGTGAAATTTGTTGGTTTGTTTCTACTTTTTCATAAGCCCAAGCACCCAGAAAATTATCACAATTTTTTAATTCCCCTAACTTTAATTGGTAACCCAGGAAAATTAAATAGAGTTATTTTAAAGTTACATGAATTGGTCCACAAAAGAATTAATCTGTGATCTTGTAAATATGCAAAGTGTTAGATCTTGAGGTCAGTAAGAACTACCAAAAAAAAAAATCACCTATCTTTTTTGTTTGCCCAGGAAAATTTTCAAAATTTTGTATTGATTTAAAATTATGACAAAAAATTGAGTTCAAACCCTAGATACAGGGATCGCCGATTGGGTAGCTAGGCTATTAGATGGCCGGGCTCGTGCTTCTTGTTATAGAATACGTCTATGATTTGACCAGCCTTGCCTCGGTGAATCACGATTACCGTTATGTGAAGGTATATAACAACGTTACATGGGGCCATGAACAACTAAACTAGAACTTGGTGGATCCCCTTGCTCGAGAGTAAATTGAAGACAGTTGCGTTCAGAATGTCAGAAGGAATAGTCACGAGACGTAACCAATTTTGTTACGTCATAAAAATATGTTGATGACGTCATGAACACAGGAGTTGCGGTTACCGACATCCGGGAAAGATGTTATGACATCATGAATACATGGTGAAGACGTCAGAGGCTCCAGTATCACCTTGTGTTAACAAACTAACGTTATAACAGAGAGGGAAGCTAACCCGACCGACAATCCAGATAAAAGGCCATAATCGAGCGAGCACACAAACTAAAGAAATACTCGACCTTATCAGTTTCAACATTACCTTTTGTTCATTCAGAAACATGGAAAAGAGTATTCGCTTCAAGAAAAATGTCAAAGATATTAAGAAACTAGCTTTGTGGTCCATTTACTCTCCTTTTTGTTCTGTGGAATGCTTTTGTCCACCTTCTCCTTAAGATCCCAGATCAGACAGGCGGGAGTACACCTTATCAGGTTAGACCCTGGAGGAAATGAGACCTGCCAGGCCTGGGGCAGGTGTGGGGCCGGCTTTTAGGGACATTGTTCTCCGTCTCTGATCAGGTAGAAGCAAAGAAAGGTCAGCAAGCATGGGTACTCATGGGTTTGCCTGTTATTGTTGTCTGTTGCATCAGCTGGATGTTCGGATGATAAGGTTTTGATTGATCAATAGGCTTTAAGTGGAACTAAGGTAATGCTTTGTTTTGATTTTTTCCAAAATACCTTCCAAAAATACATCTACCAATGCAAACCTATAAATTAGTTATTGAAAGAATTGTCATTGTTCATACTAAAATGCTTTATCGTAGTATTTGTATATCATAGAATTCATCATTTACAAAAGAAGTCTTCATAAAAATATAGATGCCTATATATCAAGCACCGCAGGGCAGAATAAGGCAGACTGTTGGAAAGAGTCTATATCTAGAAGTCATTTCAGGATGGCTACCTGAAGTAGTTCAGGCTGTAGCCTTAAGGTGTCGCTGTGTGGGGTCACGTGATACACGCCCCCACTGCCCTCTAGTGGCAGGTGCCCCTCTGACGGGGTCCCCAGGGTCAAAGGTCACGGGGTGTAGGGGTCAGAGGTCAGTGAGACGCGGCAGGTGGAGAGAGGAGATAGTGAGAGGCGCGTGTGGCCCCCTCAGGTGTATAGAAGGGGTACAGGTGCTTTTAACCTATCTCAGGATATTTGTTTTTGATCAATTTCTGTCTTTTGAAGGGAGGAAGGAGTGGGAGTTTAATTTTCCCTTACCAGAAATAACAAATCGGAGGCATCAGGCATCATTAACACATAAAGATAAACTGCATACATGTACAGGTGTTTTGCTCAATTAATGTATGTTGTCATCCATTTCTTAAAAATATTTTTCCTTATAAATCATAAGTGAGTTGCTTTCAATGTGTTTACTAGAAAATCCTCAGAAGACTCAGGGTGCGTTTGAAATATCGACGTCATAAATTATTGAACAAAGACAACTAAAAACCCCACTTAAATAAGAACACCTGCCTGGGAGACCTGTCATGTCAAGCTTGTTCCCGTGGTGAGGCCTACAGACGCCTCTCTGTCTGCCGGGTATCAGCGGCAGGTTACGTCATCACGTGACAGGAAGAAGAGTCAGGTGGATCACGAGATGTTAGCCGTACCCGACGTTTACCATTTCAGGTCGCCTATAAATTACCTAATACCTCCTGGTTACAAACTATGGAGTATAGCATATAATGTAAGGGTATACTAATTGATTAAATTCTATTCATAAAAACAATATTACAAAAACAACCGTTCAATGTGATGACACAAGGACTAGCTTGAACAGTAGTGAGGAAAAGATTGCATGATTTCCAATGAGAAAAGCAATTTGATGGTGGCAGCAATTTCAACATGGATGATTGAATGGACGTCCTTCTATACTCCTGGTGATGGATGTAGACAAATATCTCCCTGTTTTCCAATAAAACTGAAGAAAAAAGCTCTTTAACGGGCGGATCTTCCATACAAACAATAGACTGACGCTATGATGATGTATAGCTTAGGCCAAATATGTAGAACTTCCCGTTTCGATTCTGCGCCCTTTAAACACCAAAGTCATTGATGTATGCCCTGGCGGTTTTTCCTTCAGTTATAGTCCAGAGTGATCCAGAGCTTAACAAAAAGCATTATCTATTTGGAAATATCTCTTTTGTAAATAGCTACCCTCCTTAAGAAAAGTATCGGGTACTATTTTGTATGTTGATCTAAGCATTTATACTACCGAAGTATGGATATAAATCAAGTAATAACTCACCGCGGCGACAAACTTTTAATCTCCAATTTATATATCTATTAATGGACTAATGGACTGGATCAATCATAATATTTTCAAAAGAGGAAAGAATAGAAAGGTTTGCAAACTGTCAGGCAACCTATCTCAGTGTCAAGTCTGCGTTAAGTATAATACCCCGTCCATTATAGTTGTTTGGCGTGACTGGGGACATACATATCCATTATATCTAAAACATTCGCCGCCACATTAGCCCGTATCTGCTCCTACCCAGTGGCTGCTATTAGTGGTAAATGTGTTTTGGGCCGGTGTTGATGAGCCCTGCTCCTCCCCACACCTTGGCGGGCTAGCGGGGCTCTCCGGGACGCCGATTACATGTATAGCGATGGATATTTAATCGTTTTAACATGCGCTGTGCTCGGTAATGGAAGAGGCGCGGTTATTGGGGTGTGAACACATTATGTCATATTATCTGCATACTAAACGAGCTGATACAGAGTTAATGGCCGTGGCGTGATACGTATGTATGGGACTCGCTATAATGTGGAACGATAGCAGCACAGTTTGCAAAGAGTATGACATTTTGTCTCTGTTTTGTCATTCAATCGTATATAACGCACTAAAAAGGATTTTCTACCGTTATTTTCATTGTAAGAAAACACAAAAAGAGCAACAGATTTCTATTTCGGGCAATAAGTGAATCAAATAAGTGGCTCATTCTTTCTGACGCAAGAAAAAGTGAAGGAATCATGAAGTAGCCAATATTTTACTGGTAACATGCGCCATTTATCATTCGTCGCCGAGTAAATACCGTCTTTGGGTGATTTACTGTAGGCAGAGGCACCCAATGTTTCCTGACTGTCCCCAAAAGATGGCTTCGGGGAAAACAAACGGCCCATACATCAGCCCAGGTGAGCCGTAACCCCGTCCCCTGTCACAACCCCTGCACCCCGTAAATCTCCTCCCCAACCCACGAACTGCTCCTTTTGTCTCCCACTAGTACTGTCTCCATCCCAACGGGTCTTATGCGACTGCCCCAACCACGTCACGAGCCACTCAGAACAAGTCACATTTTTCTATAGAAAAAAAACAAAACTTCTTACAAACAAGTTCATCCGGCAGATGATGATTAGAACAATGCCAATATAAGTATACTTGTTATGAATAGTTTGGAGGGGAAATGTCACTACATGACGTGCTTTGGCAAACCGTATTCTCGGAAAATCCCCTAGTGTGGTTAGGCCTACAGTGTACACCCCTACCTATCTGGTATATGCCCTGATAGCCCACTCACCCCACCCCCATCACACACACATACAACCACCCTACCCCCAGCTCCCCAGCTCATAATGTGCTCCTTAAGGGCCCAGGGGCCTGTCAGGGCCCTATTTATGGGCCTGTTGATACGAGCTGCTCGCCGCCTGTATGGGAGTTTGTAGTGTGGGTGGGGCGGGCAGAGGTGCTCGCTCCGATCAGCCGCTCCGATTTACGGGCCGCTAGAATATGGCGCGTCTGGATTTATCGGTGTGTAATGATACACAGTTAAAGTGGGCTGTCCCCTTTAAGTAATGGCGACCGGCGCTACTCAAGGTGCCGAGCACAGGGGAGCAACTGTGAGTCGTTATGAGTTTTAGGTCGCCCGGATTGGATATGGCTGAACCTGCCTGTTGCCCTGGGTCCTGAAGGTGGGGGGGGGGGGGGAGCATTCTGGGCTGACTCAGAACAGTGTGCTTAACTCCATGGCGATAGCGACTGTTTCATAATTTAAAAACAAGCTCACAGGTTCTAAAATGGCTCGTTCTTAATATGCGCAGTGATTTTCTTTTTAGAGTTTGGTTTTCAAGTAAAATGCGAGTGATAGAATCGTTGATAGAAACCTGAAGAGAAAGTTCTTCGGTATAAATTGAACAAAAAGAAATCAAATGCAATGGTAAAATAGTAGGCACATGAGGTTCTCAAGCCTAGAGATCAGATTGTGGGTACTTTAAGGCACACGTACACAGTCAGATTGACGCCTTTGCACTTGTACATTTCCTGCACTAGTGCAGTCTGACAGTCTACGCCCGCTGACAGATTTAATTTCAGCTATTATGACCTAACTGAAGTGAAATGTTGTCCGCGCTCTATCTCTGTCTCCCATTTCATCTGAAGTACCCTATTCAACCAATGCCTAGTCCGCCGCTTAGCCCTGTTATATGGGACGGCTGGATTCCAATGCTGCCCTCGGGTTGAGTCATAAAGGCAGGTGCTCTATCCCCTCCCCATTCCCATACAACAGTCAAGCACCCTACTCTTAATGTCTGTACACAGAAGCAGATCCTGGATTAAATGCCTTTGTACTAGTGATACAACTTACACCCACCTTTCCCCATTTTTTGGGGGGGTTAGACCTACAACTACAAAAAGGGAATATATTGTGCACATGCATACAAGTGCGCAACGTTTAGTACCGAGTTCCTTGCTCTGAGCTTCTCCCCTCCAACCCTCCCCCCTCCTCCACGGTCCTCACCCAGTTAGAGCCGGCTGTGGGACCGTCCATAAACCCACACAGGCCAGGTGTAAATCACCTCCAGGTGGGGGATCCCTGACAGGTAAGTAGTCCAGGCGGCACTACTTCCGCCCGGAGTAACCCGGGGTAACCCACGGCCTGTTCACTCTGTGTATGAATACAGTCACCAAAGCCCTTTTGTGTGGCTCAGGGAACACTGTTGCTAGAAGGAGAGAAGCCGCATCTGGCCAGAAAAACTTGTTAAACTCTATTCCTCATTCATAGTTCAATAAGTTAGACTGAAAACTTCCTTCTCCACGATCATATGGTATTTTAACACAGAACATGTTGTATCTTCAGCTAAGAAGGAATTTTCAAAAATCTTATTCTGTAATGTATCCTCAAATATGCCTGCAATACTATAAGCAATACCCTTATTCAGAAACTTATCTAGAAAGAGAAAGAAATGTTGAACTATAAGCCATGTTACCAAGCCAATTGCTGTGAATACAATCTGGTAGTTTTTCCAATACAAACCTTGTAAGTTGACCGCCTCCTTGACGTTTAATATGGCGGGCCCGTGGCGTCAGGTGTCACGGGGTGTCGGCGTTATTAGCTACGGAGAGGAATGTCTGAAGGAGACAGGCCCCATGAATGATTCAGTGGTGTGAGGGCCGGCCAAATGGGTTGTCATCGGCCCCCATGAGCCGCATATTGTAGGCGGGACGTCTACTGGTCAGGGGGCTGGCCTCTTACACAGGGTGCCCACGCAAGTCTAAAATGGCCTTAAACTGGTTCTGTCATATTTAAGGCCGTAAGAGGGTCTTAATTGTTGCACTGTTCTAGCAATAGGTCTAAAATGGCTTCAGTTGAATTTGAATTGAAAATGAAAATTCATTCATTATACGGTCTAAAATACAGCTTTCAGCCGAATTTCTGTGTGGCCATATGTCCGACATTTTTCGTTATTAAGTGACAGAAAATATCCAAACATAAATGGCCTTTAAGATGTTTTTCTGAAAAAGCTTAGGCACCTATCCAGTTCAGAAGGTAAGACTATGCTCCGCTGATTCAGGTGTTTGGTGCCAAGACTTTGAATGAATTCATCCAATGGTACACTATCAGTCTACCCCTTGAATCGCAGGACAGGCACAAGACTACAACATTGAAAAATTGAGAAGTCGAGTGTGAATCTTGAATGGCTACACGTGCTCAAGTCGCAGGGCTTGTTAAAAATCAGGAATGAATTTGAGAAGTCACTATCATAGCTTTAGAACCTTTAACAGGATATCATCTGAGGTACAGAGGACCTTTAACAAAGTCCTTAAGGTAAGCGCCTCAGTGGAAGGCCCCCTATAGTAAAGGGCAGACGGCCCGGCAGTATGGGGGCATTCTGCCTTAATTAGGATAGCCTCATTACTGTCGGCAAAAGGCCAGTGCTAATTAGGTCTAACTGTCCTTAACACGTCGTCATAGGCCAAAGAGGGAGTGATAATGAACCACTAATGTCGGTAATGGACCCTTAAGGGTGGCCTTTCGTAAAAAGGCTTTTGTATACTATTAGTGGAATGCAAGAAAGTACAGCCACGGGAAGGGGAATCTTATGAAATAAAGAAATGATACCTGTTCTTAATGTATGAACACTGCAAGAGTGTCTTTGTTTTACGACTGCTTTCACCGATGACTAGCAATCGCTAGAAAAATTGTGTACGTTCAAAACAGTCCTTATGAATAATCCAAGTAGTACATATACACAAGCAGTATCTTGATTTATACTAATTTGTCTCTTTCTCGTTTTCCAGGTGAGTTACACGTTGCTTTCACAATACTATCTGTAGATGATTGGGTAAGTAAATAAATCCCCTTGTTTATTTGTCCCAGGCCAGTACGGTAAACTGATGTCCTCGGAAAGTAATAGTACTACGAATTGTGTTGCATATGAGAATACAGGTCATTGTTCTGACCCCATTTCCTTTGATATTTTCTATATAATTAGAACATATCGATGAAACCTTATTCCATGGCCTTCTGTTCGCAAAGGCTTCAGGTTGACAAGGTTTCCTGTCAAAAGCATTAAAAGGCAGAAAAACAATTTCTTCTGAGGAGTAAGATTATGGTCGGGCCTTTGCTAAACAGATAGCCCCCGGAGGTGATAATGAGTAAAGCAAAAGGTCTTGAGTTCCGAGGTCAGCTTTCTAAGGCATATAGGCCTAAAAGGGGACATCAATGATAGGGCCGGCTTTTAAGAGACTGTTCCTATTTGTAACTAGAAAATTAATACTCAGCTCAGTATCCTTTTTTGTAATGGAGTAGTACACTCCATCGTATATATATAAAGACGAGAGACCAGCACCCACAGGGTTGCTCCCTGCTATTTGGCAATCAGATTAAGAAATTAAATCTGACAATTTTGACAATTTCTGGGATACATGCAAAACAAAAATACGATCATTTGCTCTGGACTAAAACTGGCCCCAGAACCAAACTAGGCACCAGAATATCAGTCGAAAATCCCTCCTTAATATCACAGAAAGATTTAGTCCAAGAGTGTAGAAATCCATATGAATATTTTTAAAACTTGTTTTAGAACCCTTATACACCTAAAACCCAGGTTACATGTTCAACAATATTGACATGCCTCTTATACCTAGTCATATAGAGATATAGACAGGAAGCAGGTAATGATACAGCCCGCAGGCAGCATTGTCCCCTCCCGATGGCCGTGTTGTGTGAGTTAATTGGCCGCTCCCAACGCTGTGTAATGAGCGGTTAGGGCCCCGGGGTGGTCAAGAGAGACGGCCGGCTCAGCACTATCAGTACTCCACTCAGGGAACACGGTAAAATGAAAAAGACCATTGTCTATTTGGTCAACTCTCGAAAAACAGGGAAGTAGTTTATATGAAATGCAGGTTTGGAGAAAGGTTTATGTCACTGGGAAGTAGCACACGAGGTGCGGGTCTGAGGCAGAAGTAGTAAGTGGAATGCAGGTTTAAGGCCAGATTGAAGTAGTATACACAATGCAGGTTTGGGGCCAGAGAGGAAGTAGTATATGAAATGTAGGTTTGTAGTCAGAGGGAAGTAGTGTAGGAAAAGCAGGATTGTGCCACAGCTGAAGAAGTATGCGGGTCTGAGGAAGAATTAGTGTGTGATGCATGTTATGGGACGAAGAGGAAGTAATATAACAGTATGTATCTCATTTTTGCAAGCCAGAAAAAAGACATTTTCTTTTAAAATTCAAGGAAAATTACATTAGACACCTTTATCATAAGGCATAGAAAATACTCACTCATGATACAAAATTATTGTATCGCAGATAACATGTAACCTTGATGAAAAATCGCATACAGTGAAAGGAGTCTTAGACCATCCTGCCCCCACCACCTCTGTCTCCATACTCCCTGATGTATTGTCAATTACATCCAGACCGTGAGAACAATCAGGGCTTGGTTCCCACGCCCCAGTTACCATGACAACACGGGGGGGGCCTCCTTGGTATCGCCCTCCTCCAGGGTGGAAGGAAAGAATGCACCGGGTGACCTTTGGCCCACTTTTCCTCGCCCTGCCCCCTGGTGGTGGCGCCTGGAGTCGGCCGATCCCCTGGAGGTGAGGTCAAGGTCAGGAGGTGTTTGTCTCAGGCAGGGGGTGTTAGGTTGGTTCCCCGTGGAGGGAGAGGGCGACATGGAAGGGCGTCTAGTAGCACCTACTGTAGGTTACAGTCCTGAATTTAAAGAGTGGGGTCAGCCTCGTAAAGACAATCGGTGGCCTCATAATGGAGATTTAAACTTTGGTTCCAGTTCCTGAGTTCACATTTTTTTTTAAAAAAAAAACGAAAAAAGAATGAAGTCGATCTTGTTGGCTGTAGTTAAGAGAATGCAATGTGTTGTTGGCTGATTAGATACCTGTATGTCGGATAAGGCCAGATAGGGCTGCATTGATTTGGTGCATCAACTATAGATACCTGTTTTAGGAATAAGGCAAGATAGGACCCATCCCATCTGGCCGCGCATGGTGCACCGATAAGATACCTCTCTATGGTGATGGATGTTAGAGCCTGACCAGGCTTTAATTCTCAGGGAACGCGCCTAATGTATACCTTAAGTTGGCCTAATACTGGCGTTTTAACGACGGAAGCGATGGATGACACAGGAAGGACGGGATGGGGAATCAAAGGGTGGGGAGAAGGTAGGGATGTGGCGACGGATGAGGAAGTTGGGGAAGCAATACAAATTGTCAAAAAGAATATGAGGCTTAGATGAGAAGAGTTATAGATAGGTTGGAGGGGGGAGAATGAAATGAGGTAGGAAGTAACGTTAGGTTTCCAAGTATTTCTTGGCCTGAAATTATAGGCGACTTTACAAGGTTCTTACCTCCCGGAAAAAAATCTGACTTTCCGTTTCAGTTCCAGTAACATTGTTGTAGGAATGGAATTGCTAAAACATAAAACTTGTTTAATTTGACATATTAGCATTTAGCCTGCCCAGAAAGAAAAATCAAACAGTTTTAATTGACGGTAATGTGGAGTTTTTGTTTCGAACATCCCGATGCAAGGAGCTTTATATTTAGGAACCATTGAACTTAAGGTTAGCAGCAAGGCACATTTTGGGAGGCTAAAATGACATGAGAAGAGAGGGGGAAAATCGTTCAGGGGCAAGTATAGGACTCCCTATACCCCGCCATGACGTCCCCACATTGCGTATTCCCCGCCCCACCCCGCTTGATATTACCCATAATGCGCGGGGATTAGGCGTCGTCCGGCGCGTGAAGGAGTTTGATTTAATAGGCCCGCTTTGACGGCCTCTACTCCTCCTGTCCCCCCGCATGACTAATTGTGCCCTATTCGGCAGGCAATGGCGGCGTTAGAGTGTTTTAGCCATCCATATTCATTAGATTTGTCAACGCCTCGTCCCCCGTTTTACAGAATGTTAATTAAGTAATGTGTAAAAAGCGGAGGCGGGCGGTATACGGACGGCGGCTTGATAGACGCTTGATGTTTAGAGAGGTAATCCTGGTTTTTACTGGGCCCTAATGGAGAGGATTTCTCAGACTGGCGAGGGGCGGCATCTATCTGTGAGGTGGTCAGAATGGCCGGTACAGGATTTCCGAAACATGGGACCGCAAATTGGGTTAGGATTGCATTGTTGCACAAAATCTGTAGTAAATTTGGTCAAAAGTGTTACTATCATTGTACAATAGTTACGTACGAAAATTACCTGCATGTGTTTTAACGGAGACTTTTTAAACGGTTATAGTTATGATAATTCTTTTGCATTCTTGCCTTTCCTATATTGCATTCTTGCCTTTCCTATAATACATGTAGTTTTGAGATTTCTTTCTAGATGTCACCTTAAATTTAGATTATTAAAAAATAGAATTGTATTATAACTTCGTGGAAATGCCAGTGTTAAATATTCATATGACCACGAGGATTTCTGCATGAATTCAGGCTCAATAGTTTTGAATTGAAAAAGAACAATCCGGATCCTCCTTGTAGTTGCGGCTCGTGGATCCGTTGTGACTGACGTGCTGTATCGGGCCGGTACTAAGCCCCGATTGTCGGGTACCCCGGTCCTAAATCCCCTCCTCCCAGGGCTCTAAGTACCGTCCTCCTGGAGAAGTGGTGGTGGTAGTGGGGGGGGGGGGGTGTTTACAATGGACAGTAGCAGCAGGGCATAACAGGGAAAATGGAATAGAAAGAACATGACTTGACATCATGGCAGTTAGACTTAAAGCCTCAAAAGTATCATGAAAATTGATAATTTCTAGGCAAGTGTCATTTCCTGAAATGTAAAATTGATATGGGGGCCCTGTAGTGACCCCCCACCCCCACCCCTCTTCTCCCTCAGAGCCCCACGTGTTTTATTGATTAGATAGGGCCCTAGCAGTAGAGATACCTCACGGTTTTATCCCCAGCTCATTCCATTAAAATAGTACGCGATGATCATCCAGGTCCCGCTGAGAACGGGTGTCAAGTTATCGAACCTGATATCCACTTTTAAAGAGAGCCGTAAAAAGACCACACTCAACGACCAGCCAGCGATCATAAAATAAAACTGATCGAGTTCTGCTCATTTCCACGACACAATTTAGGAAATCCATGATGGGCAAACTGAGTTAGTTACACCAGTGGTGGCCCCTTGCAATTGGGTTTGGTTCGGTGGTCGGCCGGTAGGGCGCGGGATTAATTGAGAAATGAAGGTATCGACCCCCAAGTAGTCGTTTCCATGACAACTTGATGACGCCGGGTAACCTACTGGAGCGGCCGGCCGTGACCCGGCGTGCCGTTGTAACGGGTGGCGGGACAAGAAGTAGCGGGTGATTATGTCACTGATTTATAAGCCCCAATCACGAGAGGATCCGCCAGTCGAGGGGGGCAGCCCCTGTCCCTTAACCCCTCCCTGCCCCCACCCGACCATATTCCTACAGTTGAGTCAAAACAAGTGGTTGTTTTGTATCAGTTTTACGGTTCATCGAATTGTACCTCTTGTCTAAAATCCTCCACACATTGTTGTAACCATAGCAGTATTTTTTTGTTCTCAGAATATTGATTCATCTGATTTCATTTTTGAACAGTTTTTACCAAAAACAGCTATCTGATATTACAGATTTGTCCCTCTTCTCGTCATCCCAAACCATACTGCGCCGCCTAGACTCTAGGTGGCGCCAGGTGAGAAGGCGATTGCGCATGAGCCGGCAGTTATACAGATTGAAGCGAACACGGCAGTTCGTTCAGGACTAACTCTTGTAATTCGCTGAATTTGAAGAGTTTATTTGCTTCTCAAATTCCTTGTGAGGAATATTTTGAGGAAAGGCACTTGTAGCACATTTTAGAGACTTTATTGACTCGCCTATCGTTCGTGGAACGTAGGTAATGTTGCTCGTGTAGTTGACAGTATCAACACGTGGATCGGTGTGGCGGCCATTGTTTGTGACACTGTCAACAGGAAAGACTTGTTCTTGGAGGAACTAACTGTTTGGTGGCGTGAAGTCATTATGCCTCCCAAGAAAAGTAAACCCGGTGAAAATGAGGATGACCGGATTTCTGAGGAGGAACCTACAAAAAAGGATTCTCCGGCGAAGGAAGGTGACATGCTGTCATCTTTGGACAAAATCGGTGACATTCTTCAAAAAGGCTTTCAAGGTATGGACGGTAGAATGAAAGTCATGACAGAGTCAGTGTTTACGGTTAATGATAACATTGGTGTCTTGAACAACAACATGGACTTAAGTTTCAAAAAGTTGCAGACGCACATTACCAAGGACAGTGACGAAGATTCGTTGTTGTCATCGGAGCCTCCCATTCTGACTAGGGAGGACAAAAACAACAAACGTGCCCACGATATGTCGTCTGAGGACGATTCTCAGGACGATGATGAAGACGAGATCTTAGCTGAAAAGGTCAAACAATTGGAGGCTGACACGGTTGATGGTCCGCCTTTGCGTCCTAAGGTAGCAAGGTACTTGAATTTGATTTTTGAGAAACCTTTATCGGGAGACGCGTTGAAGGCTAAGAAAAAGATTACCCGAAACCTGCCAACATTGAAGGTATGTCGACGCCGAAAATCAATGAGGTAATTTGGGGCAAATTACCCCAAGTGGTCAAAGATCGGGATAGAGTTTGGCAATCGCACCATTCTACGTTTATGAATATGACTACGGCAGTAGCGAGGGTGGCGGAGATCTTGGGAGCTCAAGACAAGTCGATTCCTTGGGTTAAGGAGGCGATGAATGTCACAGCGGATGCTCTTGCCATAGGAGCTTCTCTAGGCACAGAATGGACAAAATCCAGAAGAATGGACATTAAGCCAACATTGCCTTATGATTTCAAAAGACTGGCGAGTTCAGACGTACCTCCTTCACCCAAGTGGTTATTTGGGGATGATTTAGAAGGTTCGATCAAGACAGTGGAAGGTCAAAACAGACTTGCGAAGAAGATGGAACCCAAAAAGCTCGAGAAGAAGTCTTACGACGACAACCAAAACAAGTTCAAACGTAACAGGAGGGGACGTAAATACCAACGCTACGACCGTGATGGAGATAAGTCCGACAAGTTCCACAAAAACGACAGGTACGACAGAGATGACAAGAGGCGTGACGACAAAAAGGATTTTCGGAAGAAAGGGACGACCAGGACCTAGATGAGGTACTTGGATCAGTCCCTAACAATCCTATCCCAGGTAACCTTAGGTTTCATGTGAGTGATTGGGAAAAGATTACTTCAGACAGGGTAATCTTAGAATATGTTTCAGGCTATAAGCTGGAATTCATAGACAATCCTGTTCAAGACGATGTTCCTAGACAATATAGACAGAATAATCATCAAAAGTCTATTTTGCAGACTCAAATAGATGATCTGGTTCAACGAGATATCGTTAGTATAGTTGACCCTTCAGAGGTGGCTTACATTTCTAATGTTTTTCTTAGACCAAAACCAAACGGGGATCACCGTATGATCATAGATTTATCAGATCTGAACTTATCTTTGGCTAAAGTCCATTTCAAAATGGACCATTTAGATGCTGCAGTGGATTTAATGAAACCAAATGTCTTTTTTGCCTCGTTAGATCTGAAAGATGCGTATTATTCGGTCTCTATCTTTGAAGAAGATAGGAAATTTTTGGTTTTTCAATGGGAAAATCAAATGTTTCAATTCAATGTTCTCCCATTCGGACTGACATCAGCTCCAAGAGTCTTCACCAAACTCCTTAAACCTGTGTTTTCTCATCTGAGACAACAAGGCATTTGTTGTCTAGGTTATATAGATGATTGTCTTATTATTGCCGACTCTTACGATGAATGTCAAAGTCACATTCAGGAAATGAGACTTACGCTAGAGAAGCTGGGCTTTCATATCAATGAGAAAAAATCTTCATTCATCCCATCGAAACAAATAGTTTTTCTAGGGTACGAATTGAATTCGGTGAACATGACGATTAAACCTACTCCAACCAAAGTGGACAAAGCTATTTCAAAAATAAATAGTCTATTGTCTAAAGATAACCCAACGATCAGAGAAGTGGCTTCTGTTTCTGGCCTCCTGGTAGACCTATGTAAGGGAACGGAATACGGCTTAAGTCATTATAAAGCCCTCGAACAGGACAAAATTAAAGCATTACGAAGAGTAGGTCGTGATCAATTCGATCAAAAGATGTGGTTGTCAAAGGAATCCAAGCAGGATCTAAGGTGGTGGTTAGATCATATTGAGTTAGCTTGCAAACGAATTAGATTTCGTTACCCAGCTCATGAACTCACAACAGATGCGTCTCTCAAAGGTTGGGGCGCCGTTTCTGGTGATCGAGCTACGGGTGGTAGATGGACGTCAGATGAAGAAATTCTACACATTAATGCACTCGAGCTTAAAGCAGTTTTATTAGGGTTGAAATCTTTTTTCAAAGATAAAATCAACACTGAGATTTTGGTAAAATCTGACAATTCTACAGCGGTGGCTTATATCAACAAAATGGGTGGTACTCATTCAAAACTGTGTGATGATCTAGCGCGTCAAATCTGGGAGTTCTGTGAAAGTAGATCTTTATGGATCTTTGCTTGTCATTTACCAGGCAAAGAAAATATTGAAGCTGACTATTTTTCACGTAATTTCACGGATAATACTGAATGGGAGTTATGTGATGACATTTTTCAAAATATTTGTGAAGAATGGGGTAAACCTTCAGTGGATCTTTTTGCCTCACGAATTAATTGCAAAGTGCCATTCTTCGTTAGTTGGGGAGTAGACCCAGATGCTCATGCTTACAATGCCTTTGCTTTGAACTGGAATAACTATGAATTTTCTTATTTGTTTCCTCCATTCAGACTTGTGAGCCGATGCATAAGGAAAATGGAGATAGACGGAGCAAGAGGATTTCTCATAGCGCCCAATTGGCCAGGACAGGTCTGGTACAGCACACTGTTACGCAGACCGTCCAGAGACATTCTGTTCTTCAGGAAAAGGGACAGAAATCTAATCCCGTCCGATCCCAATCTGGTGGGATCAGAATTGACAAGAACTCCGCTAGTGGCGATTCGCTTCTAGTAAGATCTTTACGGAAATGGGATTTATCCCCCAAGGTAACAGGTCATATCTTAAAATCATGGAGAGTTAAAACTCAACAACAATATGGTGTTTACCATAGGAGGTGGAGAACTTTTTGCATTATCAAGGGGTTAAATCCTTTGGATCCACCTTTGAAAGAGGGCTTGAACTTTCTTTGTGAACTTTTTGATAAAGGGTTAAGATACAGCGCATTAAACTCAGCGCGCAGTGCATTGTCATCCATTCTTGGTTTGTTTGAGGGGTTAAAGTTTGGATGTCACCCCCTCACTGTTAGGTTACTTAAAGGGTTTTACAACCAGAGACCACCAATGGCTCGTTATTCTTCTATTTGGAATACTCAGTTAGTTCTAGATTATCTTAGGGAACTAACTCCTTTGAGAGTTTTATCTCTCAAAATGATTACGTTTAAGCTATGTATGTTATTCCTTCTAGCTACGTGCAGTAGACAGCAAAGATTGATGTCTATCAAACGATCTGAGATTGTACAGGAAGAAGATGGATCTTTATCCATCAGGTTGTCAACTCTTCAAAAACATTCAAGGCAAGGTAGGAGTCTAGAAATCTTGCGATTGAAACCATTCAAGGATGATATAAGCCTATGTGTGGTCAAATGCATCAAAGAATATCTTGTGAGAACTGAGGATCTAATCCAACAACCGGATGTCTTTCTATGTAGTTATAGAGCACCTCACGCTAAAATCGGACAACAAACTTTAGCAAGATGGGTTCTTAGTGTTATGTCACTAGCTGGTATTGATATATCTAAATTCAAGGCACATAGTACCAGATCAGCTAGCGCTTCACAGATGATGAATGCGGGTACTCCCCTTAAAGACATTCTGAAACAAGGGGGTTGGTCAGATGAATGTACGTTCAGGAAGTTTTACCTGAGAGATGTACCTCAATTATAAATATATATTATATATTTTTCTAGTGAGAAATTTAAATTCTCCGTTGTTGAATTTTGGTTGTATTGTCTTGATGACATGTTTACTATTGTTACAATAAATCGTTTATAAGTAAACGTTTGTATTTCATGGGCAGTTATTGCTTTAAAATCTCACCTGGCGCCACCTAGAGTCTAGGCGGCGCAGTATGGTTCTACGGTTAGATGAGACTGACCGTAGGAAGGCGAAATATAAGCTGAACCATACTAGTCGTCTAGACGAAAGGTGGTGAACAGGTGCCCACCCAATTTGTTGGATGCTTAAAATTTACTTTCCCTCCCATGTATTAGCATGATGAGATCTAAGGGTAAGTTGACTGGATCATTCAAGATCTGCAAGAGGTTCAGTCGTTCAGCTATGATTTCCTGCCCATGAATCTTTCAAGACTGCCGGCTCATGCGCAATCGCCTTCTCACCTGTTCACCACCTTTCGTCTAGACGACTAGTATGGTTCAGCTTATATTTCGCCTTCCTACGGTCAGTCTCATCTAACCGTAGAATTATACCTCCCAGCCCAAGCTTACCCCCAACGCTCTAACCTCTTCCACCCTGGTACCCACAAAGTCTAAATCAGGTTGCCATGGTTACACCAGTCCCGTCCTGAATCTGTCTTCATGAATTGTCTGCATGATCCCAATGGTTTTGTCTCCTGACTCTGACCAGTGGTTGTATCTGGGGCAGGTTCGTGTCAGGATGATTGAAACTGGGGGTCTGCCAACTGAAATCGTCCAGATAACGTCAGGGGGTATTTAATTGAAAACGTGGCTTGTAAATGTAAGACTGAAATGGGTTGTTATAGTAAATAGACCGGAGACTGGTTTCTTGAAGAGTAGTCCAATTTGACCAAGATGTCTCTGTAAAGCAGCAATATAGATGGAAAGATTGTGTTTTCTCTTCTTTTATCTTACGGTATCATCCTAAATGCGCATTTCGCTTGGTTTTATTGATAGAAGGAAAGATATTGTAGTAATTTCAGAAAGAGTAGGTCCCATAGGCCCCTGTCACGTTCACTTTGAATCGGGAACCTATGTAGCTACATTACCTCAGCCCGCTCCAGCCTCCACCAATTTAATGCCAGGACTGTTACAAGGCCTGACCTCTTACAGTCTACCCAGGACTGGCCCATGGTTATCAATGAAAAACATGTCATCCTGTTTTTACACACAAAATTACCTATTTTAAATCAGAGCACAGCCAAGTAGAGAAATCAATCAAAATTACTGTAAAAGAAAGCTCTGGTCAAATACATGGAACCCACTGTTTAAATGTCAGGAAGACCGTGGTCAAATACAAGGAAGCCTTTGGTTAAATGTTAGGAAGTCCCTGGCTAAATGGAAAAAGGACAGACGGATTGTAAGCCCGAGGTCCTGGCCGCCGTGGACTAGACGGAGGAGAAAACAATCCAGTCCCAATCAGACGGGTTGTCATTGGATACCGGCCGACCAACAGGCGGATCACCAGCGGCCATCGCCCTAAGAAATAGACTCCCGCCGCCCGGCAACAGGCAGCGCCTCCTTCTGATGTCCTTGGAGGAACTTCTTTACCTACCTGGTAACCGCCTTTTGATGGTCGATCGAGTATATTCCATGGGTTTTATGGCTACCTGTTTGTGCAGACTTGGATATCAAAGCGCTCGTTGATAGAATATAGACTGCATAGGGGTCTTGCACGATTAAAGTTCGAGGTACTTAAATGACTGGGGATAGTATATCAGTAGATTTGCCACCAACTGTGGACTGGGTTACTTTAGGATCAGCCTTTTAGTATAGAGATTGTTTAGAGGGAAAGGGAGACATTGTTAGCTTGCTACCTATTTCAGTATTAGACTTGTGTTATATGTATACAAGACATGCTCTTACTCCCGGAGCATCATGCATAATTCCTATTTTTGACGTTATCAGCATCTTCTCGGCTCAGACCTATGTTCACGTGACCCCAGTAACCATAACTGGTTGCCGGTCGGCGGGGGCCAGGTAAGGCTGCTGGTTCCGGCGTGTCCCGTGGGAGCCATGTTTGGTGCCAAGCAGGTTTAGGAGCTGCTCGGAGCAGTCGGGAGCAGCTGGGGGGACGAAATGCACTCAGTGACCCCGACCGGAGGGCCCCGACGGCAGGCCGGGAAATTGGCTGGTTCCTGGCTGGAAGCCGTGTATTGCCTTTGATAGCAGCCCCACCCGCGGGACACCAGCAGCTGTTTGCTTCCTCCCCTCCGATTGGTGGAAATAATCACTGTGGATATCGGTCCGGTCAGGGTTGTTGTTATTCTACTTCTAGAGGCAATCATCCATTCTCTACAAAGTACCACCAGTTTAACTCAAATCTCGCATACTTAATACAGTGTATGAGCAATAGGCATAACCAAAACGCTATGTCGAGGTAGAATTTAATATATCAACCCACATATGGCATTATAAGATAGAGGTAGAACACCAGCACTCAGTGAAATAACATGCCATACGGTGGCCCCTGCCAACAGAACCGCCAATGGTGGACTAATAGGTAAAATGCTGGGGTTGCATTTCCGGGGAACGCAACTAATGTGTATGATATCAAAGTTTTTCACTTAGTGAATTTGACCATCGCGATACTGTTGCAAATTGCAGCAGCAACATGTTCAGTTTCATAACTTGGTATGACATTTTGGTGAAGAAGTCATGGCATCTATAGTGTCGCCTGATTGGAATTTAAGGACATACTGGTAAAATATTTAGCAATTTAAAACGTGCATTTCTACCATTGAAAGTCTGTCTGCACTGGTAAAACTGTAGTGATTGGTAATCACCAATAAAATGTGACCAAGCAGGATGTATAAGTAACAGCGTGGCCCAGCTGGTAAATGGGGCCCGTATTGAAACCTGTCTCTCATTCAGCAGAGAGGAGAACCACCACTTGGACTGCCTTCAGGCGAATAGACGCGACAAAAAACAATAAGTGACCACAATAGGCCCAAACTTTTCCGTGTACACAGTGTCGCTTAAGTTAAGATGTACAAAATGTCAAATGGCAAAGCCATTGTTGGCGTTACTGTTGTGTCAAAACATATTTGTTATAGGTCTTCCGTCGTAATTACGGTACTTGAAAAGCTGTACGGTTGACATTTCCATTTTATTAGAGTGTTTCTCCTCATTAAGGATTTCTGTTGTGCATTAAATGTGTTGAATGAGCACATCTGATTAAGAGGATTTAAAAAGAAAAAATAATTTCCTCTTCATTAGATGTACATTGTATTAAATTCCCTTTTAAACCAACCTTTTCATAAGGTCATTGCAGGTTTTCTGGTATCCATTTCCAATATGCAATCTCATCCCAAATATCAGGAGTTATGAACTTCACTTTGTGACTTTTATCCTGGTCTAATAATAAAGTGAAAAAGAACAATTAATGTCTTTAAAATCAGTAAAATTGAATCTCCTTCGAAAATACAATTAAAGTGTAGATGCAAAATTTTGCTGAGAAACATGTCTTTTTACGTGCAACCTGCATTTATCCACAAATGTTTCTTAACGTTTGAGTGGCAAGTCATCATTTGTTCAAACCTTAGTCCTCAATTTGAGCAGCTACATAGGTATCTAGTGTTTAATTTGTGATTAGAAAAAAGATGAGTATTTAGCTGTTAAGGGCCCTCTAATCCGTTTAAATCCTCAATCCACGATCCGCCCGCATTTTATGAAAGGGAAAGATCCCTCATTTCACTAGTAGGTTCATGAACATTCCGGGGCTTTTTTCCCAAATGTCCATGTCGGGAGGTTGACTATAAGAGACGATCTCTCTAGATGACTCGACATCTAACCCGACGAGTAACTCGGAGCAACTCTTCTGACCGCCGCTAGGGCGCGTCTCTGTGTGTCACGTGATCCGTCTTCGTTAGCAGCAAGGCGAGAAATCAGGAGAGTAGCGCCACTGCTGGTTCAATTACAGACACCCTGTTTTGTGGGGCCTCGTTAAAAGCCGAGAAGTGCACATCTTTCGGGACTAATTTAAAGTGGACTTTTCTTGTCGGCAAAAGGCCAATTATTGACTAGCCCACGGTACCCGGATGATGGAGTAGAGAGGTCCAGTGAGCTGCTCAGACCGAGAGGCTCCCCTTAAGGTCGGTTTATACTGGAAAATCCAGTAAAGGTCCATTCACATTTACAAGGTCCGTTTACACTGACGTGAGTGACTTCAATGACGGTCCAGTGAGCTGCTCAGACCGAGACTTCCCTTAAGGTCCACTTATACTGGACGCGGATGACGTCAATGGCACTCTGGTGAGCTGCTCAGACCGAGGCGCTCCCCTAAGGTCCATTTACACTGGATGCGGATTACGTCAATGACGGTCTGGTGAGCTGCTCAGACCGAGGCGTTCCCCTTAAGACCCGTTTACACTGGACGTGGGTGACGTCAATGACGGTTTGGTGAGCTGCTCAGACCAAGAGGCTCCCCATAAGGTCCGTTTACACTGGACCTGAGTGACATCAGTGAGTCTGGTGAGCTGCTCAGACCTAGGCACTCCCCTTAAGACCCGTTTACACTGGACGTGGGTGACGTCAATGACGGTTCAGTGAGCTACTCAGACCGAGAGGCTTCCCTTAAGGTCCCTTTACACTGGACGTCAGTGACAGTCCAGTGAGCTGCTCAGACCGAGGGCTCCCTTTAATGTCTATTTACACTTGATGAGAGTGACATCAGTGACACGACGTCAGGACGTCTGTGCTGCACTGAGTTAACGATGAGAATTGGTCAGCTTGGAAAATCTCGCATTTTGCATTAGTCATGGGCCAGTCGTGTCCAGTATAGATGTTTTTGTTTTTGTGAGCCCTTAATTATAGTTTTTAGTATTGTAGCTTATGGGAAGGGCTCACTCAATCAGTCATGTCTTTTGAAGGTATTTGGGCTTTGATCTGATTGTCCGGTTACACAATCTTACATACAAGTAGCTACAGGCCTTTGTCCACCGGCATGCATTTGTAAGCAGGACAATTAGTGTGCATCAAGTGTAATTTAGTGGGCAGGCCTCCCCCCATGCACCCACCCCCACCCCCACTCCTTGAACTCAGTTCAAGGAGTGGAGGTGGGGGAGGGTGCAGTTTGAGAAGCCAGAAGTGGGTTACATAACCAGTACTTGAGCCATTGGCACCTGCAGGTGGGTGGGTGCAGGGGACCGGGGCATTGACAGTCCACTCAACATAGTGGGGGGGGGGGGGGGGGGGGGGGGGGTCTAGGCAGTCAGTGTATGCAAGGCTGGGTAGGGGGAGGAGGAGAGGGGGGGGGGGGGTCATGGTTGCTTGGGCGCATGGACAGTGATCAGGTTGACCAGTGAGTGTACAGCTGCCCGGGACAGCTGCACTGCCCAATGGACACTACTGGGACCCCCCCCCCCCCCCCCCCCCCCCCCCCCCCCACCTCTATGATGAGATTTCTGATTTCTAGTTAAGGGCGAACATCGATCGTTCCAACGATCGGAACTTTGATAGTCATTTGCTTCTTGTTTTTCACTGAAACATGTTTGCGAGCATGCGTCGCACTCAGTGTGAATTGTCCTTTAGTGAGACGCCCAGTGACGCCCCTGAGTCGGACATTGACAAGGTGAAGGATTGAACTCGGCAACATCAAATAAAACACTGCCTGGCAATCCCAACAAATTTCACCGAGGACAGTTGAGGTATAGAGTTCATCCAAGTCGGTAGACATGGACTGATCACTGGACTGATAGACAGCTTTGCGATGGGAGCTAACTGAGTGGCTTTTAGAGCAAGGGTTTTGATTAAATTATAATCCGAATTAGAATAATTAGTTCATCATTGTTGCGCTAAAACAAAAACCAGTTTTGAAATTTGGCAAATAGTACATAATACATATAGATATGAGGGTCTATGTATTTTCACTGTGACAAAAGTAGAAATACAGACCCTCAGATTATGAAACTAACAACTGCTGCAGTCATTTGTAAAGCCAGTCTCTGAACCTTCCATCTTTTCCCAGTCTTCCATCTCCGCACATTTCAAACCCACTTCAGGAAACCCCGAAAGGCAACTCGCGACAAAAATATTGAGCACATTCAACGCCAAAAGATTCCAACACTGAGCGATGAAGAGGGGAGAAAAATGGTGACGGCATTCATGGCTGAGAGCGGGGAGAGGCAGTGGCCCTCAGATTTAGGGCCTCGGGTATTTGTCGAGCTGTCACATTGATTGTATCAATAACCTGCGGGTTGGTGTGAAGAAGCCCGTCGGGGAGAAGAAACATCAAGGCGGCCGACTACCGGCCTCAGGCCGCTCCGGGCCGGCCGACGACTGCTGGAAAATAGACCCTGTTCAGATAGTACCGCGTATCGAAATGTATGCGCTTGCCAGTATGTTGGTGGTCAATTCAAATCGTGAAAGATCCCATTTTCCCTATCAGTCCAGTTCTTAGATATCTGACAGCTAGTTACTCTCAAAACGCTTTTATATCAATTCTAGGCAAAGGCTTTACAACCATATTACAGTGTTTTACATTCGTCTCCTATATGAAATTCCTAAAAGGCCCTCCTCAATTTTCTATCTAACAAGTGGCACCTCTACATCGTATAAACCCTTCTTCTAATAAACCTAGCCTAAGGTAAATTGATGTATAGTCTTGTTTGCCTGATACTGACCTTTCCACGCCTATTTTTTTGAAAAGGTTGATTAGAATTAGCAATAACTTTCATTTGATGGCCCAGGTGGGATTATTCCTCGTCGGGATAACGCTGCAGTGTGAAAAAAATGTCCTGTGTTGTTTCTATCAATTCTATATTGTACATGAAAGTGTTAAGATTTGCACCCATTTCCCATATATGGACACAGTCCGTAAAATCGTCCATTGGAGGCCGGCAGCCCAGCCACTTGTGAAGACTTTGTATTTCAATGAGGATATACGGCCGGTCGATGGGTGGTCTAACCTTTTTTCTGGGTATTTATTAATGTATTTTTGCCACAACAGCAAACGTCATTGATTCTCTCTTTTTGCCAAACGACTGCAAGTGGCCCAATTTATATTGGAAAGCAGTTTCTGTGACAAGGATTTTAATTGGCATGATGTTTAAAATAACTTTTATCATAATAAAAGAAGAAAAATCAAAAAGAGTAGTAAAAGAATTTCAATTCAGTTTTGGGTTTACTTTTATATGCCAAGGTTACTTATATATGGCGATGCAACTTACTCCTTGAGTGAGCCACAACTCGTGACAAACAACCTAAATCACATTTCAGGTTTTTAAGAACAGCGGTAAACAGTCCCCATGCTTTTATATAGAGAATAGTATACTAACTTGTATGTGGATAGTAGACTTATAATACCCCATGCCTATGTAAAGCACCAATAGAAACGAGCTGAGTTGATCCAATAAGTGAGCTCCAAAAGTAAATGATCAAAAACATTTTGTCTTTGGTTGGTGCTCGTCACAGAAGTCTTTGTCTTTCCTTTATCTTCTCATTTTCCTCCAGGAGAACTCCGTCCAGGGAGAGATCAATGTCAATGTAAATAACGACAGAATGATGAGACCATCAGCGATAGGGTACGAGGCTATTCGGCTGCTACAGAGAACGTCTGAGAGGGGACATTGAGGAGACACGGGATAAAGACAGATGCATAGCATGAGTTTTTAAGTACGGGGTATAAGCCTTATTAGGGTTCCATTAGAACCAATGAAAATGACCGGAACAAGATAGCTTTTTTGACTGGAACTACAGTGGGATCTTCTTCCTTAAAATTATGTGCGCTCACAATTCCCTGAAATGTCATTGAGCATTTTCACTCGGGGCATAACGGTTTCTTGAACTGAGTTTCCCAATGATAAGAGTCTGAATGCAATGGAATATACAGAACCAATAGGACTAAGAGTTTCTGCGGCTACGACTCCCTAATGTCCTTGTAAAAATCTTCCCATCAAATAAAGAAGCGTGTATTTGAGGATAGGAAAGTCTCATTCTCCTCAGAACTTCACGCCAAACCCAGAAAATTGTTTTCATTATCGGAGAGGGGACTCTCAATACTTGCAATTTTGTGTAAATTTCTTCCCCTCCCACTGAAGACGTCCCACCTTAAAGCCGCAGGTCGGCTTGGCTTTCAGCCCTCCAGGGGTTTCAATCAGGGCGGTCACGTGACCCGCCACCTCTCCCCCCCCCCTAAAGACGCCCCCATCTCGACACCCCGGCCCTCTCGATTCACGTAATTTGTCGCCATTAACGCTGAAGGATTGCGTCGTTTGTGCGGCCAAAGAAACCTCCTCCCCTTTGGTTTCATCCAATAGAAAGTTGACAAGAAACAGAGGAAACCAACTTTTGGCACGGTCGGAAACGCTGGGGCTCTAGACCCTGAAATGTGACAATAGCAGATACTGTTTCATAAAATCATCTGGAGAGGGCAAAATGTGAGCGCTCAAAGGTACCGGAAGTTGCTTTCATTTTATTACATTTGGAATATGTATTAAGGTAAGATGGTCAAGGGTGATTCCAGGATGTTCCACTGGACCAAATACAGTTGAAATCATAGGTAGGGACCGAACTACATGTACCAAGAAATAGTTGACATGACAGCTAACACTCATACCAAGTACATGTGGAACGAACCACACTCGTGAATCCACAACTTATCAATGACATTTTCTACAATATTCATTACAATTAGACTACAGAAATATTGGCTGAAGCGTTCCCAAATGGCAAATACATGAATAAATCAACCGCATCGAAATTAAATTGATAGCCCCATAAATGTATTATACTGACTTTTGTTTTAGAGTAATTGTAAAACAGTGAACACCATCACATTTTAGTCCCTTTTCTTGAATTGGACCCGGGGCTTGGGTTCCTCATCCAGGGCCCCACCTTAAAACGTTATTTGGTGTTCAGAGAAATAAGAGAGGCCCGGAGAGAGTGATGGGGTCTTGTTGTGTCGGCCGGGCTGTGTGCTCAAACTGACAGTGAAGAAAGCGCTCACCAAAGACTATTTGAGCAGCTCGCTGCAGTTTGTTTGAGCTGCTCCTCCAATGTTGCCGGCGTGCGGCCGCATTGTGTTGTGGGATCCTTCTCGGAACCAGCGGCCACCCTTTAGGCCACGCCATTCTTATCAAAGAAGTTGAACAGGGAGAATGGGTTCTCATAGGTTCACCTGTTATTTCCACTGATGCACAGCAAGTCTACTCCAGATAAACGTAAAATATATGACCACTGCCTATGGTCATATGTTCTTGGTTTTAATCATACCTGTACCAGGGGCGGATCCAGGGGGAGGAGGGGGGGGGGGGGGCGGACGGGCCTTGCCCCTCCCCTGTTAAATCATGTTTGTTGGGGGGCCCCCTCCCCCGTACATTCATGTTTATGGGGGGGCCCCTCTAGAAGTTTCTGGATCCGCCCCTGTGTACCGTGGGAACTGATCACATAGCCACAAGGAAGAAGTGAACAGTACCTATTAATACAAGGTCTCTGTTAGTTTTCTATATTTCACGGTCGCCATTTGCCCAAAAGCGAAATAGTGAAAAACCAATGATGGTAGTATCTGTCTTTCGCCATGTGTTTGTCCTCAGCAAATGGTGAACGGTTTTTGGATAGAATGGGAGAACTTTTGATTGTGTTGGTTATTCATAGCTAGAACTTGCTAATTATGATATATTGTATTCGTTTGAATCTATCCAATTGTAACTTCAGATGCGAAAGTTTGGAAGGCGTTTATCACATTGACTGAAATTGAGAAACTTTAAAATTGCTTTCATTATTCATGGAAGGAAGTTGTAGAACTTGTTAATTAATACATTACATTTCTTGCATATAGACAGTTGCAAGCAGTGCAGTTGCAGTTACGTGGCCGGGGGATATCTTTAGTCCCTAGAAACTCCCAAAGAATGTTTTAGAATTTGATCAAATGTAGCAAAACCGCACAGTAAATGTATCTTTAATGCATTTGTTTAAAATTGAGAGCAGTCTTTATACAAACCTCAGCCTAGTTGATTCTGCAGCATTACTAAACAAGTTTATGTAGCTTCACCACAGATTAATCAAGTCTTTGTATAGGTTTAGGTCTGCACATACCATTTCTAAAGCTTCTTTTTTAATAGTGCATACATAATATTATCCTCATCTCTTTTCTAGCGGGGTATAAGACTTACTGCAGCCAGTATGCAAAGTTTTGCTTTGGCAGGACAAGTTTTGCAGCTGAGAAAGGTGGGGGGGGGGGCAGTTTTAGAATGCTTATCCACTTTCCAAAGAGTGAATACCCAACACCCACCAACCCCTGAAAAAAGTAAACATCAACTCTTGCTGAGAAACTTACTTAATCCCCAGTGCTTACGACCAGAGGCGCCGTATTGGGCATTTGAAAAGACCTTTAGGACTTGAACTTCACCTCCCAAGATCTATGCGCCATTGGGCTACCCACTGAACCAGCCCGTCCGACAGCTGCCCTCGTCTCACTCCACTTAAGTAGGTCATTACCAGCTCCGGGCTAAAGACCCAGCCCTCTTTGTATTGGCTGACTGTAGGAACCAGCGTCCGTGGGGATTCATTCGCCGGTTACCGTGCGAAGAGTCCCCTGATACTGGGGCATTGACGCCGACCGCCGGGTCACAGCGCCGCCACGATGGATGGGGCGGACATGAAAGGGCGAGGGAGGTGGAGGCTGGTTTGGTGGTGTGAGGGCCCGTGGTAGGGTCTTGGTGGTGGTGGAGGGAGGGGGGTACTTGACTGAAAGTCGTGTAGGAGTTTAGCAGGTGGGTTTAACTTATATAACACGTTTTAGCGAACGGCGCGAGTTGGGTGAAAGATTATTGGTTTGGGGTGTTTTGGGGGCGTGTCAAATGAATCCAACAGAACCTGATGCCAAAACATGCCAATTTCTAGATTGATCTGCCTGTCTGAGAGTCCCCCCACCCCCACCTCCACCTCTGCCTCTTCCGAGATTCCGGCAGTGGTAGGTTTATTGGAGGTTTGAGAAGGCTGTAATGTGTTAGAGACTGTGGACTTTAGCACCGGGTGACTGATTGATGGGAGCAGCTCGGAGACACCTTTGCTATAGGCCGGCCGACCAGCTCCAAGACACTTTTGTAACAGGCCGAGCAGTTCAAAGACACTTTGTTATGGGCCCAGAAGCTCAGAGACAATCTTAAATCTAACCCTCAGATACATTATGTACCTTTGTAACAAGCTGAGTAGCTCAGAGACACCTTTCCTATGAGCCAAGTTCCTAGCGATGCGTTTATTGTTGATAAATTTGTGTGACACTCATTTGCTATGGGCCGAGCAGTTCATTGGATGAGCAAATATGAGAATGTTTTGCAGATCTTCATCAGACGGCTGATACTTAGCAATGATCAAAAAACATATAATCTACAGAATGATAAAATCAACTAAATTGTCTGTCAACTCAAGGTTTCAAATACTTGGCGGTTTAGAGGCATTTCCACTTCAGGTCCTCGATGTTTCAACAACAAGTTTCTTTCTCGTTCAAATCTTGTTGTATCTCGCAATATCGTTTGGTCAGCAGAGGTTAAACGACAAGGTCACTGACCTTGGTGTCGATGCCTTCTCCAAGGTCACTGAGAGGTCAGGCTAAGGTCATTTGAAGGTCAGATACGGGTCAGACGAAGGTCACGGGGAAGGTGTGGCTTTGATGTGGAAGCGACTGTAAGAGAGTCACGTGTCTTTGATCACGTGATGACAGGAGGAGGAGGGCAGGGGGGTTTAGATGCAGGGTTTTAAGATGTGTCCATCTCAAAGTGGGAGGTCCAACGAGGCGGCTGGATAGAAAGGGAGTCCGGTGGTGTGGGTCAGTAGCTAGAAACAGCATCAGTCCCCCTTTTGATGTCTCCAGAACAACCAAAAATAGCCGAAGGAACTAGAACTCAACGTATGTACCAGGCCTGATAAATAAGTAATACTGTGGGAAACATACAACAACCGACGTAAACGAACTTCAGTTGGAAAGGCTGGTGACTCTCCCCAATCTTGAAAACTAAGCACAGATAGGCGACTCAGATTCATAAAGACCCATTGGACCGGTTCGGTGGAGATGTTGGCTGCTTTATGTCGAAATCTACGACAGTGAGATGGTGTCTTTAACTAAAGCACCTCAGAAACACAATCCCCGTCGCCTTGAACCTTATAGTGTACAAGGTGAATCCATGGTGAAAGAAACCCGAGCGGACCTTGGCAGGTGAGATCTGGTACGTGTGTACGGACAGGGAGTGTCGGGTCAACTACTGGGACCTTGGCGGCACTGCGGGTACCTGACAAGGATAACAGCTTATGTATGGCTTCCGAAAATAAACGGTTCGGTATAAGGAGATGTACTGGCCGTCTTCTTCGCTGGAAACTTGTATTAAAATTATAATAGACCTAAGTAATTCATAAAATTGTTGTGTTTACTCTCTTTGATACATTCATTGCCTCAGTCATATAAAACGTGCTAGCCCAGTTTACTTCTTCGTGGTACAGTTAACTTGATACATCGGACAGTAGGGGAACAAAACTCCAAAAATAAATAAAAGAAAGATCCTTCACAAAGGTGACATTTGAGAACGTTGAAAAACGGTATTTAACAAACTATTGGCTGGAGCGAAGGGTCAAGATCAATTGTCTGCCCCCTTTCCCACTCCTGGATCTCTTACTTATATACCCACTTTGTGTATCAAACGTCACTGTATGACCTTCTACCCCCAGGAGTCACTAACCCTGACCCCCGGCTACTGACCACAGCCCAGCGGTCAGCGGCAACCACTGACCACCACCTCCACCAGCATCGATCTCCGCGCCGCGCCCTATTTATTACGCGCCGCCCCGACTCCCGCGTTTCCGCCCGCGCGGTTTGGAGAAGCTAATCAACACTCACACCAAGGGCGGCGCGGCAAAAAGGGCGGCGCGAAAAAGACGACGCGGCAATGGGTGGTGGGCGCGGCGGGAGGAGTGGGGGCGGAGAGCGGAGGTTGGGCGTGTTGTTAAAGGGCATGGGGAGCTTTGAAGTGGACCCGTTGAGACGGCCCTAGGGGGCAGGGATGGGGATGAGATGGAGCTATTGGTGACGCGCGGGGTGGACGCGTGGCTCTCATCTATGCGCCGCCCCGTGCTATTGGTCTGACCCCTGTCTCACGCGTCACGCAGGGGGCAAGGCGTGGAGAGACGCCGCGCGGAACATCTACTCTATAAGGTCGTTTCTTCGTGAAAGTCTAAAAGAATACAGAAAATGTAATCTGATAAATGCAGACAAATGTGAACATTGAGTCTGTCAAAGCTCCTCTCCACCAGAAGTTTCAGAAACCTGTAACATCACATAATCTAGAGCTACTCCTACCTACATGTTGTATGAAGAAGTATTAACTTGACCATCGCCGTGTTTTCACGAATTTCATACAGGCGAAAAATGCCCACTGTCACTTCTCAAGCCTCTCATCCCCCCTAACCCTCCCCCGCGCTTGACCCTTTTTTCCGCGAGAAAGCTACCATGTCAGATACTTGACAGGAAATCAAATGACAGGGACGTTCCCCATTCCACACTCCTGGATCTCTTCAATTCTCGTGTCGTGAAAGTAACCGTTGTGTCAGGTTAATCATTGAACAAACATTGGAACAACAATTCTCAGAAAATTGGAGATTTCTAGATTTGTATTTAAGATACAAACTTGTATTCATAATCACCCATGTGACGGGTATAATCTATTCCTAAAAATGCATTTCCCTGAAAACAGAAATATCTTCTAAAGAACTCTGACAGGATGGCGGGGTCTTAGGGTCAGCCCCACGTCGATAATTAGATCTACAAAATTTACAAACACAATTTGCGGTAAGGGACACTCAATTATACGACGGGCGGGGGTCACGACCCCACGTGACCGCCCGGTAAGGGGGCGGACTGGCACTGGCACGGGGCGCTGTGTGTGAACTGCCCAAATGCTTGTGTAATTTTTTTTAAATTTTGTTGTTGTTGAGAAAACGATCTTGCAACCATGATTCTGTAGGACAGTCTTGAAGACAAGGCATTAGTGTTATTGAAGCAGTATGGGTCTGGTAACATCTGGAAAGGTCACAAGGTTAGGATGTTATTTAAAAAAAAAAAAAGAAAAAGTATTGTCCAGTTAGCACCTTAAACCTAGAAACCCCGAGTTAGAGGAGGGCATCTCCCCCTGGTGGCCAGCAGGGGCCTGAGTAGTTGTGGGCTCATTAGTCCCCTATAAGCCTTGCCCTAGAACCCCCAACTCCCAACCCCCCTCTACATTAGCCCCACTACCCTGGAGTTAATCAGGTGATCGGGCCCTCCAGTTAGGGGCTCTAATACCAATCAGTGCGTACAATGGGCGATCAGATTGTCTCATCTATCAGTACCCACCCCTCCCTCCAGGTGACGCGGTCAGCGGTGGAAGGGCCTATGACCTTGGTGGTCGTGGAGGTCAGTGTCCATTTGGGGTGTGATGCCGACACTTCATTGGGAGTATTGATAAGACGAGTATTGTGATGAGCGTTATCTATGTCTGCCAATGAGGAAGGATCAAGGATTTCTGAGTGAATACAGGCACATTTAGCACGTACAAAGAGTGTACTTAGTCAAATTACTAAACGATTCTTTTTAATTAGACAAAACGTGCTAGGGTTTGTCCTCATGAATGATACCACATATAGGCTAATCTGTCTGTTTAATGTCTAGGTCTATTCACAATATAGAAATAATCTCTGCATGTTGCTGTAAGTGATATAGATAATTTGTTGCATTATCATGTCTTTAACGATTCCTACTTCTTAATCACAATGACCAGAAAACAATACTCTATAAAATGATGAAAAGAAATGTGAGTAGGATAGTCTTTTAATGAAGTACTATGATACTCCCGAACGTTCTCTTCATACTCTCCCTGAACCCCTCCTCCCCTCCAAAGTCCACCTTCTCCCTGTGCCCCTGACATGGCGCCCTCTGGCAGTAAACCCTCACATAAAGCCCCCCAAAACCAATCACTTTGAGCGGAGTGTGGCCTATAGAGGTGTCAAGGAGAGATTAGGGCTGGGCTCCCCTATCGCCGCCGACATTTGTCACGGTCAGCGCTGACCACTTCTCTAATCTGCTGGCTGCTCCAGAGACCTCGTATTTAAAGAGACTGTTCGCTCCTTATTCAGGGCTATGTGATCAGTTCTCATAGTCCTGGTATGATCAAAACTGTGACCATAAGTTGGTCATTGCTTTTTTTAATTTTGGGAGTATTTGAGTTTTGGGATGAAGAGTTAACCCAAAATTGATCATACTAATATATACATAGTGTTTCAATGAATAATAACAGGTAGAAGAGTTGGCTCCCATTCTTCGTGGTGTAAAAATCATTATTTTGAAAACGTAAAAAGGAAGCATATTATTTCAAAATGATCGTATGAATATTTGATTATGTAACTGTATGTTCACAGGATGTATTATGTACACTGCATAGAATATGATGCAGTTCATGACTTGTTAACTTATAGTGTTTCTTTCTGTCGTTTCAGGTATGTGACAAAGATTGGTACAATAAACCCAGAGTCTAAAAAGTGGTGAGTGGAAAAAACATTTCTATCGGGCGGAGCACATGACAAGGCATGCAGTTTCAATGAATTGAGAAAACATTGGCGATTGGAAACATTGAGATAATTATTTTCATTCTGTTTGAAGTTATGTTTGAAATCACTTTTGCTGTCGTTCGATTTTGTACATTCCAAATGCATCTCGAATGACATTTTCAAAATGTCTTCTTGGATTAGAAAATACTTGGAGCAACACCAACAACTCCAGATAAACGAAAACATGATATTTCTACGGTCGCCAAAGTCTATGCATATAAAAAATAAAGTAATTTTTAATTAAACTTTGCCCAACTGCGCCAGTATAATGTATATCCCTGATACTAGGTAGTAATAGACTTTTCAATGCTCTAGAGTCTTGTGGATTACTTCCACCATTACATCTCACTGTATAGACAGGAAGTGCAAAGCCCTCCTCCGCCAAAGGAGAAAACTAAATTCCCAAAGTGTTATCAACTTCCGGATCCGGTAACGCCGTGCCTGCCGATGGGGGCGCTGCGCAGGAAGTGGTGGGTGTTGATGACGTCACGTCCGCTTTAGGCCGCATGCGCAGGGGCGACCAATCTCGTTCTTTTTTTCCACTTGGACTAAATCCCCCAAGGTACTAAGTCTGATTGAAGGTCAAGTAGAGGTCATTGAGGGCGGGCCGGGGACTTAAGCCCAAATGTGAATCGAGGCGACCCGCTCCTGACCAGGTCGCCGATTGAATTGTACGTTTAGTTCTCTTTACTTTTTTAGGAACGTATTTCTAGAGATAGGCTGAGGAAACTTTGTTTTAAAGTCGTAGACTAAAGGGGAAAATGGAAGTTTGATTTACGCCTTGATTTGTATCTCCTGCTGGGCCCTCTTCGATTCGCCAAAGAGACATGACGTCTTTTTCAACGCACATCATGGGGTATATGAACATGTCATACCATAGCACTATAGCATACTAGTAAAATCTAGTAAAATAACTATACCTATAAAGGCCAGGAAATGTTAAGGTTTTAGGACGCAATAAGAAGTCTTCGGTATCATATTTTGAAATCGATCGCCTGATTTTTTTTACTAACAACTTTTTACATTAAGTAAGCGTGCCCTCCATTCTTAATAAGTTTACAGATTCAAAATCAGAAGCATTTGAAATGGTCATTAGGTAGAATGGATTTGGAAGATGCATGTTAAGCTTCTGTAGGAGTCGTTTGGGCTTTTGTTATTTGATATTCCACCTTGCTAGTAGAAAATAGGGATTCACAAAAAAGAGAGTCGCCCAAACCGCTTGTCCCGGTCCCCACCCAGGTACCCCATACAAACAGACCCAGGATGGCGGCCTGTGTGTCACGTGACCAGCGGGCGGGTCACGTGGGGTGGTCACATGATCAGCCCGTTAAGTCGGGCCTTATTTTCCTGTCGGCTGCCGTCGGCCGGAAGTGGTCCCCATAGCAACGCCTTGGTCAGTGCTTGACCAGACCGTCAGGGGGCACCGTGGAAGGAGAGGGGGTTACAGGGCATAAACTTTCACTGATAACAAATAATTATAACAGACATACATTAGCTTAGAATTTGTTCAATGTTATTATGTGAACAGAAAGGTGGTATATAAACCTTGAAGTTTATTTTGGTGAGATGGGTAATTTAGCAGTTTTTCTTAATCTGAAATTGAGCAAAAGTTGTTTTTTTGCAAAAATAAAAAGATTTGCATTAGTGGGTGCAGGGCTGATCGGTGTGTTAGTGGGTAAGAGGCGGACAGGGAAAGTTGACGAGACAGACCGCTGGGCTAATGACATCCCGTAGGGCTGGAGGGCGGGCATGGCTAAGGGGGATATATAGGGACGTGCCCACTCTTTACATTGACATACTGAGCGCATTCTCAAACTAGGAACGATATTTTGACTGCCGCTGAAAATAAAAAGTTCTTAATGGTTGCATGATCCGATTGTTATGGAACTGAACAGGTATTGGATTATTCACAATAATATGATGTATATCCTGCCTCACGCTGTATTGTCCATGAATAGCCCAGTGCTTATCATTATGAGCCACACCAACTGGTGATAACCTTATCGTCCTGCCAACTCCTAGTTTAATAACCACTCCCATACAGACCCCATTATGCAGACCCTTACCCACCCACCTACCCACCAAAGCCCATCTCATTAATACCATATAAAACCAAGGCGCTGATTAAGCCCAGGTAAGACGGTCATCAGGCAGTGGCTAATTAGGCCCCTATGAGCTGAGAGCCATAGGCTGTTTTTACCTGAGCAGCTCTGGGCGCCCCAGGTATTGTCTGGTAGAGCAGCTCAGCCTATGGGAGGCTCTGCCTGGGATGGGTAGTCTGTGTGCTACAACTATAAGAAATGCACTGCGTTCCCTGCCTAAGGGTAAATGGGGATGTTGACTAGTGAAGGATGCGATGGAATGTAAAACGGCCACGTATTTATGTTAATACAGCAGCATATGGTAAACTATTTGGACTTGGGTCTAGAGTCGCGGCAGAGATTCCACTGTCATGCCACATACAGCCGGTTCATGTGAGTTTGCCCTATACCTAAAAGTCCCCTAAGATAATCCTAACCTTAACCGAGTTTGTGTTTTTTTTCATTTAGTCTTGCTATTACTCATATGTCCACTTAAGGAAAACCACATTTCGCTCTGTCAGAATCAGGGTTTAGAGCCCAACACAACTCCCATCCGTAGCAAATCTATAATTGTCTCAGAGTAGAGACCAAGGAACGTATAAATGAAAACTGAAAGTAGGAGAACCGAAAGTGAAAGCAGAGGTAATCTTTGATCACAGAGATGATTAGGCCAGCTCACTTTGGACGGCTTCAAGAAGGAGCCAACCGGCGATTTTTGTTCTGCTTTTGTCACTTTGGTAGAACGTGAGATGGTTCATTATGTACCTCTACAGCCAGGTACAGCTTTATAATGAGTAATTATACTGATGTGCCAGCTCATACCTTGGAGGGGAGCCGACTCTTTAAAGTAAGGGAAAGCTGCGCACTGCAGGCTTTTGAATATTACAGTACTTTGTGAAAAGATAACTCTTTGTAAGTCAGCGTATTCAGACAACTTGGCTCTTTTATCATTTAAGTTAATTTAATTAAAATGTCTGATAATTCAGAAAAGGAACTATACTTTTAGTATTTTTCATACAAGGGTATGCACCTTATTTCAAATTGAAGAGTGGAAGTGGGTCTATCAAGTATTAAAACCCTACAGCTGTACTTCCCATTAGTCGATGTAAAATACCATGTTCTAATGGGGGAAAGGAGAGGCAAACTAAGGACAGCGAACTGCTGACAAAGTAATTCTCAGTATCTGTAGAGGCTGTTCAAAGTTCACTTAATTTCCTATGCTAATCTTAATTCACCCAAATCCTCGCCCACAGAGATAAAGCAATACGTTTCGAAAGTTAATTGGATCTTAATTTTGAAAGGTATTTCGTATGTCACCATTTTGCCCAATTGATTGCTTTTAGATTTCATACAACCCTTCTCGCATTTCCCACAGTATTGTCATCAATGTTCTACTTCAGGTTTATCATATTTCAAATTGCACTGGTTATACTGCCCATCCAGGAAATAATGAAGGCCTTTCTACAGCCGCCCATTTTTGCCGGCAGCCCTATACAACAATACAATTAAAACCAGTCCGCCCCTCCTTAGTTGACAGCCAACTGCGGGTGTTTTTTTGGATTTGTCCACACACAGAGACAAGGCTCATTGTTAGCTCAGGATGAAAGACCAAGGCAATCAGGCTGCTGTGAGGCCCCGTGTTGTCAAGACGATATCCCAAAGGCTGACAAGGATATTCATTACTTGCAATTGGGGCTGTGGTGTTACTGTCAGGGGAGTACCAGTATAGTGTTTGCGAGGAAAGGCCTCTGCAAAGTGTCTGCACCTGGATTTCCTGGTCCTGATTATTTCTAGAAATCAGAGTTTCTAATATTGATAACAATTGAAACTATTGGGCTTACTTTGTATTAGATCTTTTTCAAATGTGTTTTTAAAAAAAGAAACCAGAACGAACAATGCTATATCTGTTGAACGAGGGGGTCAGAAGACCCTTCTGGTTTTTGCACCAGTATGATCTTGTAAAGTAGAGAGGTGGATAAGTTTCTCTTTTGTTGTAAATCTATATGCCAGAAAAATAACAAACTTAATACCGGTAGTGTGGAACCTGCAAAGATCCTTGATGTGCAGATAACATTCTCATTAAAACAGTCTTATATTCATACAGTATTGAAGAGACCATTCACAGAACACTGGTATTGCTTGCCTTTAAGAAAAGCTCATTGTTAGCTACATTGCCAATTGCCTCGGGGGCAACTGGGGTGTCCTCCTATATTAGGCAAATCAGTACACGATGTATAAATACGAAGCTTATTGAGTGGGCAGGGATAAAGGCGCTGGGCAACCATCCGCCTATATTACCCAAATATATATGACCAAGGTGGAACTGTCTTCTCTTTTTTCAATTGGTCCGGAAACACATCAGATAATAGGAAACTTAGTTAAAGAGCACATAATTTGTCGCAGTTATTAGTATATCAAATTGGTAGTTAGTTGGTGGCATTGGATCAGAATGCATGCACAAAGGCTTTTAACTTTACCTGTACAGGTCCTCTTACTGAAAAGCAGTCGCCACTTACTTCCATAATAGCATTCCGTGAAGTATTCAAAGAATTAACCACATTGGTGAATTTTAAACTAGTGCTCATGTTTTGGTAAGTTTGCAGATTTTACAAGTCAAGTAAGCATGAGTAGTATATAGAGTTTTGGATTTTCACCAGGTGCCCATGCTCCGATTGTTTCTAAATAGATAGCTTCAAAGCAACATCTAAAATCATATGAGAGCAAAATGTGGTACTTCTGTTTCCATTCTGTGGTCATTTGATATCAATACCCAGTTCAGACACAGACTCAGAGTCTTAATTACCCTCCTTTTTACAAAGAAATATACCTTTAGGGGATCCTGAACTGCAATTTTCAATACCCAGGGCACGTGGTTTGATTTTAAAAAAAAGATAAATATATCCAACCGTACAGCAGGACCAGTGGGACAAAAATCTCCACCTTGGCATTTAGCCATTGTGGTGAACACTACTGGGCTATCCCTTTCACGATAGGCGTCAACAGGCGAGTTCAGGTGTCCAGGTGTATTAGGGGGTAAGAAGGCCAAGCCCCTGATAGGTCTGATTGTGGGGCCACCGGTAAAGGTCACTGTAAGCCAGTCCCCCGCCCGCAGTGCCTGGGGCTATGGGGAATAACGACCACCCTAATGAGACCCAGACAGTCCTTACAGAGCTGGCCGATACGACTGACCCCATTTGTTAGTCGTCAACGACTGCGGGCTCTGCAATGCTGACTTATCTAAGTTCTCAGTTCTCAGGCAATCATAGATAGTTGAATTGCAATAATTCCTATTTCTGACTGGCATTTGAGTCAGTAGTGATAATCAACAAAATACCGGGTTATAAATTCATGCTTAAACTGCATAAAAAGTTCTGATCAACCATTCCTGACTTAATGATAAGATTTTGTTTCTTCTGCATGGTTGTTCTCAAAAAGCTGTGTCGGCTGCATTTCTGACTAAGCTGTCTCAGCAGAAAAGTTATTTCAGAAAGACCCACGACAAAGGGTAAAAATATATGAAGTTTTATACAATCTGAAGGTTGTATTGGGCCTTGACTGCCAATATAGACATGACTATTTAAGGGGCCTCACTAAATACAATAAAAACAACAAATAGCCACTTTTTGGAGTAAGCTCGACCTCAGATAGTTATGATGACCTCGGATAAGATTATTTCAACACAAAAGTATAGGTTATCCTACCTATATCTCCGACCTAGATATCAGAAATGCTTGGCTGTATACCCAAATGTCAGGGGATTGAAATTGACTACATCATTGAGGCAGTAATTGGAACTATCTGAGAGCGGCCGGTGAGGTTCTGTCGCGAGTCGCCTACACCTGAATGGGCCCCAATAAGGTAGGACCCAGCAGGCAGGCCCCGGGCACACCTGTCTTGATTAGACTGATTTTCTGAATCTGAGCGGAGGAAAGGGGCATTTTCCCAGTAATGAGACCCCCTGGTGGTAAGGCTCCAAACTTGGTTTAATAGGTGAAGTGGGAGGGTGGAAAGGAAAAGGGGTCTCTGTAGGGAAGGGTAAGGAAGTAGGAATTGTTGTTATAGTGGTAAAGAAGTCCAGGTGCGAGGACATCCGGCCTTTTACCTGTAGATTTAGCTTACTTGTATGACATATATTTCTTCATTCTTTACTTTGAACGTTAAGTCCTCATTTCATGATATATTGGAGAAATTTATATCAAAAATATTTTGTCGAGCAAGCTACCTTGGAGGCATAGGGGTGATGGGTAGGTGAAGGAAGACTAAAGTGAATAGAATGGAGAAAAGAAGGAAATACAACTTCTTCAAACTAGGGTAGGGAATCAACAGGGTCAGAAGAACGAATTAGTAAGCAGCGTCTCCACCAGGTAGCGCCCCTAGCAAATACCAAAATGGCGCCGGCGATTTACCTTTTTCCCTTGTCTTTTTGAGGGGCGGGAGTGCCGTCGTCTCATTTGCCGACGCGCACCGGAAATGACGTGAATTATCGTTATTAGAAGCCGCCAGGAGGCGCTCCCTGCAATCAGACTCCCGGCGTCTCATCTCGGTCACGTGACCGGCAAGCAGACGCAGCAAAGGAATGGAATCAAGGGGTTTCCCCGTCTCCTGGGTGGTTAGGACCTTCTATAGGTCCCCAGTGAAGAGAAGGGGGGCTCTCTCAACGTCGTTTGCCGAGGTGGAAGTACATTACTGGGGGATCGGTCGTTGTTAGCAGAAATGTAAACTAATGCGGCGGACAGGAGGTTGAGCTATTACGGGGGGTTCCTGAGCCGAGCGAGCTCTCCTCTGATGGACTCTTAGAGAAGGTCGGGATAAAAACACGGAGGTTAGGAATGTAACTTGGTGAGAGGGTGGTGTAATGAGAGTCTAATGCAGTCCAGGAAATCTGCTTCTTGTTTCTAGAAATCGTTTATAGAAATAAAAGCAATTGCCTTCCTTAGAATTTCAAAGTTATAGTTTTCCTGTCATGGAATATTGATAGTGAACGGCACGATCGAAGAAAACAACAACATGGCTGCTTGAAACTCCTCTAGGAATCACTGGTTGACTATCAAGTTTTCTCATGCTCCAACCAGTGGTTTTAATGTGACTGCTGGGTACGGTGCATGTTTAACATACGAACTCCGCGGGGTTAATACCAAACTTCATCTGCCCATCTTGTTGTTACAGAGACACCGGGCTGGGCATGGTTACCGCTGATTGGGAGCTGCTCTGAGTCGGTCCTCTGTGGCTCGGAGGGTACGGCTTAAGCCCTGCTCACACAAGCCAAGGTTCTGGAAAAAAATGAAAACTCCAGTCAGTTTGAGGTATGAAACGCTTCCCAATGCAGAACTGGCGAACCGATAATAGTTATCATGGTTGTCCATGTACTTATAACATTACTTTTTGTGTGTGATCGGACGAAATGAAACAAAAAGATCGACAAGAAAGAACCTTAGTGTGAATCGGGCCTTGGTGTTTTTCGAAACTGATTGGGTCAATTTACTAGGCTTCTTGGAAAATAAGCTCACCAGCAAACTCCCAGGGAAAAGTGGAGGATATTTCTTACAAACGCTAAAAAAAAAAAAAAGGTACAATTTGAACTGAAAACAAGACATAGAGATTGTGCGTTTAAAACAAGCTGTCTCAGTAGGTTCTAGACGGAAATGAGAAATAGTTCAGTCTTCCTAGATTAGATAAGAGGCTCAGATTGTACGATGAATAATGTTTCTCTTGTCCTTTTGAGAATTGTCTAATTCATTCAGGAATGTAGTCAGCCGTTTAATGTCCTTTTTGTCCACAAGTTTAAATTTTGCAAAATTAACTTGGAGCAAAACTACTTTTAAATGGAGATGCAATTTAGAAATCTCCATATAGAAATACATGTAATACGTAATAATGAACCCTAATCTGAGGAGTCTTTTGTGTGTCATAGAAATAATGAGGACAAATTGATCTTAAACGTAGCACGGCATGTATCAAGCTCTTACATTAGCTATTTAATTCTTGCATTTCCCATCACTAACCTGTCATTTTTACCATTAGGGTAAAGATTTAAAGTCATCATAAATCCCCTAGAGATTAATCAATGTCAGAAACTATCGGAAAAACAACATTAACGAGAGTGACTGTTTGGTCTAACTTGCCCCAATAGACCTACTTAGAGACAAACCCCCTGGTGAGAGGACATTAAACTAAGACATTATGGTACTTGAGACACACTTCGTTTGATTTCCCAACGTCCTAAAGCAGCCATATTACTTCATGATATTGCACATTAACCTTTATCTGTGTTAAAGATACATTCTTGGGGGAGGCGGGGATAGAAGAAGTGGTTCAAATGTTGATTAGTATTACGTAATAGGTCACAGGTGTATCGAAACCTTTCTTCCCAAACTTTGACACAAATAGATAACCATAAAGGGAACTACAGGTGGATTACCACTGAAGAAGAACAGATTTTATCCTCCTCGTAATCTGCAAAGGCCATTCAGCCTGAATCTGATCTCAGTGTAAAATAAGGAGAAAAAATACTCACGAGACTACAGAAAAGAAACGGTGGAGGAAATAATCACCGAGATATGAGAGGATAGAGTTCTATACAGCAAGGACAACTGGCCGAATGCCCAAGTAGATGCCCAGCCCCAGGCATTTCTGTGATACCTCTGTCTGACTGGATTGAGGGATGTTTCTGACAGGGAAAGAGCCTCATATAAAATGTCTCATTTTCTCATACAAATGTCTTTATAAGCTACTTAGTTACATCTCTTAAATTCCCAACAACAAAAAATGAGGACTGATTCAATTTCCTTCTTAAATCTTAAATGTAATCTGTAGCCAGTCGGTCCCTGTTTCTAAGGCTACCGGTAGTCCATCCGTCACCGCTGTAGCTATTCACTACTCTAGTCTATCCGTCAGGCTGTCCTGACAAAAAATTATGTTTCCGGTCCAGCGGGTGGTGCAAATAAAAGGGAACCGGGCGGCCGCGATTTTTTTTTTTTTTTTACGATTTATTTTTTGTTAATAAGGACATAACATTAATTTTTTTTTTTTTTACGATTTTTTTTTTTGCAAAAACTAAAAAAAATCTTCCTACCCGGTCCTTTTACACTCACCCGGCCGCTGGACCGGAAACAGATTTATTTTTATGGACAGCCTCAGTGTCCTGATATCAGGGTCTGCTGAAGGGGATATTTTTAATGCCGAAAACTGCCTATAAACCCTACATATCAAGCCCTGGCAACAGTGTCGAAAGGGCTAAAGTAGTTGGCTACAACTATGGTTTTGGCTTAGTAGCCATCTCGACCTATATGATGTGCTGCATTAGAATAGACATATGTATTAATGGAGTTGCATATCTGAATATCTGAATTATAAAATAGATATGTTCATGTCAGCTTTAAAATCGACTAAGCTGGGCCGAATGAGAGTGTCTGTACTGACCGACAGTAATGCTGAGTTGAGTTATACTCGAGCTTGATCAGAGACTGTCTGGATACTTCATGAATCTATTGGTAAGACCTCGCCTGTTTTGCTGAGTCTTAGAGGACCTAGACCCAAGTCAAGCCGACTGTCGGCCACTGGAGACAGGCCTCAAGACAGATGGGGTCATCCCCGTGTGATCACTCCCACCCCCTCCACCCCTCCCCTCCCCATCCAAGTGAACCTCCATCCGTCATACAAGAAGACCAGGATTAGCCCTGTTTGGGCGACCGGGCTGGTACAGACAGATCATTACCCGACTCGGGCGACTCGAGGGCTCCTTGAAAATGAGCTCGCCCAGAATTTGTTATATCATATTGAATATAAGGATTTAATCCTACAAAGCCGTTAAATTATGGCGTCAGTCCTCATCACAGCACTTGTGATGCTAAGAGTGATTTAAAAAATGAAAGGTTTTGTTTTTGAACGGAACTGTTTCAACAGGTAGTGTGTTGTAGGAGTTGTTTGATGACTGATAGGATTAAGGGACAAGGTACATAGGGTGGTCGATGTAGCCTGCAGCACCATTGAGAAGACCATAGTGTGAGAATACATTATGTATGGCATCTTACATGATTATTGTCACCTATTATCATATTGGTATTTGATGGGGTTTTATTGTTGTGTGGACCATTAGAAACTGACTGGATCTCTAAACATGAAACCAACGTCAAAAGTGATGCCCCTATAAAAGCTGTGGAGCCCTTCACATTCACTGTGACAGTAACATAGTAGGGCCGTCCAGGGTATAGTGCCAGTGGCGCGTGTAAGTAGTGCATAAAGAGGGGTGTTTGATGGGTTGTTTGTCGGCTTTGGGCCCTAACATGGGTTTCTAAAGAAACTCATGGCTTGAGAATTCAGCCCCAGTGGTGTGTATAAATAGTACATAACGAGAGGTGTTTGACGGTGTTACACGGTCCCGTTGGCAGGTATAAGTAGTACATAACAAGGGGAGTTTGACGTTGTTGTATGCCAAGGGGTGCAGACCCAGTGGTGTGTATAAGTAATACATAGCAGGGGATGTTTGGTGGTGTTACATGACTTGGGAGTAAAGTCCCATTGGCAGGTATAAGTAGTACATAGGAAGGGGTGTTTGACGTTAACATTGGTGCTACATAGCCCCCTTACACAGACGCAGTAACAGAGGGTTGCCCCAGAGTTACAGTCCCAAGGCTTGCTATATAGGTTAGTAGTATGTAACAAGAGACGTTCGGCGATGGAGCCGCCTGCCTAAAAGAATATCCCGAACCTTCTCCTAACTTCCAACAATTCTTCGTTGCCGAATTGGGCACACCCACCCTTACACCAGTGAAGGCAGTGCAAGACAAGCAATCACGTCCAGCCAAGTGGGTAGGGGTGGAAAGGGGACTAGGTTAGTGCCTGTAACACAGGGGAGCCTCTCCCTTTGAGCATACACAGCTATCTGTCTACAGGGCCTTCCCCTGTAAACCCCCCTCCCACACAACTCCCGCCCCAATCTCGTATAACACAGTGCCCGTTTCCATGTCGGGCCGGTGGTTTTTAGGGCGGGCGAGCTGTCGGCCCGGGCGCCCGCACCGATTGCCTCGGCCGTGAAATTAGGTTTTCCTAAAGAGCTTCTGTCGGGCCTTGAGGATTGCTTTTTCAGCCGCGTGGGTGTCGTTTGTCATGTGGTATATACCGGGCTCTGGGGCGGGGCTCTAACCGACAAAGGACGGGCGAGTTATGGGGGCCTGGAGACCCTTCCTCAGGGTCGGGGGGGGGGGGGGGGCACTGCAGGCAACTTTACCTTGACTTTTGGCAAGGGAGACCGTGGAGGATCATTTAAGGCACTTGAAAGGTCACGTTTATAGACATTTCAAAACTCTTTCATGTAAACTTTGGAAGGATGTTATGAAGTTATTATAAAAGCTGTATATCATTAATCGTAATAGCATAGATTCTTTTTTAGAAAATGAAGAATATCTAAGGTCTAATTTCTAACAAGCTATAGTATTATTTCATTACCATAGAATAGTTTTAACCTTAATACGAAATCTTTTTCGGTTAAAGTTATCCCTTGCTGACAGGTGCATTTTGTAGATAGCTATACGTCCGTGTTTTGGTAGACATAGTAGTGCCCCACTGATCTTTGGCCACCATAGAGCTTCCATTCTCATGGAGGAAATCCCCGGATTTATCCTCTGAATCCCAGGTTATAGAGGCATGGGAGAGCACCTGAAATAAAAGTAGCAATAAAGGATATTTTACACTGATAGAAATAAATTCAAGGTAAGTAATCGTGACTGAGGTTGCTTTAACACAATTGTAATACATTTCTCTTTAACCATGGAATCAAACGCACAGTGGCAAAAACATTATCAAATTGTTGGCACACGAATAGATGTACCATTAAAGATCTGACATATTATTATCTCTATCAACATTTACAGCCATCATTAGTCACGAAGTGTTGTCATACGAAAAATAGGTTGAATCAGTTTAAATTGCGCTCCTATCCTATGTCGTTTTCAAACGACAATGTAAGTGTTCTATCCAGAATACACGAGTTCAACCGTAGTTGACATTGCTGATTCATTTTAAAGAAAGTAGTTATAACATGGTTCTCCTTTGCTGAAATCATTACATACACCATTTCTGTCCTACATAATCTCAAGTGTGCAATTTCATTAGCACCATTGATATTCCGGCCTGTTAGCATGCGCAAATTGATGACGGAGCAAGATCCAGAGCCGTTGTATTTCTCCTCGTCCAATCATGTCGACAATTAGCTCTGTTGTGTCTTAATGACCAAGAACCTGTTAATAAACCACACAATAAGTGGAGTGTTTGGTTGAGAACACAGCCCGAACAATTTATATTCCTGGTAATGTAATTCCACTAATGTGTTTGTATAGATTTTTCTATCAGTTATATTGACTCTGAACCTTGTTATCCAGTGTGTTAATTAAATTGAAAGTATTTATCTAAATGAGAAACTTTTCCGTCTTTTGATTGGCTGAAACTGTAACCATCAAATAGGGTATTCCATAACAACCAGCTACACAAGGCAAGCAGCCCAGGTGAGGTCACGTGACTGAAATATTTCCCAGCGGTCCCTGTACCGGAAGCGGAAATGTGAGCGTCGACATCTTATTTCCGGTGTGTGCGTACAACACACAAATGCACTCTGGGCCAGGCGGAGGTGGGGCATATTTTTAGTGGGAATCCTCGAGCTACCAGACCCCGGCCGCTGTACTAATGGATAGCCTATTAGCTATAGGCGGAGGGGAGAAAAACGGGTAGGCACCCTGATGATAAATGGATGCAAAGCAGGATTGTGGATGGAAAGGAAGATGTGGAAATGGGTTAGGCCATTTCATTGGCAAGTTGTTAAAAGGATTTGCCTATAGTCGGGTGAAATTTATTTCATTGTATTTTTTTTAATAGTACTACTTTACATGAGCGCTCGTAAAAAGCAGATGCTATCTCGCATTAGATCCATGTGTTCAAACAAACAAACTGTACAGCTTGTAAGAGTGTTCACAACCTGACTCCTCCCTTTCCATCCAGACATAATGATGTCAGAAGAGGCAGGGCAAAAATGACATAGGACACATGCGATCCTTTCTTCACTTATACAGAATAGGGGCACGCTATACGCCTAAACGCACTGTGCCCGCCTTTAATGGTCTTTCATCCTCAGATAATTGTAGAAATTCCTGAAAGTCAGCAGTATTACCAAAAATATTACAATTTATAGCTACACTTGCTAAAAGATCGTTGGTATTACTAAGCAGTCTTATTTGCTGTATGTCATAAAGTACTTACACGCATGCGTTATGAACTCACAAATCAGCCTTACTCTAATGGACCTACCATTAAATAAATGAACCCATAAAAAGGATAAATCAATAGACTCACATGGCAATGATAACCTAATGAATCTATAATCCATTGGTTGGTACATGTCATTGAAACCCGAACATCAGGGACTGATCAACAAATTTTAGAAAAAACTCTTGTTAAGATTTACGGTGCCTCTAGAGGCGGGGATTTGGGCCCGAAAAAGACACTCGGACCATGCTTGGGTCAACCCACCTGTAAGAAGCCAAGGTTTTTTTGTTGTTTTTTTTTTAAATTGATTTTATTTGGGTCTATTGTGATTCGGCATTGCCGATCTTCCACCCACTCCCACTTGTCTATATACATTTCTCAATAAAGGGGAGTGGGTATACTATAATTACTACCTTGTAACTCTTCTGCCATGAAAACGGCATTTGGTGATATTAATGAGATGAGATGAGATGAGTTTATATACATGGTATACATATCCAATCACAAATTAAAACAGTACCTTGGTATACGGATAACAATCGAATTTTTTAATTTTAATTTAAATACCGAACTTTTTTCCAGAATTCTTAAATATACAGGTAATCTATTCCATTCCATTATAGCTCTATATAAAGGATTTTTTTGGAATTTATAATGATTATACACAGGCAAATAGTTCAACTTTGATTGCACATTCCCTGACAGTGTGGCCAAATGAGGTGCAAAACTTAGTGATCTATCAATCACTACCCCCAAGTACTTATATTTATCAACATTTATCAAAGGTACCCCTTGGATTATGAATTTTGAATCATCTAGTAATGATGATTTCCCAACTATTGTGGTATGTAGAGTTTGAGATTTTTTAATGTTTATTGTTAGTAAATTATTATAGCTACACTTGCTAAAAGATCGTTGGTATCGTTGGTATTACTAAGCAGTCTTAATCGCACAAGGTTTATTAACAGTGACCAAACTCAGCTTTAGTATTAGGAAATAATAATGATAAAAGTATTTAGGAATTGTTTCCGAAACTCATCTATTTAAAGGGAAAGCTATACAAATTTGGCAATTTTCCCTCATGAGACTTTGTCTTTGAGAAGTGTCTGGGGGTACGTCTCGGTATTTGCAAGTAAAATGAGAAGAGTGTGTGAAGACCTTGAGACTATGTAAATTAGTTGACACGACGTTGAGGGGATGGACTCTGAGATGGATTAAATGCAGACAGTTCTGAGGGTATGGAGAAGTCTTGGGAACCCTTTCTTGATAAGGATTGCCCAAAGGAAAACTAGCCATATGACAGCAAGATAAGATTACTGGGGACTATAAGTGTGCCTTGAAACAGGCATGTTGAAGGTCAGAGTGGTTCTTGTATGCAACGGATCATTGTTCTTTTTGTTTGTGAGCTTAATATAACACTATAAAGTATACTTTATCAGTTGATATATTCACTGCCGAATCTATTTCCATTTTGGCTAGTTGCGGCTTCTATATGACAGTTTGATTTTGCTCTTGACCTCGGAATACACACACAGACAGTGGCCCAATATTCTGGTATTATAAGAGGTCCATGTCTGGGGCTTAGCTATCTTTCTTAGGACATAACGGTTATATTTCAGTCGCCATTGTAAGGCAAATGTAAAACGACCAAGATATGATCACATGACACTGGTCACTGGTCACGTGGGGACGCTGTTACAAGATGGCGGCCCGATAAGCCGGGACCCAGCGGGAGGGGCAGGGAGAGATGGAGATAAGAACAGGGGCTGTCAGGGCCAGGCAGATAAGACAAGATGATATTGTCATGTCAGGGGGATAGGAGGGGGAGTAGACAGGCGATTATTGGCTGTGTTCACAAGCACCCCTTCTTCAGCACTGATTCTGAGGGTAAGAGATGTCTACTTGATGTTCATGAACTGTTATTTCTGGTTGGAAAAATAAAAAGGGCAACTATAAAAATCCATTCACTCAGCAAGGCAAGTGTAAAAGCAAATTGGTGCCAGCTCGGGCACCGTTCAGGCTAGTCCTTGGCCCCTAAAGGCACTGGTATGAATCAAGAAAAGCTTAGATAGAATTACAGAGACAAACCAGGTGAAGGCAGTCAGGTTTGCGGCATTCAAGGGTTCATCTCAGTGACTTCACGAATTTGATACGAGAACAGAAACTGTGTACAATGTATATGATGTAACCACAGCCATTGTCGGGAGGAGTGAGAAGGGATAAGGCGTTATTGTCGGGTCGGGTCTCGGCAGATACGGCCAGATGATACTGTTATGTCGGGGGAGGGGAGGAGACGAGGGGATGTCAGTGAGGTGGTGCCATGTGGGGTGGAAGAGGGGAGACACAGACGAGGATATCTTGAAGAAAAAAAATGGGGGGGGGGGGCAAAGGGATATTGTCGGACGGAGGTGCTGCCCGGAGAAACGGGAGTGATGAGGTAAGCACAACTGTATAAGACGTGTTTAGGGCCCTTGTCATGAGACGTATTCTGGCCATAATTACCGGGTTTTGTGAACATCGGAAGGCACTTTGCATAGATATGCGGACGATTGGGCCTTGGAAGTATATTTGAAATTTTAAGGTTAAAATCAGGCTATGGATTGGGTTTGGGGTTTTGATTTTCCATCAAGTTGCATGTCCGTGGTTTTAAGCCTTCCCATTTGCATTTTCCGGGCGACGTATTTAATCAGAGGAATGGAACAGAACTTTTAATACCGAGTTTATTTTGGGATTTCACGGATTAGTTTATGGGGAAACTAAGCTATTGACATAATTTTACCCCCCCCAAAAAACAAGCAAATTCGGAAAAGGCGTGGAGGCCTCACTCACCCATAAAAGTATCCGAAAAAATCTAACTAGGATTGAATGTAAATATTTAATCTTTATCCAATCCTGATGTCCCCCCTAAAACCCGTTTGAATAAACCTTCATTGTCCCAGAACTCAATCCATGCTTCTATTTAAGAACAACGACAAGTCGAGGAAAAAAACACCAGCAAATTAATCAAGGTTGGTGGGCAGGAGACAAAACGAGGTGGGTTACTGCTTTATGGGAATTTTATTCTGAGATGTTTAGAACTTTTTTCACACGCCCGGAGACCCTGAACAAGCCGAGTGGGAAGTGCTCATCCCAACTTTTTAATGAGTTGCTCCTCCTTCCTCCAGTAGGTGGTGCGCAGATCCCTGGGCTGATAAGTCGGCGATATTAAGTCTTTAATACCGGCTAATTAGTTATTGATGCCGCTGTTTAGTCGGGGGGTGGGGAGGGGGAGGGAGGCTGGTAGGCCTTGATTAGATTTCTCACCACACGGGGGCGCAGCGTTAAGCCGTCACCACTCTGCCGCCTGCTCACCCTCTCCCTGCTGTTTGGGATTCAGGGGCAGAACTACTTTTTAAAGCTTTTTTTCGATGTTTTACCAAGCGGTCAGCACCAGCTGTGATTTATACAGTGCTAAGAACTGTGATTTATACAGTGCTAAGAACTGTGATTTATACAGTGCTAAGAACTACGTAGTTTGTGACACACCACCGCGTGTATATATCTCCGCGTGCAGTGATTTCACGACGAGTTTTTATAGCAAGGTCAAGATGTAAGAGGGGAGGGGCTTAGCATATACTATTTCCCATGGTAATCCGATACTTTCCATATTACCAAGACCAACGGATGGCCCGGGGACCAGGGTAGAGATGCGCACACTGCATGTACAAATCACAAAGTTTTGGTGCGCCACGGAGAATGGCTTGGCACGGCATAGCCTTGAGATGGGCGCGAACTGTGTCCCATCAAAGGGTTGACTAATTAAGTCACAGAGGGAAGCCGGGAGATGGACGGGGAAACCGACCCTACTGTTACTATCAGCACCATACAAAGCAGCTACCACACTCTCTTATCTCTACCAATACACACTGTATGCACCCCCTGCTGAGTGTAGAAGGTGGTGATGTGTGAGTGAGTGAGTGAGTGAGTGAGTGTGTGCGGCTGGGGTGGGAATGGGTGGGAAGTGTTAGCAATGAAACAGTGTCTTTTGGGGTACAAGTCCCATTGCCTTCAGCACATAACCTATTGCATATCTATAAGCTTATTTACCTACTATTGGATATGTGCAATCACCCAAAGACAGTATCTATAACAACCTGGTTCTTGCCTCAATACGACCCATTGTCTCGCCACAGACCCTTTTGCTCCATACTGTGTTATGGCTGTGAGCGTCCAGATCTGGGGAGATCATTCCCGTCAATTCCTATTTTCATCAATTACGAAATATAATGGCAAGAAAAGTGACAAGATATCTCAATGTGCATCTCAGTGATAAAGAACATTGTTCGCTGTCACAATATTCATCGAGTCCACGAAAACAAACTTTTTGGCGAGATTTTCGTCCTAGCTCTGCCACTGGATCATTGCAAACGGTTCATGTCTACGGCTCATCACTCATTGCCTGTCGATCAAGTTGCGTCATTTGGGCTTTGTCTTTAAAGGATTCTCTTCGAGGATAGCCCCATAAGGTTAACGAGAACTGTAAAAACTCTAATAGAAACAGTTCTGTTAATGGTCCTAGAAATGAAATAAAACATTTTACAGAAAAAAGTGAAACCATTGGAACCGGATGCCATGAAATTGAAAGTTCATTAAATCTTCATGATTTCTCTATTACTTTTTAACTGGTCCAAACTTCTCCGGGTGGTGCATCGAGATTGTTTTGAGGGTCTATAAACAGGAGAAAAAATACTAATGTACCCCCAAAACTTTTCTAGGAAGTTGGTATTTCCTGGAATGAGCAAAATGATCCTAGAAGGATGGCTGCGGGGTCAGCCGGGCACATCACGAGTCACGTGACACCAGACTTATCACGTGATCCTCCAGGGTGGGCACGTGATAATGACGGTCTGAGCTGTCAATTATCGGACTATAGATTGGTTAGAGCAGGAGGCTGGGGACGGGGAGGGGTGGTTAGCTGGGTCCAGATGAGTTTCGATGGCGTAGTACTTTGTAGAACTTGTGCAGATGTGGCCACCCCATCAAATTGAATTGTGTCATCATGTATATCAATAGATTAATATTATAGATAATGGCAAGATTCATGCAGCATGAACATAAAGCCAAAGTTGTGTAGATATATTTCCACTGGACTGAAGGACTAGGGTATCACTGGCGTAAATCTGATGATGCGAAAGTATTAAACATTTATAAAAAAAAATCGGCGGCCTTTGTGTTAAAGTGGTTGTAAATAGGAGGCAGGAGGGACAGATTTCCCATGGTAGCAATAGAGGCATGACACGAGACTTGTGACGAGAACTCGTCCCCAATCAGACCTTAGTGTATTTTACGTCTTCCCAGTGGGCCTCAGTCCCAGCAGGGTTTAGGTAGAACACCCACTCCAATATGCTGGAACCTGAGATGTTTTCAGCATTTGAAGACTACTTACAGAAGATTAATAAGCAATATGCATTTGTATATTTCAAAGTCAGGTTTCAACATTAAATATTAGCTGTGTCATCAGATTATTTTTTTCCATATATATTTCCATTGTCCACAGTTATCTATGCGGAGTGAGTAGTGTACTATGGCAAGAAGTTCAATAAAAAGAAGCACTATTCTAGATCCGTCCACATGCAGAACATTGCATTTTCCCTTACACTCTATTTACACAGTCCATCAGCCCCTGTGCCCCACCAGGAATTATGAATAAAACAGAAGAATAAACAACCTAGAGGGGTCGCTTGTTGCTGTGTGTGGGCATTGTTTGTCTGATCAATTGAGGGAATCCCCTTCAGATGGCACCCCCTGTCCCCCCGGGGGATTCCCCCACTAATCACCACCCAGCAGCCCCGGGGGGACCACTTAAAGCCCTTGTGCCACCATTAAGGCAACTTACTGTCTCCCACCAGAACAAATTATTATCATTTCCATCTGAGTTGCCGCTTCTTTTTACGCCAATTAACATCCTAACTCCACCAATTTCCATAAAAAGGCGCGGCAGTGGCTAACAAAACCCGCCAAGTCTCGCGGGACGTCATGTGACCAGTGCGAGAATCTCGTTGTGAATGTCGGGTAATTACGTTGATTGGCTGAGAGGGTCTTTACTGCTGGTGGTCATGGTCTGTGGAACGTGCAGACAAACAAAGTAATGTGCCTTTATACAAGGTTACAAGATAATGATAAGGCGGTTGTCGGTTGGTTCAATCCTGAAAATATTAGAAGATATATGAATATTAGATGTTCATGCAAATGAGAAAAATACAAGGTTGCAAGATAATGATAAGGCGGTTGTCGGTTGATTCAAACCTGAAAATATTGGAAGAAATATTAATATTAGATGTTCATGCAAATGAGAAATTCAACGTGAAAAATAGTTGTGTGATAATTGATGAATATTATGTCAAACTGGTTTTACTGTATCATGACCTTCATAATGCCCCCGACGTTTAGCCATTAGTTTTCCATAGCTCTTAGGTCAAATTTGTGCGTTGTCTACTTAATCATTGCAATATTGAGAGAAAATTCAGATAAATGGAGAGGGTAAGCGGAAAGTGGGATTGACAGATTTCCCATGGTAACACTTTGGGCTGCCACCTCTCGTGACACGAGACTTGTGACGAGAACTCGTCCCCAATCAGACCTCGGTGTGTTTCACTGGTGCCCAGCGGGCCTCGGTCCCTGCTGGTTTTAGGCAGAGTATTTCCTGCAATATGCTGGAACCACCAGCACTTTACAGCATGTGTTCATTAGACTATGCCATATCAAGTGACCAGATGACATAGTTAATTTTTATTCCATTAAAATATAGATATATAAAAGTTTAGATATGGAAATTTTGGAATTGATCCCTAAGATTTCTTTAGATATCCTTTTACTTTAACTATTACTCACAGCTTAGAGACCCTAGACAATCTGAATAGCTTTACCCAAAATAAAACACGTTCTCCTTTACTGCCTTCCAGTAACACACGAACCGTCTGTCCTTGTCTCACTTCTGAATAACACTAAGTATTGTAATCCCCAGAGGGTTCATAAAAGGAATGGACAAATGACGCCAATATTCTTTAGGGCTTGGCTCGTCTATGACTGGTCCTAAGGGATTTAAACTTCAATTCCGGTTTCTATAGGCGTTCTCTGTGTGTGGTCGCTAAAAGAATTGATAACTTGGGAGGTGTACATGATATCTGCTCGATATCACCAATCAGTTTTTGCCCATGCTTTTATAACCTGCTAGGTTAAATTAGAAATAGACATGTTATTTTTCTCAAGCGTAGAAAAAGCATGCTTATAAGGACGCTATGTACAATTTGCATCGTTCAAAGTCTATAGCGCTCTATTGTGTCGCCAGCCAATTGCTGGATGATTATCATAGACAGACTTCTTTATCTGACAAGTCATCCCTGTAACGTCATCAAAAGCAGTGAATTGCCGCCGCCATTCTTTGGTCAGGTGCCTGTCGGCTGGTCCGGGTCTAATACTGCCCCTCTGTCACGTCCCATATCTCTCTGCTACCGACTGAGGGAATCCGACACGGGGAGGGGGTAGAGGACGGCCCACACTGTGCAACTCAACCTAGCCCAGGTCTAAACAAAAAGCAAAACTCTGTTCAGATAAGCTCACCAACACTCAAGTAAGCTCAGCACAACTCAGCTCAGCTCAGCTTTGCATAACTTAACTCAGATAAGCTTCCAAAAACTCAAGTCAGCTCAGCTAACCAAAACTCAACTGAGATTAGCTCACAGAAACTACGATAAGCTCACAAAAACTCATAAAAACTCAAGTCAGCTAAGCTAACCAAAACCCCATTCAGATATTATAAGCTCACCACTACTCAACTCGGCCCACCTTTGCATAACTTGACTCATATAAGATCAACTTAGTTCAGCTTTCTGCAACGGCAGGAGATATAAAGCTAGATATATTGGAACACACCAAACCAAAGTGGTCAAGGAATTACTATTGAAATTGTAATCTTTAAGTACATTCATCTCTGGAACATTATAGTTCCAACGCATCCAAATTAGTTAAAGTAGGAAATGTAACGTTAATCATTATCTCAAATCATTGCAACTATTATAAGAGTTGTGTCGGCCAGTGTAGCTGCCCCACCTCCCTCACGGTGCTTATCTTACCAGCACGTGACGACGATAAAGGCGGCGGCGGAAGTGATCTATGCCTCCCGGAAGCGGAAGGGGCCGACGAGTAGCGGCGCAGGCGCGGTGCTTGGAGCGGGTAGTTACCACCGGTAGGGGGCGTCTGAACGTGTCTCAATTACAGCTTAGAGGGGTGGGGTGGGATATCTTTTTTTATAAATCGTTGTTTGGGATTTCAGCCCTTGAAATCCATGATGCGAGGTGTACTTTCACTAAATTAAGGCATGTAGGCCAGCTCATGAACAGGAAGATTGATCAACCGATACGCAACTTTTATTGGAATGCGATTGAATAGGTATTCCCTTGAGGCTGACATGCTTCATCTGATATATACATCTTAATTCAAAGGTGAGACAATAGAGGTTGAGCGCCCTAGGTTTAACCACTTACCACCAATGACTCTGGTTGATATGTTAATGTGCGTATGAATGTCCCTTATGTTTAGTCCAACGAAATATGCCTGTTTATTTATGGCAATTTTGTCTCTTATCACAGTTATATATACCAATATATTGGTAGCGCAGATGCTCACTATTCTTTAACAGTGAAGCATACCCTTTCTCCTGTAACTTTCTATTTATATGTACGTTAAGAAATGTTAATGTGGTTGTTTTGTTTGCCTTCAGAACAATCAGGAAGACCGCCACAAGCATCGCGACCGTCACCATGGGGCGGGATCTAAGGCCACCCCGCCGCCCAACGACCACGTCTCCAGCCCGCCAGGTAAGGGGGTAGGGGATAGAAAGTAGAATGCAGAAGGCTTACCATAGTATCAACATGTCCTGAATTATTTTATGTGAATTTAAAGCCCTACGAAGAGTTAGATAAGTAGATATTGGGTTTGGGTCTAACATAGATCTTGAATGGATTTGCATGAAGACAGTTTTGACATATTTGGTTAAATTTTCATGTGAAAGTTGAGCGCTTGTAACTATGGTATGTTTTTGTTTAATATTAATAGGCCTAATAACGATTTATGATAGATATAGATCTGAAAAAAATAAAAAATAAGTTAGAGCTTACAATTTGTTCAGATAAATTGGGATTAAGAATTTTTGTTAATTTGGGATATCTTGCTACGTAGAAAAAAATAATAGTTTTAGGTTTTCAATTATGTTCATTATCATGCAATTCTATCAGCTCATAGTATGATAGGCAGCAGGCAGGCCAACACCAGGGGTATGATATAACTGTCCTGACTTTACCTCCTCAGGTCAGTACAGCAGGCAGGCCAACAGCGGTGTCCTGCCGGACCTGCTCCCGCCGCAGACCCCGCCCAGGATCAGCAGCGCGCAGCAGCGGCCTCAGGACAAGACGACGTCGGACGAGGTGAGTGAGGTAAACGTGTCGCCGTACTCTTCTCCGCATGTCGCATGACGCATGCGCGGGGACTGCCACGCCACACACCCACAACTCACACGTAGGACCGGGGGGACATCCTCGATCTCGCCTAAATTGGAATATCTTATTTCGTTATGAATTTCATTTATTACTGAACTGATAAAACTGTACTGGTCAGCTGACCCATGTCTTTGTCTATGTCATACATGAGAATGGGTAGGGAATATAATTTGTTTTAGGTCAATTGTTTTTTTGCAATTTAGTTTTATATTTAGAAAAATGTTTTGCGAGTCATACTTTTAACTTGTGTTTATTCAGTAAGTTAGTTTTTTTTTTCATTATTCAAAGATACTTCAGTGACCCATTTGCTGATTGAAAAATTAATTATTTAAGAAAAACCATTTATGTATTTCCACGATTCTGTTTTGTACATAAGAATATTGAAATAGTATGTCCTGTGCGAGTGAATTTTAGTCCAGTAGTCCGTGTTTGCGTCACCCCAGCACCATGTAATACAGTAAAATACATCAAAGCACCCTGAACCCTGTTCCACAAACTTAGAAGCGCCTTTTTCAGCTAACCCATATTTGGGAAAGTGTTATCTTCGCAGTGCTTGTTAAAACAACCTCTCTACACGCAAAAAACTACCACTTTTTTGTTTATCAAAATTATGTAAGCTCTTATTATCTGCAGTCTAAGCAGACAAGCAACTGCCTGGATTTTCTAAACATTATCCGCTTTGCCAAAAGAAGTTTGAAAGTTATAAAGTTTCATACTCATAAATTCCTGTTGAATTCAAGGCTTATTCTTGCTTCTTTGACCTTTGACCTGACCTTTTGAAGCACTTGTTTAAATCCCACCCACTGAAAGAATTAGAGCCCCGTATCTTTGCTTTATTGCATATATAGTAGAAATGTATTTTCCAGAGTGAGTGAAGTAAGAAAAAATTAAGATAGTGTCTTTTGATTATCAGTACCCAGATATATTGATATTATTTATCGGAGTATATTTTTTTTATTTGTTCATGGAAATTACAATTAGGTTATCTCAGTTTTGTTTTAGTTGTAATTTGTGTATTAATTTTGTATATGTACAAGACGGGAGGGTGTTGAATGTGTACTGTGTATGTCAGACCCTTTCATATTAAGGACTACAGTAGGAGAAGTGAATTCAAAACGTCTATAGTGGAAATAACCATACTTAAAAAATGGAAAACCTGTATTGGATACCGCCCCTAGGTAATTAGAGACCACCAACAGGTAGAACTGGAAACCTCAGAGTAACATCCGTAATTACCAATAGTAAGAGGAGATGCAGAGTGATATGAGAAATCTTATTTGTGACGTATGCTTTACATCCTTTTGGTGGGAAAAGGACAAGGTAGCAAGGCCAAGTTCAAATGTATGTTAGAGAGCCATACATGAGGGTTGGATCAAGTACTCCACGAAAGTTACTTCTTTATTCTATTGAAAACTCATTTAACCAAAATAATATTGTAAACTAGAATGGAAGTTTAATTACTTTCCAGTATAATCGCCACATTCAAAATTCAAATTATTAGGTGCTCGCGAGCAAGTAAAATAGGCAGCTCGTGAACTTTATGTCTCGTTGACATTCCTATATCAGTATCAAAGACTTGAAGTTTCCTTAATCACGGAGTTATTGTTTGAAACACACTATAACGTTTTGATTTTCTCCTACTGGTCCAGTTTTTAATATGACTTGGGTCTGCAGTTGTGAGGTGTTAAGTAAGTAAACTTTAAGTGTTTGACACTGTTTGACGATCGAGGGTTTCTCACCTGTGTCTCACCTGTATGTTGTCGGTGACAGATGCGGCTCCTCAGACGGCATGACGACCAGGTAACTACCGCTATATCCGCCTCCAGGTGTTACGTACTTTACGACTGCCCGCTTCCCATCCCATACACTACCGGCCCCCGGGCAACCAGGCAGAGAACTGGGCAGATGGCTTGATGTACATAGTTAAGGGGTTTAATTTTACAATAGACACCATTAGATAATATGTCTTTTGGCTGCATTGTAAACTGTTATCCCCAAATAAATTCCTTTATTCTGAAATTAACAGAAAATAGGAGAAATTATTTATGAGTTCCAGTTTTGGCAGTGAATTAGCATAGATGAAATTAAAAGGTATTTCATTCTTCTTTTTAATGCAGATAATGATTAGCAGATTTAGAAAATGTCACTATATCTAGATACATTTTGCTATCTGCCTAGTCTCTAAAGCCCAAATGCACCAAGTCCTGTGTGAAGAGTGTTCCTAATGTCAAGGCTGGTTTTGACAGCATATACTTTAAAACATATTGTCACAAAGTATCATATTTTGCCACATTGAGCAATGTATTATCATACTGTGCCATACATTGTTATAATCTGTGATATGGTGCCACAATATTCCACACTGTGTCAAGATGTGCCATATGTGATCACCATGTGCCCTAGGTTCCATTTGTTGTTACAATGTGCCATATATGTTGTCACACTATGCTGTACATTGTTTCAGTGTGCCAAATTTGTGACACTGTTATCAGAGATACTTCTTTACAGTGTGCCACATGTAATTACATTATGCCGTACATGGTCACATTAAGTCACATATTCCATATAATGTATGCTGTCACAGTGTGTTATACATTGGTCCAAACCTTGTTACTTGTGGCAATATGCCCTACACCATAAAGATATGCCATAAGTTCCTACCATGTGGCCCACGTTGTTGCAATATCTTACTATGCCATAATGATGGTATAATAATATTACCAAGGATAACGTATTTGCTGAATGAAAACGACAGATAAGAATACTTTACATGTTTTAAGTTATAAATATGTATTGATACATTGCACTGCAGCTTTGCTTTGGGAAAATATCCTTTGTTTCAGTACAGTAATGCCAAGCTTTTTTCTGACTTAGACAATAGTGCTTCGGGATTGATACATACTATTTAGGGAACATCATAATTAACTGCTCAACATATCATCTTTAGTTGCATCGTTTTGTCATGTTTTCAATAGCAAGAATAAGCATACGGCACTCATAAACAGACATCAAGTAAAATTCGAAAAAATTCAATCATTGATTAAAGGAACAAATGTATTTTCAATATACAATTCAAGATTTGTATGCCTAAAGAGAATGTAGAAGGGAGGAGGGAGCTCTGCATGGAAGACAATCTTATTGACGAAAAGAAATCTGCACGTACAGAGATGATTATCTACGACTCTGCTTGCAACTATTCATTTTTCATAAGCAACTGTCAGGACTATGTGGTTTGAGCCCGGCCCATATATCCATCATGGCGCGGGCTCGGTCGCTTATTGTCATCTGGTATCATTACTCGTAGGGCCAGGCGCCCCTCATCACTCCTTCACCATGTCATTCTGTCAATTCTTATTACTGAGCTGCAGGACCCTCCATTGGGGAAGTTGGTTTCCTTGTCAATGTCCAGTGCACTTTATGACCATCTAGATATGATATTACACTCTGGGATAAGTACACTGAATTATCAAAAAGAATAAGCTAATTCATATCATTGTATGCGTATTGTATACGATACATGTATACATAAATATCGATAGTTTTGAATGAGTTGGACGTTCAGTCTAACTTCGATAACTGACATTGCCTCTTAAACCATCTAACCTTCCACGATTCTCACCCACATACACCGTCAGATCTTTGCATACTTAAAAATGCGAGTCCGTCCCAATATAGCTGTCAAGTTGGTGATTCAGATTGAACATCACATTCTACCAATCATCATCAGTTAGTTTTAATTCAACCTTTATCCCTCTACCTTCACTCCACCGTCCCATAGATAGATGTACACAAAACCTATAATTGTTGTAACGTGTGATTTGAAGCACTGTCTCATTACATTGAGCAACACATGAGTTTCTGTAAAATGTTAACTGCATCAATAATATAACTAATCTATGACTTTGCCACAATGCAGAAATCATACCACCAAACAACTGTACCCTGTAAGTACAAGGTTCGGGTCTAGGGGGTAATGTCTTCACCTCACGTGAAGTTGGTCCAGATTACAGACAGGCAGATGTCTGTTAGAATACCGTATATTCCGTCATTTCCAATCCAAATAGGTTCAATCATAGAACGTAATTCATGTAAAAAAATGTGTGGGTATCCTGATGAAGGCTTAAGATCTATTGATACTGAATGTCCTTCAACAATCATAATCTTGTTTGCCTCCCTTCCACAGTTTCCCAGCATTCTATCTCGAAACCAGTTCTCTTTGCTATATGGTCCAACCCAACCAGCCAGCATCATAACTCATGAGTCTATCCCATTACTCCATGCCATCTCAGCTAGGGCTGGACATTCCTTATAGAACTTCTTTGTAGTAATAAGTTTTGGTGTCCCCTACTAAATAGGAGGGACTGGATAGGAGATTACGCCCACGTACAGGGGCGGATCCAGGGTTCTTGACCCCCACTTCCTTTTGGAGGAAACCATGTAAGGCTTAGACTAGAAACTTAAAGGAGGGAATACCATACGCATTCACGTGAAAGGGCAACGTGTTAGTTCTTGGCATAATTATGTGCTTACACTCCCCCCCCCCCCCCATCTTCATAAAGCCTGGGTCCAGCCCTTAGGTACAACATAATCAAATCACAAATGCTTTGACGGAATGGTAAAAGCTCCTGACAATAGAAAAAAATAAGGGTTTCTGTTCCTTATTGCTGCAAGTCTCTATCAGCTATTTCATAGAATGATCACCCATAAGTAGACCAGAAGTAAGATCATTCTTGCTATGATCTCACTAGATTTTGCTAGGACAGATAACCCCAACCACTCACTCATACTCCTACCCCATAACTTTTCCTCCTTCCCCCATAACTCTTTACATTCCCTATAACTCATGTTCTTCCTCACTGTACCCCAGAGGCCAGCTCCTTAGTACTGAATTTCACGGGCGGCCGGCGTTTTGAATGGCTGTCAGAGGGGCTGTAGGCCCGGCCCTCCTGGAGCCATGTCTACTGTTGGCAGGCTGTGTTACCTACCCCCTCCTGGGGTGGTAAAAACTACTTGTCAGACTTTGTGTTAGTGGTGGTGGGGGGGGGGGGGGCTCAATCTGACAAAGTAGGTACCCAGTCCAAAATCGCTACTCCTGGTGTTTCCACAGGGGGCCAGTGCACAGTGAGAAACAATGTAGAGCTTATTTCAATAGCTTCTTTTGCAAAATGAAATTAAGTTTCAGATGAAAAGTTAAATCTGATAAAGCCACAAATTCTGCAGTAGCTTAATATCAATATGAGCCACCGTACTTTTGCATCACAGCGAATGTGGTTGGGAATGCCCCTAGGGTGAAGCAAGAGGATCATAAAGTTCTTTTAAAGATTCAAAGCTGTTGAGAGCAAAGAATCCATTCCTTCCTAATCTCAAATTATCTAGCTGGAAATGGCCATAAGATCTATTAGGAATTATTCAAATTAACAAACTTTAAATTGACTTAAAACAACTATTAAGTTATGTCCAACTGAACATCTAGAAGCTGTTTGAAGGACTTAATTGTTCGAGATCTGTAGTGCAAATAGAGAAAGTTAAATTCCCGCAAGAAGAGCTTGAATTTCTGTTTGTTCAGACTATCTTCCAAACTTAGTAAAATACCCTCCCCCAATACCCACCCTGAAGTGAATTACATAATAAACAATTTTAAAAAAAAAGATTCCCAGCTCACTGCAGATGCTGGGGGCTAGTTGTCAGGGGGAGGAAGAGGGTGCCAACAGAACTCTAGAGAGGGCATGTATATTGTTTACCAAGGATCAACAAGAGTTGGATAGAGGCTGTGACAGCTCCTCCTTCTGTAAATACAGGAGAAAAACAGAACAGGGACTGGTGTATGTCAGAAGTCTTACAAAGAGTGCATTGATGTGGACATGTAGTACAGTAATAAAATCACATCCATTCCAAGAGCACTAGCGTTATAAAAGCCCATGACAGTTTGAATAATCTATTGGAATGGAACATTTTTAAAGAAAATAACTGAACTGAATGATGGAACCAGCTTAGTTAAATTCTAGCCCTTGCTGTCTGGTTGAACCTTCGTCCACCAATCACTAGTGCCTTTATTGCCCTGTATGTATAAATACATAGGCCTGCTCCCAGAAATCCATGCTTACATAATGGAACTATAGTTTGAATTTCAAACTAGTAAATGAAAAAAGCATTGTATACAAGGACACCTATTTAAAATGCACCTATGGACCATACTCAGCCAATCAGTGACCGGTTGTTGGTAGTTTCAGCCGAGCACCCCGCTCTCTGTCCCATTACGTGTAAGCGTTAAAGAGCGCTGACCGAGGCCCCTTGGTACTCGTGTAGACTGTGGGGGAGGTGGGACCGGCTACCTGTTAGCCTCCCATCCATTATTCATAGCTTACGTTTATCACCTGTTAGTCTGGGGTCGGACCCCGCTTTACGCCCCAGTCATGATGGCCACCAAGGGGCGTCTGGGTAGCCGAAGACCTTCGCTCAAAGGGATTCAATGGATATTGAATGTCAATATTATTCACAATTTCAATGGTTTTTGAAATATAAAAAAGGTCGCACTTAATAAAACTTTATACCCTTGGAAACACCATCCAAGTCCCTTTAAAATCATATTTCAGGCCTATAAGTTCCACGTGTATTTCCTGAGAAGTCATGAATAAATTGGTTTAGGTCTGACTGGCAAGTGGGCAACAAGCTGTAAACTGATAACCTGACGGGTTAAGCGTGGGCGGTCAAGTTTGTCAATTTCTGGGTCTTGGTTAGTGAGGTGGAATGTAGGTTAAAGTTTTAGGACTGAGGGCAGTTAGTAAGTTTATAGTGTTGGGGAAGGGTGTGTAGGTAAAAGGGTTTAAGCTTCCCTAAGTACTCTTCATGGTAGCTTTTCATGACAAACCTAGACAAACTATTGAGATGGCTTCAGTTACTTTTATACCTCTGCCAATGTTGTTCTTCTTCCTGTTGGGGTTTTGTGTCTGTCACGTCTAGACAAGAGCTCGGGATTTGAGTTTCGATATCAGATCTAATTCAAGGATTTACCCTTTCCCAAAACGATCATTCGCTTAGGTCGGGTCAAAAGTCGGATTACATCCTAATTCGGGGGATTAATTGCTTTGCTTTCTGCGATTGCTCTCCTAGTCGCCAATGCTACCTTAAAGCTTGATACTTGCAGTTCTTTTCCCCCCCGAAACCCGAGTTTGCCCTTGTAGTAGATGGTAAGTTTCACAATGCGCAAGGATTGATAAGAATCATAGCAACACATCGCATTATTGACCAGTGGTTTAATAATGCTGTATTTATGTATAGGACAGAAACAATATAAATCCTGTCATATTTTCATGCTTAATTGCTTGACCATAAGTATTGGAACGTCCCATGATTGAATTTACACAATCTGCCAACCCAGCCCCTCCCTCAGTCTTTACCCTGCCATTTGCATGTTGCGTGGTTTGAAAGGCTATGAAGGTTTCATAGCCCCATTCCCAATAATACATCCAATTAGTTCAAAACAAACTTTGTGATTGGACAGAATGGTTGTTACTAGAGTTAAGGAATTAGAATTGGTACCAGTTTCTATACATGATAAGCTTGGACGGAGTTTGCCTTTGCCAACATAGTTTGCATGAGTCCAAGAGACCTTGGAATATCTTTGCGCTTTGCAACACAAATTGTTCTCGATCTCTCAATAAAATCGGCCTTAATCTGCCAAACAAATATTCAAAGCTGTCCAAAAAAAATACCTTTGAAGCTACCTGAACGTTTAATTGGCTTTGCAAGCATGAACATTGCCTGAAAAAAAAAGCCACATTGTAAACTAACACCGACACTTTTTCTGTCCCATCTTTCAGTACCGGCAGGCCGTCAGCAAGCCGCCTATGCACAAGAACGCCTCTTCGCGGTCCTTCCAGGCCTTTGGCTTTGGCGCTAACCGCAACAGTCCGGGCAGCGGGGACAGTCGTGAGCGGGTACCCGACCCGGGCGACCAGGACCGCACGCTGACCAGGGCCTCCAACGAGGACCGGCCGGGCAACCTGCCCCGAAGAGGGTCCCACATCAATGTGAATGTGACGCCGACCATCGTGGACAACGATACCCCGGAGATACGAAAGTACAAGAAGCGCTTCAACTCAGATATTCTCTGTGCTGCGCTCTGGGGTGAGTTACCTTGAGATGAGAAAAAGTGTTTCAAGTTGATGAAAATTCTAATATTTCCTGCAACATCTGTCATGGCAAATCAGGATATTGTATAACGGGAAAAAAATCAATTATATCGACTTAGGATCGTTTCAATCAGACTAATAGACGAGACATAATACTGTATAATACAATGATAATATCATCTCAGACATTTCTTAACTTATCGAAAGTACACGTAATTACTCTCAAGACAAATGATAAATGAGAATGAATAATGCGACTGTAGCTTTACGAGATACATACTCGTTAACTACTGAAAAAAGAATTATCTGTAATTTTGCGTTTAAATTATACACTGCGATCTAATTTTTGTGATACAGTTATGCAGATCCTATAAAGATAACCGTAGTTCATTTTGTGAGTGACAATTTCCAAACTTTACTTTCAAGGTGTAAATTTGCTGATCGGTACAGAAAACGGGCTTATGCTCCTTGACAGAAGTGGGCAGGGAAAAGGTGAGTTGGCCCGCCAACCGGTCGTAGGCAGGGATGCTATTTTTCGTACTTTTGTAGGATTTCCTCAATTTTGGTGATGTTTGATTGTGCAGTTGATTCTCTGGTACATCACTTGAATATTTGTTTTCTAGAGTATTTTTGCATTAGTTCCAAGCTGTTCAAATACAAATACAATGTTCCTTGAGATTTTTTTTTCCCTCCTACTTGGTTCTGGAAAAAAAATAGGAAAAAATATTTCCTATTTTTTCATTAGTCGGGAGTGGCATCTCTATGGTTCCACCTAAAGGCCATGAAAAATAACGTGTATCCAAATTGAATTTAAATGTTTGTAATCTTTAGTCTTAAGACATATAGATATACATGAATAAAAAATGTCTGGCTGTTTTTTACACCCTGTTTAACATAGCTTAGTAGCCCCTAATTCCGTGGTTTCTCGTTGTAGTTTACCAGCTCATCTCCAGGCGGCGCTTCCAGCAGATGGAGGTCCTGGAGGGGCAGAACATCCTGGTGACCATCTCGGGCAAGAAGAACAAGATCCGCGTCTACTACCTCTCCTGGCTGAAGAGCAAGATCTTCAAGACAGAAGGGGTAAGGCCTCCACCCAGCCAGACCAATCTTAGCGACAGATCTTAGAGACAAATCTTAGCGACAATCTTAGGGGCAAATAACAGGAAACGAGCAGGGATCGACGATTCCTGGATGTGTGTGTTGAATTGAGAATACAATTTTTTAGTTTTTTTTTGTGAATATTTTTCGCAGTTTTGAGTGTTTTTTTTGAATTTTTTACTAATCTTTTTTCGGATTTTTATAGTTAGTTAATATTTCTTAAATTTTTGTCTTTATTTTTTTTCCTTGCTAATTTTGCTTTATAGCCTGGTTTCTCAAAAAGAGATCAATATAGATATTGGGTGTTGAAACAATTTTATGGATCGTTTGTGTTGAACGTAATGCCAAAATCGTTGTGGTCTGGCCTCTAATTATCAGTGCGCTTATCAAGGTTAAGTTATCAATTTTTTTCCTTAAATTTAAGTAATAGGGACCCTAAATCGCGCTGATGAAAATCTTCTAATAAAAAGACTTAAGAATATGCTTAATAATTCTTTTTTTAAGTTTGGAAAGCATTCTCCTTCAGTTCTACGCAAATGTTTTTTTGTTTTTTTTTAATATTTCGTCAAATTTGTCCAGTATCACCAGTTCACACTGCCGAAATCGGTAACCATCTCAAACATGTATACATGGTTGTTCATTGACATACTTTTTAAGACAAGTCTACTTCTCAGATTCTAGCACACATCCAGGCCAATAACAATCCAGTTACCAAACAATAACTCATTGTCATCACGCTCTTACTTACCAATCATCACCCCAATACTGCTTAAGGTTAATAACATTAATGGACTTCAGATTGGTTTCCATAGAGGTTTACTACTTAATAATCATGTACTATCCAAGATTTCATTAGCTTCTAATGATTACCCATATTTCTTTATACATCTCAAATTGGGTGTTATTTTTTTCCGCACATGTTTCCATAGATATACACAGACCCTGTCACCACTTGTCCTGCACTTTGTATTCATACTCCCGCTCATTCATATACTTACCCATAATACCACATTTCTTTTTTCCCCTCATATTTTTCGTTTCTTTTCTGTAACATTTGACATTGTGTTTAACACAGAAAAGAGGCAATGATACAACCGATCGGGAAAATTTTGGCGGCGTCATTACGTTGAAGAAAGTAAGACCATCTCCCCTTTATGTCCAGCCTTGCTCTGATACACTTCTAACAATATTTCCCTAAGAAATGTGAGGATATGAAAGCCCTTACAGCGTAGCCGTAAATAAACGCGACTGAATTGACCACACACAGCGCACACATGCATGGATACGTTAGGTGTATAGCCGCTGCGCGTGCGTCTACACGGAGTCTGTCTTAGTGAAATGTATTCTTGGTGCCACTGAACAACAAAATCCTACTAATACTACATGTCATTGACATGAATTATTCAAAATTGCCATGGATCAGAAGGTTTGTTCACTTTTGATAAAGAGCCAGAATTTCTTTAAGTAAACAAAATTTTCCAAAAGATATATTTCGAATTTTGTAAAAGGATTATTGCTTATTGCAATATAGTTCGGAATTGTTCTTGGCAATCCAAAATTTATCAATATTATAGTATACTGCAAATCACTTTACAAAGTATAAATTCCTCTGCCCGTAATGAATGTTATCTTCTTAAATTTCAAATCGAGTAGCTATGTATTATTCTTTATATATTCTAAGAAACGTTTTTTCAGCACTATTTAAATAAAATTTTCTATTTAAAGAACTGTGACCACAAGGATACTTTATATCACTAAGGGAGACTTCTGGTATTAATAGTTCAAGATGACCACATATGTTACTAATATATTAATGTTTGAGTCCTATTATTGTTCCTATGTATATGTACATGTTTATCATAATCTGTCCTAATACTTTTCATCTGTACATCTATCTGCATATCAGTGCATTAACTATACATGTTAACATTTCATGAACCATTCTCTAGATGTTACTCTCACTAATAACAATATACTCATCTTCTGATCTTTAACTCTGTCAAATAGTACCTAGTTGTGTGTAGAAATCTAGGTGTTGTGTCCCTAGTCTTGTATAATCTCAAGGGTGAATAGGACTTGTCAAGTTTCAAGGTCGTTGACAATTTGTAAGGTCTCAATGTCATAGAGAGCTTGTCACGTCTCAGGTCAGAGAGAGTTGTCAAGTCTCAAGGTCAAAGGGAGATTGTCAAGCCTCAAGGTTAAAGGGAACTTATATTCTCAGGATCAACGATAGCTTGTCAACCCCCATTGTCCTAACAACTTGTCTAGGGGACCCTTAAGATATATCAACTCTCGAGGTCAAAGAGAACTTGTCAAGTTTCAAAGTCAGACAACACTTGTCAAGTCTCAAGGTCAAACCCTATTGCCTGAAGTCATGCGTAGAATGAACGGAGTGCCCACGCAAGTCTTAAAAATGTCTCAATTCTTAAATGTTTATACCCCCTATATTATAGAGTGTCAAGGGTCCGCAGGAAACATTAAAAATACTTAATGGTTGATTTCCTCAACTATCAACAATGAGGAGAACTACTTTTCTGAGCAGCTGAGTACAAGCCATAGGTCATCAGTGTAACACCGGGAACTTTCTTTGCCATTGGTTCCCTGCATGATACACTGACACGATGGCTGGTACCCAGTAGTCCATAAAAGTGTTTCTCTACTCATAAATGATTACTTGATACATTATATGGAGAGCTTGGGCACCCTGCTAGATGTTGCATGCATATATCGACTGCAACGTACCTAATGACCGAAGCACATGAAACAACCTACACTAACCCGTGCATTCCTGTTTTAGTCTGCTTCAGTCTACATTCTGTCGGAATATATATATTTTAAATGCATTCGTCAGCAGTCTAAGATATAAGTTGCCATACACATACTCTTCATTTCTATAACCATACAAAGTGGTAAATTCTTTGTGTAGTCTTGTATATGTTAAATATTATGATTATGTTACCTGTATCTGTATACATGTTCTTTCCTTACTGTCCTAGATATTGTAGCTTGATGCTTGCTGTTGTAATAGCCGATGTAGGAAAGAGCACCAACATTACAAGGCTATGCATGCCAAACGTACCTCTGAACTGCCACTTTTTTCTCCCACTCTTTTAGCATGGTTTCCACGTGTAAGAGGAAACAGTTGGACGATTTCTCTGGTTTCTTTTGGAAAATAAAATAAACGGTTACTTCAACAAATAATGAAAAGCACTTCATCGTTAAGAGTTGACAATACTCAGCCTTTCAGAATTCTTCTCACAGATTATGAGACGAGAGCCTCCTGAAAAATTATTCACATAAAATGTCAAAAGTAAGTGAGGGTAATCAATTCATGGGAAAAGAAAGTCAATTTTCGTCCTGGGAGAAATTCCAGAGAAATCCCAGCTTTGTGTAAGCCATATATGACAGGGTGCTTACCAGATCTCAAAAAGTCTTTACAATTTCAAACAACTAATTCTAAGTTGTATTTAAAAACTATCACATCATTTTATTTACCAAGACCGAGCAGCATTTTACTTGGACTCCAGACAAATACAAATTTTTTATGTTTTCTGATTTGGCCAATGGTTCACGTTTAAAAAAGATATAGTGAAACTTGGGTCTTGAATTGGTTAAACAAAATTGGTCAAGCACCCTGTTTCTGAATGGAATGAGTCTGTCATCTGTTGTCTCTCTGCTGAAGGCATGGGTCTTTAAAGGGCTTTACACACGGGGACCTCCCCGCCTCCCCGCGACATCTACGAGGACAGCTGGGACAGCGCAGCCAGCACGCGTCACGCTTCACTGGAGCTGCATGATGTCCACACGCTGTGCCCACCACACCAGCCTGACCTGTTCTCACTTACTGATGTGTCTATTTGTCACAGAATGACAAGAGGAATGGCTGGACTAACGTGGGCGACCTCGAGGGGTGCGTGCACTTTAAGATTGTCAAGTACGAGAGGATTAAGTTCCTCGTCATCGCACTCCGCGACAAGGTGGAGATTTACGCCTGGGCACCCAAACCGTACCACAAGTTTATGGCCTTCAAGGTATGTCTTTTCTCTACAATGAATTGAGGATGATCAAGCTTTAATTGAAATTATTCCTATCATCGTTTAAAATATCTGCATAAATTTCAAAATTCACAAATATGAGAATCTATGCAGTATAATCATTCATTATCATATAACTATGAATACTTTTAAAGCCTCCCACTCATTCGTAAATGGACAGCATGGCTTTTGGTCTTCAAGTCATGTTTGGTCTATTTATGTTTACAAATGTTACAAAGACCATGTAATTCCCTTGTTATCCCTTGATGTCATTTTGATATCATATGGCATAATGGAGAAGCCGAACCTCATATTTTAAAATCTGTGAAAAACGAAACAGTAAGAATTCTATCACTTTCAGTCGTTCTCGAATCTGACGGAAAAACCGGTGCTGGTGGATCTGACTGTAGAGGAAGGTCAAAGGTTAAAGGTCATCTACGGGTCATACCGCGGTTTCCATGGCATTGACCTCGACACCTCACAAGTTTTCGACATCTACATTCCATCGCATGTAAGTTAGAACATTGAATATTTTGTGTTTTTCCTACAGTTTCCACACAGAAAATGATTCACAAATCCCCCAAATGCCTCCTATGCTACACATACCAAAGTGTCTACTACATACTTCCCGCACATCCATATATGACCCACTGGGACAGAAGATATGTATATATCTCTTCTTATATTTTGACATATTATGCTATTTCTATGTACGTTTTACATACATTTCTCCTCTTACTTTCCTTTTCCTAAGGCTATGTTGCCTAGCACATTTTTGACGATGTCTTACTGTAAAACAAACCGAATGGGAACCAGGGTTGCCCGTGTATATATAATAACCTCTTTTACCAACCCACGACACCAAGTGGCAGACCTCCGAACTAACAGCGATAGCCTATCGGTCAATGAAATAAATAATGAGCTGAAAAGCTGATGATTGAAAGATAGATGTGGATATACCACTCTAGGATTTAAAGATAGATATTTCTCTATTCCAATTTCAATAGATACATATGACAATTCAATTGTACTAAATACTGATAAATCACCAAGGCAGATTTCCTCCTTATATTTAAATTTCAAAGTTTGGGGAAAACAATTTCCTTTTGGCAAAAGTTCATCTGATGCTGTTTGGAAATCCTGAAAGTTATTTTAGCAATAACAAAGCATTTCCAGATGAGAAGTTGTCCATCTGAAGAAGTATGCAGATAGTTTGTGCCCCTTGGCGTTGTCGATTGTCTTCTTTTATGGGTACATTGCCCAGCCCATGCCCTATTCCTATCAAAACTAACAAATAACCTAGGCCTAGATCCACCTTCAATTAATAATATAGACTTTACCTCACACTTACATCCCTGCCCAGGGTGCCCATGAAAGTTTTAGGAGTACTATAGACACTAACACTGAATGATGGGTTTTCTTGTTTATTTCCATAAACAGGTCTTCAATTTGTTTCCTTCTTAAATTATTCCTTGAACACTTTTTATTCTATACGACTCTTCATATACCTTTAGATTAGCCAAATGGCATAGAACACAGAAGCTTTATTTTTGGCCTTGTATTTTAAATTTTGGATATACAAGTCCTCAATTTTCCCCTATATTTTTCTTGCATTGGTCTTAGAAAGGATTTTTCTTAGATCTTCTGAAAAGTGTGGGCCCCCTGCCTACTACCAAGTGATAAGAGTATGTCTTGTTTTACAGTATAGATTGACATGAGCTTTCTTGTTTCCTATTTTACCATGACCAGCCCAAACATGCATCAGCTCTTCGAAATGTGAGATTTACACCACCTTTCAACAACTCACCGACCCCGCCCCGCAAGCCCAATCCGCACCAAAAGCGACGCGGGCAAACAGAGTGAACATGCTTTTGGGAAGTGTATAGAGATCTACTCACTTATTTACACCCCCAAGAGAGTGGCATAATCTGTCCTTACAATTCCAGCACTTGACTTGAATAGGAATTATGTATTCTAATTCTATTCTAGTTAGGTTGTGCTGGTATTGAAAGGAGTACTTTGTGACCTCTATATTGTGTCACCGGTCACAGGTGTCGCTCGCGTCCCTCACAGTGCAGATTGGGCTTTGTACAGTTTGCTTACCAGAGGCTTAAATGGGCCACTCTTTATTGTCTTTGATTTCCAAAATTCTTGCAGAGTACCTTGAAGATCTGAAATAGATTATATATAAGTAATGTTTCAGGCAGCGTTCAGTATGCGCTCATTGTTGAATTCAAGGGAATTCACTTGACTTTCTAAATTGTTAAATATCACATTGTAAGAACAGTCAAAGGTCCTCTTAAAGGTCCTCGATAAAGACATAAAGATGGTAAGCATCCTGTTTTCTTCATACTTGTCCCCTTTTCTCTCACCGCCTCGTGGTATGTCTGTGTTGTCCGGTAGCTGTCTGCATACATAGACAAATGGCCTAGTTCTAGCCTCGCCCAAGTCTTCCCTTCATTTCAAGTCCATTATAAACCCTTAGTTTGAATTATTTCTTTTTTTCGCATGCCTTTGAGACTTGCTGTTTGCTGATGTCGCGACCCACAACATGTCACGCCCTTCTCACCAAAAACACACGGAAACATCACTTATAGCGAACTGAAAGGTTCAATCCTTGGATAGGATCTCAATAATACTGCCCTACACACTTTCTGTGTCCATAGAATAAAGGTGTACCTTGGGGATTGAAATAGGAAGGAACTTTGAATTTTGTGATGAATTCTAATATGTTTTCACTGTATTATGATTTATTTAAAAGAACATAGGGCTTTATTATTATGGCATTGATACAGATCATTAACTTATTAAAGATAAAAGGAAGAATTGTAGTACTAAAGAGACGGGATTTGTCTGTTGTATTCTGGTAACAAATCTGAAACTAATCAACAAAACAAATGTCTTGTTGTTGTTGGGGATGGTCACTGATGCGTGTCCTGTTTTGTCTCCTGTGTTCTGATTGGTCGACACGGATCTATAGTATAGGGATCAGGTACAGCGCCTTCTTCTCTGTTGGCATGATACACTTGTTACCATGGTTACCAACCTCCCTAGCAAAGACAACCACTCCCAAAGGGTAGCAAGGGGCAGTTTACCTTGTTACAAAACAAAATATAAGACTTTGTTGTTAAAACCTGCAAGAATCTGAAAAGAATAATATTGATTAATATTTTCGGAATTAGAAAACACCTTAAGTATTTAAAAGGTTTTTCGCCTTTTTTGACGGGGAAAGGATAACAGCTGTTTATAAAACTGTGCTAGCCTCCCGCTACCCGCCACCCTTCCCCCATAAATAGGTGCGGATCCAGGTGGTAGGACTCAACTAAACTATAATTATGGTTGAGACTTGAAAACTAGGGATAAAGAAGACATAATAGGGAGAAGAGAAACTAAAAATGAGTTTTAAATGGCCTCAAACTAACCCCCTTTTCTAAATATCCTGGATCCGTGCCTGCAGAAACATGTTACGTTAGATTCCTAAGGGTCACCATGGCAACCGTTGGTCACTATGGCTGCCACCTTGCACCCACTTTTTGTTTTAAGAACATGCATTTTGCTTGGTATTGTCATCTCTGCCTGCTGTGTTAATGTCAGTCATAGTTGCTGCTGAATTTGACTTTTTCACTTTTGTCTTTCTTTGTATACTTCCATCCATTCTTAACCAAGTTTACACTTTCTCATATAAATTGATCGTTGACCTTTGGTTTGCCCTTCAGTTTCTGGTTAATTTCTATGTCCCCTGTCAGTTAAGTATGTGATTTCCCCATGACCATTGGAGCATCTAAAGCTGTATAAGTATTTAATGGACAGAGACTCCAGTTTAGGTTAGGTCCCAAATGGGGTCCAGCAACACGTTTTGCTCGTTATAGGTTACCTTGGACATTGATCTACAACGACATGTTCATTGTGCATTTCAATTGCTTTTGACATTGATGATATCCTTTTTAAGTCCAAAACTCATCCAAAGCTGTTCATATGAAAAAGACATCTTACTTTTGGATTCTCCTGGACTTCTAATCCATTGTAAAAGACAATTTAGCACAATATCTTGATAAATGTTAGAGGCAGAAAATTGCAAGAACGTTGTGTTTCTGATCATGGATGCATTCTGCCAAGTGAATACTTTTAGTTGGCAATCTACGGAATTGTAGCATAGATATCAGGTGCACACATAGATCAAACCTTGAAGGCTAGTTATGATATGCCTCTTGTAGTGAGAGTTCGATGTCTTAATTAGTTTTTGAGCAAAGCCAGGGAAGGAGGAGTGGTGCAAACCTTTATAGCTTACTTAATAGAAATGAATAAAACAGTATAAGACTTGTTCTCTCAAACCGTGATATCACGCCCCTCACATCTGCACCTTTTTGCATGGACACTTGTTTCAAGGTAACAGCAGCATGTTTAAGATATCGTCATTGGTCGAAAAAGAGAAACTTGATTACTGCTTGACTAGACTTCTTTTTCCTTCTTTGTAACGATATACTTCCAAACATTGAAACGCCTTCCTAAGTTTCTCTGAAGCAGAATTATGCAGAGGTCTATAAGAGAGAGTAAGCCGAATGGAAGTAGAGATTTTATTGCGAGATAGTCTCGAAGAGGGATTCTTAGGTGTTGACACTATAATAGACTAATCAAAATCCACCTGATTAGCATAATCAGTTACGAAAATATAGACTCGGGAGTGATCCAGAATTTATGAAAGAAATTGAATATATTTTCTCTATGCAATATATTAAACCACGACCCTATTGGGAATATCAAATTTCTCCAGTCTTCTTGAGCGGAACGAAGGGAGACGTAGAAGGGGAAAAGATACGTCTTAGATATCCTGTTTTTAGTCTTTTCATTGTTAACTTATCAAATGCCTATGTTTCACACAAAAATCAAAAACTGTATTCTAATCAAATAATGACAGTGGTGGGGTGGCGGTATATAATGGTTTCGTCTTCAACAGCTTGAGTATACTGCCTCCGGACTATGTCATCGTGTAAACAAGCCTAGTAGTATGCACAGGGCTCCCACAGAAACCGAAAAACCTGAAAAAGGAGGGTGGTCATGGAAAAGTACAGAAATTTCATGGAAAATTATTAATTTCCTCGAGAATTAGACAAATTTTGTATTAGAAACTAATGCATCAGTTCAAAAAGTCATCCTTCTCAGACGAATTCCACAAAATGCGGCTAAAGCAAAATTTGAATGTAGGTAGGTATTTGGACATTAGAAGAATGTACCTTGAAATTTGTAATTGGTCATTAAAGAAAAGTCATGGAAGAAGAAAGTTGTCAAAGTTAGTTGGAATCCTGGGTCGTTATAGCTTCCAGAAACAGGGCAGAATTTCCATAATAGAAACCTCTCCACATTCATCTTTGTAAGAACAAAAATTCACTTCAATTTTGCATAAAGTCCTCACGCGTGCTCACAAGTTTTCGCTCATCAAGGGGGTCAGTCGTGATTGTAGCACCACCCACTGATGCTCTCTACCTTGAACTGTATCTGCCCGTTATAGCCATCTTCAGCAATGTCATGAACTACACTATTAATAAACCATTTTATTGTATTGTAATGAAGTATGGCAAAACCATTCAGATCCATAATGGTTTATTTCCCAGCGTAAGTGTCCATGTCAAGCTTAAAAATATACACTTTAATATTTTTATCATGAGTGGTTTTGTAATTGTTCAGTGTAGGTTTTTGATGTGATTTTTAGAAATTGGTAGTCGTATGGTTTATCATGAATGGTATATTTTTCTAAATGTTTTATAGATAATCTTTTTTAATCGTCGTTCATAGTGTGGTTGTAAAAGTATGGTGGGTTAAATTGACAGTCTAGATTTTAGTCATGGTTTCCTTCATTAATGTGTTTCAGTAATGACGTGAGAGTTACTATGTATTACACTTGACAATAACCTGGAAAAAAAGACTCGGTTGCTTTACTACTGAACGTAAACTTACTGAAAAATCTAAAACGGCCGAGGATATCATTAAAAAAAAACTAAACCTCTACGGTAGTTTTGTCCAGGTTACTATTCACCCTGTAAGAAAAATCGAATTAATCCGTCCCTTGTAAGGTATTAGATCAAACAACTTGAATATGTCACATCCAGAATGAAGTGGCAATGCTTTTTTTTAAATAAGAAATATCCTCAAAAAGCTGATTTACATCTGGCATCCTTATAGGTTTTCGTTTGAAACCATATAGAGAATTGACCCATAGAGGTTTCAATGTTAAACAGTAGTACTTGACGTAGCTTTATGGTTTCAGTGTTCCTCCGTTGTTGATCCGTGTATTGACTCTGAGCTCGTTTTCTTCCAGGCCCAAGGCCCCATCATGCCGCATACCATCGTCATCCTGCCCAACACCAACGGAATGCAGCTCCTGCTCTGCTACGACAGTAAGCCTTATCTTTTTATTTTATTGAAATAAATTTGATTAAGGTAATATCATCCACCAACAAAACCAACCTGATGATTCTATAATACACCTCTGACACATGTCAAAAGAAATAAGCTGGATCTATTTAGGGCAATGCGTATTATACCTATCCAGGGTAAAATTATTTCAACAGGAGTTTCCATGAAAGTATTTTTGCCTCTTAACTATATCAAATGGATTGTTACAACTACAAAACAATACTGACCCTGACTGTATTTTTTCAGACGAGGGCGTGTACGTTGACACGTACGGCAAGATCAGTAAAAACGTGGTCCTGCAGTGGGGCGAGCTGCCCACCTCCGTCGGTGAGTATCGTTCTCAAACACTCAGTGTTTAGAGGGTGCTAACCAAGGTTTCAAAAATTCGGAAAAACATTTTTTCTTAATTCAAAGCCCTAAACAAGTCTGAAACTGGCACTTCGAGGACTGGGGAGTCTTGACAAGGTCTCAAATTAATTTGTCTAATCAGTTTCTAAATTTAGGAGACAATATTTTTGATCCACTGGATGATCTTGTATACTTTGCAGGAAGTGGTGAAAATGAAAATAAAAATATTCTATGTTTCCCTGTTCTATGTATCCTAAAGTACTTAAGCGCTGTACAGCCACATATGTGTACGTTTATGATATAAAAACCCTGTTGTCGTTGTGTATTTCAGCGTACATCAGTACCGGGCAGATCATGGGCTGGGGCCACAAGGCCATCGAGATCCGGGCGGCCGAGACGGGCCACCTGGACGGCGTCTTCATGCACAAGAAGGCGCAGAAACTCAAGTTCCTCTGTGAGCGCAATGACAAGGTGAGACCTAGTTACAGACAGGATTTGGACGGGATTATCATATTTCCCTTATTTCGTAACAGATTAGACATCTTTATAACTTCAGGGCTCAACATTAAGGACTTTGATTTTACTGCCCGTCGGGTATAGGTAAGGTTTTACCCGCCTGACCCTAAAATACACCTCCCCTCCTATACTGGATCATTATATATGACGGAAATTTTATCTGCCCTTCGGGCTGGTGTGCCAAAATTTGCCTGCCCTACCCAAAGTTTTACTTGCCCCGGGCAGGCGGGTAATGCTTAATGTCGAGCCCTGTACTTACTGATTAAGGTATTGCTTAGTTCCTCAAGTAAAATTCATATGCACAAATATAATTTTAAGAACTGTTTATATGACTTTTAGGTAATACGGTTCTCTATGTGTCTTAGTTCATACTAGCCTGTAAAATCTAGAGTTGTCAGATCTTTTAGGGGGAAAACAATAAGTAGGAAATATAAAGTGATCTATAATCCTTACATGCATAGCATATGTCGACCAAAATTGTACATGTTTTCTTCTGCTATGTAGTGTATTTTTGTGGGGGGAAAAACGAACTAAACATTCCCTCTCTCTCACCTACAGGTATTCTTCTCGTCGATACGCTCGGGGTCTTCCTGTCAGATCTACTTCATGACTCTAAACAAACCCGGACTGGCCAACTGGTGAACACACCGCCTGCCTGACATCGCTCGGAGCACCGCGCCTGCCACTGCCCGTCACACGAAGGGCAGCCACTGCGTGCAACTTGTAACAGAGTCAGTCGGGGAGATGAGCGAACAACCATATTTAAAGTATTCCTTGGGGACTTTTTTCCCGGTTGGTCAAGTCAGTTTGTATATTGTTAGACCCAGTGCAAGGTGTCCCGACAGGGTTTGCGCATTGCAAGGACGTTCGTGACATCACTAAGCCTGGTAGTTTGCCTGACGTCATGTGGCGTGGGTTTACGTGACGTCACCAGTTGAAGGATTATGTATGTGACGTCATTAGGCCTGGGTCTGTGTGACGTCACCAGGCTTGTGGTGACGTCACTGACTTCGGGTAGATCTGACGTCACCAGACCTAGGCTGGTTTGACATCGATATGTCTAGGTTTGTGTGACATCACAAGGCGAATCTGTGACAAGAATGGGGAAGATCTTTAAAACAAGCACAGACCCTTCAAAAGAAATAAAAGACTCTTTGCTATTGATATGAGAGGTCCAACCCCTGACCATCCCCGCCTCCACCACCACCACCACCATTACCACTACTGCCACCCAAGGGGTGCTTTTTTGTATAACTTCTAGCCAAGACTTGCAGCCAGGTCTCATAGAACATGAGATTGTATTCTTCCCACTGCGGAGATTAACCCTCAAGTCGCCAGTTGTCCAGCGGATCGGCCTACATTCATATCACAGCACGCCAGAAGCCAGCGACCAAAATAAAGACGTCAGTGAACATGGCGTCACAATGTGACTTCACTGAATATGATGTCACCCAATGTGACGTCACTGTATTTATATATGACGTTGCAAGGAGTATTCAGGGCGCATTGCCAGGCCCTTACGTCTGCCGCTGCTGCTGCAGGGACGATTCCCTGGAATGCTGGACATTTTCTAGTGTTTTCTATAATACCTATGATGTGAAACGGATCTGAATCCTACATGTAATATTGATTATCAGGATTGTAAGAGTCTTTTAGAGAATATTTATTATTTTGTGCCAAGGGCGTCACGCCAGTGGCTGCCCAGCTGAACGGGCATCTCCTAATGAATTACTGTTCAATGTAATAATATGAGAATGTAATCAATGTTGAGAATGTCATAGGGCATGCGTATGCAACAGTGTAAGGAAGTGATGGGCAATACATATTTCATCTGAGCATTTTTAGTAATGCAATACAAAACTGTCCTTGATTTCTCGTTGTGCTGCTCAATTTATTTTTTTCATTTATTCGTTTCTGATGACTTGATATCCACTGAAAAGGTTTTCGTTGTTTATAATTATGATACTGCAAGCTTAGAAATGTCTCTGTGACATACCATTGTTGCATTTTTAGCCGCAATTTTAAGTTTTATATATAAAAAAAAGAAAATGGTGGTACAAACAAAATAGGAATGGATATATAAAGGACGGATTACAGTGAATCGGATGGGGAGAAATATCCGTCTTCATGGTTGGTTCAGTATAAAATAAGTACAATTATTATTATGTTATGATTGAAAAAACGCCGGGTTTGACTGCTTTTGGACCCTGCTTTTTCACGTTGTGACGTATATATGCAAGATACGACAAACTAACAATAGACTTACGTAGCGCCTTATCCAATGTATTTATATTTCAGTCAAGGACGGTTTGCAGCGTCGCAATACATATACACGCTATCCATTGAAGACTTTCGTTAAGGCTTTTATTTAGTGCCGGTCATAATAATGTAAGAAGCTTGAGTTCCAAGTAGGGAAACTCTTAAACGAACTGTTCATGTATTCTTTCAGTTGAAATGGAGGGCATTTTACCAACTTTATTCACAAAAGCAAAGAGTATAACTGAAACTGGGTTCATAGCAATTGTTTGTATACTCACAGTATGAGAGTGAGAAACAATAGTGTTTGAATTTCATAGTAGCTTTTTTTCTTACAACTTTTGTATTAACCGATTCTACTCTGCCAAAATGATAAATGAAGATAAAGTCAGACATGCCTTCCTTCCCACATTAAAGTAAAATATAGTTTATATCCCGGGAAGGAAGAAACTAGGGAAGTAGGTCCATTATACTGATTTCCCTGTTGAACGCATGCTAATTAATTAGTGGGAACATCAGATTGCTGCATAAACGAAATCTAATCAATTTCTCCACTTTTAAGAGACTAGTAACTTGGATCTTTCTGCCATGCTGGCGGGATTTCAGTTCTAATTCTCATGTTTTCTTAATCTATTTCGTATCTTTGCATTAAATCCGCCTTGGTTAATTGACCATCTTGTTTCTAACTTGTTAATTGTTGATGATGAACATCCCTTTAAGGGATTCATCCTTTTTTAACTTTTTATTTCCATACGGTCTTTACACTATTACATTTACAAATTACCAACAAAGTTTGTGCAGGCTTATGATACCAGTACTAAATGACTGATTATAGTTTCTGTTGGGATTCACTTATGCACTTATTTTACGCATTCATTTGTTGGTTTAATGCATTAATTTAATGCATCTCTATTCGTAATGCAGAATGGGCTGATTAGATACATAGCAAGTGGATGTGTGTCTGATAAAACGGTATGAGTGTGTTAATTAAAAATGATATACAGACTGGGCTAGTAAGCATACATGTACGCGCCTGGACTGCCATATATAATGATAATAATAAAGTCTGCCAGCCCGTCTTGTAATAATGATAACACAAATAATAATTATATACAATGTGAGATTATCATGTTTTTATAGAGGAGTATTTCAAGTTGGAAGAGCCTGATTACCAGAACCCTAGTTGAACTTATTGACCTTTCACCTTACAGGGGTCATGCAGGGGTCCTAACCCCCCGGGAGACCCCCCTAGATAAGAAGGGTCGGATGATAATGATGTATTCTGATGAGGGGCCGGTTGGCCGTTCGTCGACTTGTGCAATGGGTGCTGATAGAGCAGCGTTTTATGTCTGTAAGTATGTATACGTGCGTTACACCAGATGCCCAATCCGTCAACAATAATTGTGTATAAATAAAGAAATGACGATCGACTCGTGTCTTTGCTTTGTGTGTTTTTGTACATTGTCCTACATATCAAATTCTTCCTATACGTAACATATATAATGCTAATAAAACCTGGATAATTTGCCACTTTGAAAGAGTAGACTGTCGAAATATAGAGGAGTCGTGTTTTTCGTGATCCCTAAATGGGCGGATGCGCGCACCCCTCCCGCTTTCTGAAAAAGTGCGTTTAATGTAAAATTCGACCAAAAGCTCATTAATGGAAAAGTAACTATAACGCGTCCCCCCCCCCCCCTTCAAAATCATTGATCTGCCACTGATCTAAATTTAATTTAGAAGTAATTTTCTGAGCATATTATATCGTCGAACTATCAAACTAACGAATCAAAGAAAATTATGTCCAACAACAATTTGTTTCAATACCCTAGAACATATTTTGTGGGCCTTCTGCTGGTGGGCCCGTTTCAAACTAGTACCAACGAATTGCATTATGCCTTTTGAACTGTCAACAGTATGCACATACTGGGCAAGTAAAGGGTTTAAAAAGATCTAATGGAAGAACTTGTATTTTACAGGAATTGGTTTCAATAATAAAAAAATAAAATAAAAAGTTTTCAGCTTATTGTTAGATTTCAAAATTGAAAATTAAATTCTCTGAATCGTCGATAGTTAATAAAAATAAAGTGAGACGTGTGGTTCGATTTCCATATAAATTTGCTTCATGTTATCAGTTGTGATAATTATGTACCCATTACCCCCCTACAAATTTTTAGGAAAAGGCATCATTTTTTAATATTCGCGTGATCCATATTAACCCAGATTATGCTAACGTCCTACTGGTAGGACGCCTATACCATGGGTTTTGTGCTACTTGTTAAAGTTAGTCAAAATATGAATACAATAATCTTAGTGTAAATATGACCTCAACACCTATAGATCATGAAAACATTCCAAATTAGAACATATCCCACGCAACATCATGTTGCCATGGCAACCAACAATGAGGTAAATTGACAAATACAGATGATAGAAAATTTGAAAAATCAATGTATGTTTTTCCTATGATATAATGAATATTTTGGGACAAAATTTGAATTTTAGATAGACCTCATGGAGCTCCATATGCATGCTAATTTTTATTTAAATCAAATAATAATGTCCAGAGATATTGAGAATTTTCTATTGCCGTCCTACATGTAGGACGCTAGCATAATCCACTACCTTAATTTTATGCCCTGCATCAATGTGGATACTACATGATATAGCATTATTTTGAAGTTTTGTCATCATTTATTCACACATTTTGCATACAAAGTATGTAGTAGATGCCCATATAAGTCCAGTATTTAGTACTTCAAAGCTCTTTTTGTATTTTAGAACAAATTTTTATTTTGCCTTAACCCTTTGATGACGGATAAAGGCATATTATCATAGATAACCAATAAATTGGGTTGTTGGTTACCATGGTAACCCCAAAAATAAATAAGAAATAATTTTTTCGCACCCTCCGAAAGTGGATTTCATAATTATAAGTGGCTTTCCATTTAATGGATTGCTAGAATACTTATTTTTAAAATTAATAGTATGATTTATTTGTTATCATATATTTGCCAATAAGGCTCTTTTTAGCATTAGCAAAGGGTTAAATACCATGGAAATTATGGTTGTGGATTATGCTAGCGTCCTACATGTAGGACGCCCCATATCTCAGCTTCTACTATAGATAGAGACCTAGCATTTTGTATGTGACTTATTATCTCATATATAGTGCCAGATATAAGATATTTAGAGTTTTGGATCATAATTGACACTTTAGTATAATTTGGGTTAATGTAGTCTAAAATGTCAACTGTTGATCAATTAAACTCCACGTAGTAATTCAAGTACATGTAATGTACCACGTTATCTGCTGGTAATTTTGGGAAAGGCTGCTATGAAAAATAATAGAGAATAAAACTAGGAGAAATACCTTTTTTAAATCGACATTCCGCCAGATAATGATTATCAAAATGTCATATTTTTAATGCTTCGGTAGTTTTTGTAAAAAGTGGATACAATAGGCCTAATACCTGAGGCGGTAGACCGGGTGTTACCAATGGAAAATAAATAAATAAAAGATCTAGCTATTCTTTCACTTCCTCCTGGGTAATAATAAAGGAGTAGGCGGGCGTCTACGCCCAGTTTTTATTAGGTCTCCCAGACCCCGTTTTAGTGCCCTCACACTAGATAGCTCTGCATATTAAAATCAGTCACGGTCCCGTGGCGCCATCTACCGTCAACCGTAGAGACGCCTGGTGGCCGGGAAGTACGTTTTGCACGAATTCGGCCAAAACAGGCTCCCTATACTTTAGCATTGAGGCAACTTTCAACGCTCATTTTCTCAAACTTTAAACCAACATATACAATTGATTCTGGTGAATACCGATGGATATGGGTCCAAACTAATTTCTGGTAAATCAAATTAGAATCTAAAAACAGAGTAAGTATTTTTAAAATGACTTTGTAAAAAAAAATTGCATATTTTTTAGGTATTTACCTTTCCTTATTTTTTATATTAATACTCACAATTCATGGTTGCCTTTCATGCCAGATATACCTTGAAATGTCTAGAAGTGATTTCAATAGATGTTAAAGTCTGTAGTTTGGATTAAAGCATTGAAATGAATTTATGCATAATAAAAATAATTAGTCATTTTCCACTGTAGAATGCTTATAACTCCCTCATGATAAGAACAAAAATTCTACTTTTTGTTTGGAAAAATCCTTCTCAATACTAAGAAGCGGTATTCCATGCATTCATTCTCTTACATTGAATTTAAAGTACTCAAAAACACATTTCAAAAGTGCTCCAATGCTGAAGGTATAGGAAGACAAATCAGCCATTTAGGCCAAAATGCTAACTTTGCCCACCAGACGGCGCCACAATTTGACACTAGGTGGCGCCAAAGTCCCTCAATTGGAGCAAAAACCCCAAAAACTGGACAACTTTTGGCAGGTGGGCCATTTACAGGAATACCCTACCGACAGTAGTCATGCACGACGGGTCTGCGTGCCAGCCAATCAGCATGCATTGAGCCTACCACGGTATGCTTTCTGATTGCTGATTGGCTGGCAAATGGACCCTTGGTGAAGCCTTTGCTACCCTACTTGTAGATTGGTCTTATTGAACCAAGGCCATTCTGCTATTATACCTGCGCGCCCCTCCCCTGTTTGAGCATTGGCAATAGGTACAGAGACGAATACGATATACCCCTCTGCCATATTCGGTATATTCTCCCCTCAACAATCCCGTCCTATAGGCCCCCTTGATAATGCTTCCTGTGGAAAATTTTCCTCGAAACATCTAACTAATTAGCTAAGGGGCACGTCCCATTATGTCCCAAATTTACACCCCTCTTTAGGATAGTTTAAATTTCTGAGTTTTCAATAGGCCTATAGGTATCTTTCTTATTCTCATATCTGACTTACCAATGCCAATAGGGCTTTTCTTCCTCAAGTTCCCTTTCCATTTTGTACTTATTCATCTCCCAAGTACTAGTAGTTTTTTTTAAAAATCTGAAACCTGGGTGGGGGCCACCAAAAAAAAAGTACGAAATTTCGTGGAGTTAGTTTTCCCATTTTTTCGTGGCCACGATAGAAAATTCTAGCCAGAAAAAATGTATGAAAATTCCGTGGACATTAAAATTCATTGATAAATTATAATAAAGTAATTCCTAATACATAATTTCACCTAAAATGTATTTTAATGTGCGTTTAAAATACATTTGGACAATTTGTGATTGTATAATTTTGAAATAAATTGAAAAAGAAATCCACAAAAATGTTAGGATTAATAAACGACTGTTCTAACTTTTTTCTGGTGACCCCCCCCCCCCCCTGGCGGGACGATAATCGATACTTCCCATTAAACACATTATTAACCAGGGGCGGATCCAGTATTTGGAACTGGAAACGGCGTGGGGGGGGGGGATGATACGTATATAGGTAAGGGCAGTAACATTTTCCCCTTTTGCATTTTTGTGCAGTTTAGGAGTCCGGCAAAACCGAAAAGGGAATTGTTAGGACAGCCGGGATCCCTGCTGACCATCCTACAGTAAAGAGTTGATGAACTTTATGTAATATGGAGTAACAACAAAACCAATAAAATGAGTACCCATACTTAAAGACAGACATGGTATTAAGCAAAAATGCCACCCCAAACTGATGAGAAAATATGAAAAGTAGATAACACCTTTCCTACTTTTATTTTAGAAGCGACTAACAGGAAAATAACGTCCGGACGTCATAATACGAAATACTTATTAAATATGGATATTTAAGGGATGCAGGAAATCGCCACTGTGTATTCCGAAATTACCAAAAAGTAGGATATTCTACAAAAGCAGGAAATTTGCATCTCTTTTTGAAGTTATAGCAGCCGGAGGGGAACACTAGAGATGCCCGTTTCATGGCCAGGAAAAATACAATTGTTTAAAAAAAATTAGTACTACAAGATGGATTCACAAAGAGACCCGTTTTGAAGAGTATTGTTTATTACTGAGTCGGACTAAGCAGTGTTCACAGTTCAGGGCTACAAGCGAACTAAATGTGCCGGCGAAATGCGCACATCAAGCCTTACATCCAACACGATGAGCATAATGAACATGTGTATGATAATACGCATACACACCACTTGGAAAACTAGGTCAAAAAGCAGTTAACTCTTGTTCGACAAGTTGTCCTCGGAAATATATAAAATCAAAGTAAAAGGGACCAATTTTTACCTGATTGTTTGACATTCACGGGTGACTAATTGACATAAGTAGAAAACAGATAGATGATTCAAATGAAATGGAGAAAAAGTCATTTCCATAGGCGAGATTATCTAAGTGCACAGCTTTCTTGACATGATGTATGAAGCAAGTAAACTCTTGTACGACACCAATTTTACACATGTTAGATATCTTAAAACCCAATAACTAGTGACCTTTTGTTGCCCATTGTTGGTTATATATTCTTACAATATGATACATTAACAACAAAGTACCGTGAGATGTCAAATGTTTTCTTTGATTTATTTTTGCAGCCTTTTCTGAATAATGATTCCTTTTACTGCGATCTTAGGGACTGAATTCGTAATTGTTGGTCTTTGAGAATGTTGATTTTCGAACAATTCTCCTTAATAACACTCATTATAAAAAATACCCGAATTGGCAAGGGATACTGGTCAAATATTGATTATTTAGCTTAAGGATAAAACACAGCTTGGAATATTATTGCAATTCCTGAAACAACAGTTTAGACAGTAACTTTGTTATTTTATCGTTCCACATCACAGGAGCTTGAGTATAGTAAACGTTATTATTATCCACGTAACATGTCTAAAATTGTACATAGAAATGGAAAACATCTTAAGTCAACTCGTTTCATTCTTTCATGAACTCTTTTCAATAAACTTTTTTCATTTCCTTTCTTCATAAACCGTTACAAGTGTTTTCATCAGTATTTTTACCAGGCTAAAACGCTGTTGACGAATGATTAATTGCTACACTCTTCAAAAATAAATTCCACACACAATCTTCACTTGTCCTCTATGAAAATTACATCTTGCTTGAAATATTGATTATTCATTTTTTTTGGAGTTTGTAAACTTGGTTGAGTTATTTACATAAAGAAATATGTTATGGCTAAAATGAATTAGCAAGCCAACACAGGGTTTGCTCCTTTACAAAGTTTATAGGAAACGCAGTGTAGTCTGTGCGCTTTGTTACTATGCTGCATGTCAGTATATAGAAATGTTGGTTTTAAAGGGCTGGTCCCGTAAACAGTGCCCACGGTTCATCAATAAGTACATCAAAAATCTTTAAAAGTGTTGCAGAAAATAAGCTGTGTAGATAACTATTTGAGTATAAATGAGAGCAACAGGTTTTACATAGAAATATGTTTCATAATTATAGTTTTTTCCGGTATATAGTCATGTACAGGTATACATATATATCTAGTTTATAATAGGCTAGCACAAAGAGCAAAACGTAAACACCATAACATCTATGACATTCTTTCTCGACAAGAGTACGTTGGTAAAATACATGCATTATAGATGAAATATGACATACATTGGCTACAGATAATCAACCTCAAAAATGATCTATAAACAACTCGCATATTTCTATACTAGGAAAATAATCAGGATACCGTCTCAATGACCTATTTCTTGAACCAGAAGTCCAAGGAACGCCACCTTCAGGTGGAAAGGTACATTACAGGGCGCTCTAATAAGCAAAAATATTTGTTCAAGCAAAAGGATGGAAAATGACCAATAAAAATAGACTTTTCTTCTAAAAGTCGAAGCCCCAAGTGTTTCAGTAATCTTTCTCCTCACTAAATCATCGAGGATCTAAATCTTTGGTAAAGTTCCTTGACCATGAGATTCATATGAAAATAGAAAGTATTAAGAAGCACATAAAGGTTAGGAGATTCGTGGCGAAAGATGCAGTGACATGAAAGATCAGGACTAAGGGTTGGCATACAAAGCCTGGTCGTAAAATATTAACATACATAAAAATGGTTATGCGCTAGCATTTACTAAATACAATGGTTTCATTTTGCATAACTTTCAAACCAATAAAGCCGGGTTTCATAACTAAACGCCGATTATGCTCACAAATTCTTAAATCGACAATTCAGATGAAGGTAAAAATCTATATGTTTCATACCATGAGAAAGGCCATCATATTCCCTTTCTAATGATATGTAACACCTGATTCATGTTTCAATTACAAAATCATGAATCACAAAACCACAAGTAGAGGAAATCGGCAGGTGGAAGAAAGGCGTTTTATGGGGAAAATTCAGGCTAAGAAATGTAACAATTGTTTTTGCACGCATTTCTTCTTTGGCCTACAACTCTATCCGTCTTGTCCCAAAAATATAACAGTTCAAGATTGCAGGTGGCAGACCATTAATTTGATTGAGTAACAAAAATGACACATAACAGTGTTCCAATCAATGCACCATATTAAAACCAGTGAAAACATTCAATGCACAACGAAGAATTTTAGATCCAGTGATTCCAGAATCGGCACCAAAAGCAGGATGAAAACTAAAGCTTATTTAAGGCAACTTCAAAAAGAATTTTCATCAAACAGCATTATGCAACACGACCAACATGCTAATCCATAAAATGATAGCGACATCCTGAACATAAATTCATCCAAATCGAGCACCAGAGACCAAATTATAACCCGGACTAATCATGTACCTTTTAGACCTATTGCACTACATGTTATAAAGGCAGCATATGGGGAAAATACATTGCAATTTTAATACTTTTGATTGGCTGTAAATTTTCCACACAGTATTGTAAACGCACATATTTTCGCATCATTCAATTTCCGCACATCTAGCATAAAAGCTATTTTTCGCGCATAGTTTCGTGCGACTTTGGTAAGTTTCCTGTTTCCTATATAGTATCATAGGCACACTTTGCGCTGAAATGGTAACTACTAGCAGAGCATATAACATGTAATACAGATCTATACTCATAACTTTCGTTGACATGATTTTCCTAATGTGAATGACAAAGAATGACGTTTAAAAAAGTGATGCACTGCGCAAAAATACATACGTTTACACTACTGTAAATATCATCTATCAACAGGAAGCTCGGAAAATGTCTATTTTCATTACTTCATTAGGTAAAGCACTCAGTTTCACAAAGAAATGCACAAACCTTAGGCTCGGAAATGGCAGAAATTTCAAGTGATTATTAGCATGTGACACATTCACATTCACGCACCATCTTTAGGGTAAAGGACATGACTGGACTCGACCATTATCTTCAGTTTCAACTTATGTTATGCCAGGGAAGAACCACAATAATTTTTCAGTATATCATACTTCCCCCCCATTACTACTCTAAAAGTATTTAATACCCCTTTTAATTTCTTACGATCCTTTTAAAGATATTTTAAAAGCTAACAGGGAAAATGCTAGAATTTTCATCTCTCCTCTAGGTTAATGCCAACTCCGCTTCCTCATTTTCAGGAACGGAGGACTGAGGGTGTAATACACAAAGGTACGTTTCAACTCTAAAGAAAACCTATTCTCTAAAATAATCTGTTATAAACTGATGTTTATCATAGATAGTTGTATTTAAAAATCATAATTTCTTATGATCTATTCCGCTTAAGATAATTGTAAAAAGACAAGGAGACGATTTTGTTTTGAAATTAAAAAGCAGACGCGTAATTTAAACAAGTTGTTAAGGTTCCCGAAAATACAATTTCAAGAATAACCTTTTCGGGAACTAACCAACACTCTTTGGGGGGAAACATCTCCTCCAACTCCTGCTAAAGACTCAGGTTAGCACCCTGAACTAACAACCTCAGCCCCCTACCTACTACAACCATCACCCCCACCCCTCTGGGGCGGCACCTGCCCCCACTGCCTACAGGAGGATCAGGTTCCTGGAGGAGGTCACCTCCACCAGCAGGCGTCCGGGGCGCTTCTCCGGGTTGTTCTTGTCGTGCGTGAACAGGTCCAGCTCGAGGCGCTTCCCCTCGCACTCCTCGGTGGCCGGGATGATGGCGCGTCCCATGAAGTCATCACGGAGCGGGTTCTTATTCCAGATCTGAAACAGGAAATGTTAAGACCCTATTACACCAGGCTCTCTCTGGTTCGCGTGAGCGCTTTGGGTACTTTCTATTTTTTATTGTTTTTCTCTAAACCAAAAGAGCATGTGTTGGTAACGCTACACCAATGGAACACAAAGGCCAGGTGCACTATATCAAAAATAAATTGCGTTGGTACTAAATTGGAATTCAGATTTGTAAATCATATTCATGTTTGTAAAATGCATATATGTTTTCCTTTTTTAGATATGCACTGCTAGCAAAGGCCGAAGAAAGCCTGCTGTCAAAGGTAAAAGCTACCAAGAGAAAACAACATTTTGTTTTAAAGATCGAAGGGATTTACAAATTCAGTTTGTAGTAAACTACTTACGTCGACCCTGACGGGTTTCTTCAGGGGGGCAGCGCGGTAGAAGATGGCCGACGTGTCCCACTCAGGCGCTGTGGTGTCGTGGGCGACCACCGTCTGAACCTTCTGCTTCTCCGTGTGGATGATGGCGTACGGGTCGGCACCTACAGCAGGGGGATTCATATGTAAGTTAATTAAATCTGATCATAACTATTATCATTATTATTAGGTCATTTACATTAAAAACATTTCATTTGACTATACAATGAATGAAAACATGTTTGCACCATAATGGTTTACCCTCAACTTGTCACGCAGACATTATCAATTTAATTTTTCATGATGGTTTACATTCGCACAGTTACTCTGCCTTCCTGAAGACATCGTTTCCTACAGATGATGGTACCTTTCTTTTTTAAACAGATAAAACTACGCACTTGTGTACTTCTGCCAGTTTATAGAAATCACATATATAAACTTATTCTACTGATATAACACAACAGAGTACTATCTCACGGAAGAGAATGGTCAATATGCCATCAACGGTTTGTAAATATCTAATACATTGATAAATATGACATCGCATGTGACTTATATGGAAAAAGATTTGAGCTAAGCATTCGCGATCATTCTTGATAGAGACTCCATCACCGGAAAAGCATACTGAATATGGTTTAAACCAATATTAAGCCTTTTGGTTCATATTCAGGTTGAATATGATTTGACCAATCTTTGTCTAAGGAATATTGGTTCATATTCAGAGGCGACGGGCCCTGTTGCAGGTAGCTAGGAAATATCTATTGGTAGAACAGGTAGTTTAAAGTCAGTTTATAGCTACATTTACTTGAGTTTTACCTCTTTCTTTGGCAATATTCTGTCCTTATTTATTTTTTATTCCTTTTCGTTTTCTATTTCAACACAAAAGTTCCGAATCATATGCTTAGTTGTTATTCTAATTTTTAAACTTAAAACATTATCACCAATGTTTTAAAATTCGAATTTTTAGGACACATTCAGGACGCACTGTTTAAGACGACTACAAAGATAGACAAACAGTGGGGTAGAGGTTGAGGGTGTAGAGGTAAGGGACTTCATTTCAAGAGGGTGTCAGATCGAAGGAAGATCTTTTACTCCAGACCTATATTTGCCTCATGTATAACACACAAGTGGACGAGGGATATTTTTTTCATAGTCTTCTTTCACATTTTTGACATAACTTGATCTTTATACATACATTTTGTGTGTATAAATACATATTAAGTTTAGTAGCCATACCTCTTTTTCCCCAGACAAAAACATGGCTTGAATTTTCAATCGTAAGAAGCAGGATAAAGTTGAACGAGACGTTTATAATTTTTTCTTCTATACCCTTGCGCATGTGCATCTATATACATGTACACGTATATGTTATATTTTCTATAACATGCAATATAATTATATTGATGCAATCTGATCGAAAAATCATTGAATAGGCATCACACAAATGGAATAAAAACCCAAGGGAACGACTCCAGGCGCGAACATAGAACAGAGAAGTACGAGTCTGAAACACGGATAAGGCGAGAAGAGGTACGAAGACAAGACACAGAAAAAGAGGGAAAAACGACACACGGAAACGTAAAATGACATCATCAATTCAATACAATGACGTATTTTCTCCGTTATCAAAATTACATCAATATAAGTCAATGGCTGAGAATTCTATCAAACGTTTGCCTGACCCTTTCAGTATGTTAATATAAAAGCTAAGATCTGCGTGAAAGCAATTTAATTGAATATAGCATGCGTTAGATCGCAAGTTTAAAGTATTCTTTTATCTAAAATATACGTTGAACCAATTCTTACACAGGGCTATATCCGATAATAGAAAACTACGTACTGTACTTTAAGCAACCGTGTGGATGTCTCATTCAACATGATACATCAAGAGTTTTCTCCCTTTGTCACTTTCTTATTCCTTAAAAAAATGTTTTTATCACTTTCTTATCACCAAAACATTTTTTTTACATCATACTTCCCATTAAGGTCAAACAACGATAAAATATAAATAAAAAGAACACGCGTAGTACATATGCAATACGCAGCAGAGTAATCTTTTTTTAACTTTAAAAAAATGGCAGATTCATAGACCTACCCCCAAACGCCAAAGTGAATTCTTGAAAATACTATCGACGTGTTCTGTCCCCGTGTCAGTGAGAGAACGTGTTTTCTACCTGTTAGTCACTACATTGAATACCGTGTAGAACAAGAAAGTATCCAATTTTTGTGTTCATTTGTTGCCATTTTCTACCATCACCAAGCCAGTCGGTCGTGCAGGCAGCCTCCCGGTATTCTTTTTTTTTTCCAAGATAACAGTTTGTTGTTGTTGATGATGATGTTGTTGCTGTATTGTTATCATTTTTTTAAATCTAGATTTATCTTTTTTTTTCGATAAGTACCAGTATTCGCGTTCTGTATGGTGAAATTCTCTAGTTTGTATAGATGAAAATTTATTTGGGAAAAAAAGATTATTCTTAGATAATTTCTTTTAAAAAATCATTCTAAAAAAGGTCACCAGGTAATTTACAGCTACTATTCAAAATCTTGTGCAAAGAATATAACTACATGTAACAATTTCAAGCTATTTGTTTTTAATTTGCGATCTGTTAGATACCTGGAAAGTTCAAAACTATTAAGGCCTGAAAACGCACACATTGTCATAAATCCTGTATTTCATAGACCTACTTTAGTCGGAAACTTTTGGCGGGGGGACCTGGCTTCATTTGCAGAACTTCTATGATTTTGTGTTTATGTTCGCGTTGTTATATGGGTATTAGAACACATGCATGTCTAGGCATTATTTAGGCTTGGTGGGGTGTAGGCATAGTTAGGCGTTGTAGAGGCTTTGGGGATGGGTTTGCATGTTAAGGCATTGTTTAGGCTTGGGGAGTTGGATGCATTTAATGCGTTTTTTAGGCTTTGGGGATTAAACGCATGTTTAGGCTTTGTGTATTAATTTAGGCAAAATCAGTTTGCTCCTATGACTCTACTGGCTGAAAAATGTTTTGTCGAAATTCACCTCGACGACCTTGAAATTTAAGTATATGAAACAGACATAATTTTTACTGGTTTATATTTTCGAGGACAATAATTACTGTAAAATTATATTATAAAACTGAGGCGCTGCTTTTATCAAAACAAAACCAATGAAGGCACTACAGACTCATGCCACTAATTCAATCATTAAATGAGCACTGCCATAAAGACAGAACGAAAGCAGAGACCATGGTTTCCATCTAATAGTACGATTCCGAAGAACAAACGTATATCACATAACAGCCTGAGAATATTAATGGACCTTCTTCTATGGCTTCAAGAAATCAATGTTTTCCAAAATAAGCATCTAAACTTTTCTAGAAATACAACAAGAACAGTATTTTGCATTCGACCTAGGTCTGGTTTCAAACGATATTTCGTCGTTATATTCTATAAAGTATGTGTTCCTATTGAGTTAGAAAAAAAACGTTTTCTCAAGTTCTCAATCAACGTTTGTTCGTTAGCGGTAAGCGGAAGAACTTTAATCAAATGACATATCAATAATTTTCTAATATCATGACCCTTGTTATGTCTTCAATTTTTACTGTATTTCAGTCGTTGTAGAACACCACAACTAGACAGAGTAACTACCGTTGATATCGAACATAGCGACTTTGGATAGACAGTCCGCTGGGTTGAACGACTTATTCCTGACCGAACAAACAGGGTTCCCAAAGAGCCAATTTTTTTCATTACTTCTTCTGGTCTTTCACTCATTTTTCGGGTAGATTTTATTAAATTGTTAAGGGTTATCTTTTGCAATGTAGTGTTTTGTGAAAACTGCTGGAAAAAGCATATTTTATAAATTCTGTATTGACGCCATTTTTGTTTTCAATTTAACTCAAAATGTGCACAACGTAATCAATTTTCGGAGAATATGTGTACAATCTTATACTTCTAACAGAATTCTATAATTTTTCATCACTTTTTCTAAATCCATGACGTTTACATGACCAATTTAGTTTTCAAGGTTTTCCAGTCACTGTGGGAACCCTGTTTGGAACCTAAGTTGATGAGTGGGTTGGTTGACGGGCGGCCATGCAAGGGTTGTTACTGATCGATCCGACCCCGCGAAGACCGGGTAGTCTCATGTTGTAACAGAGGGTAAGCCAAAACTTCTCCTTTAGGACCAAATCAATGAGAACAGAATGTGCAGGGCTTGCGGCCCGAGCTGATTTATCCGACAACTTACCGCCGCCGCCTGCTCCTAAATACACACACATGATATATGCACAAGTTGAGTAGTGTTAATACTTAATCGGGGATAATCCAGCTAAAAACACAAGACATTACTATAATCCAGCTTAAAACACACGACAAATGTTGTATTAATGTGAGTATTACCACAAATTACAGGTATGTGCACCTCTTAAATAACATACAACAAATCATGGAAGGGGTAGATTGCTTCGGATTTTTAAGCAATCCAAGAAGTGGCTAATTAAATAATAGTCGAAGTAAATAAATGTGCGTTGGGGGAGGGGGGCAAATCAAGAAGAGCTAACAAAAAGAATGGGTGGGTAGGCATGGTTAATCAAGCCTTATTTTTCTTTTGAGGAATCATGTCTTCCTCTTTTTTGACATCTTTACATGTCATCAATGGCAGAATGTTGGAAGGCTAACATTAAGAAGTTGTATCAGACTTTATAGGTATCTTATTTTCAGGGTTTGGGATCGAGGAGTTAGTTTGTATTTATCTAGATACGCTCCATAATATAGAGGGTCCTTCTGAGATTGCGTTGGGCGTATACAAAAAGAAAGCAAGTGCTTTTAACGTATAAAACGAAAGGTTATATGCCAACTAAACGTACTACCGAATGAGCGACTTAAATTTCCAGGTCATGTTGAAGAGTTTGAAACACTAATTCCAAATCGGGTACCAATTGTTATCTAGGTCACTTATATCATTTATTGAGAATGTTCTTTTCAGAATGGCAATGCACCTTTGTTTTCTAATTCAATAGAAACATATTTTCCAGGTTTCATAGGCCTGGAAATTCGTCCAATGCAACTCATTAATACATAACAAACACAACTTCTGCGGTCTGTGATAATATAAACTCAATACCCTTTCTGCCAGTAAACATATCAAAGGTTTGAGACTAACTGTAACCGAAGGTGCTTTTAAGCGTCCTTAAGGTGCTTTACTTACACATTCTTATTCCTTAGAATTTATGCAATTTAAGTAAGTGACCAATGCAGAAACGTAATTATTATTTTAGATTTGTCTATGGGTGGTTTAATGATTATCATCAGAGATACCACTCTATGGACATGAAAAATCCGGAAAATTGTTGAAACAGACTTTCCGGATTTTAAGCAGGAAAATCTAAAGAAATGGAATTACATAGAAATTACATAAGAATTACATATTAAGTACGTTATAACATTAAAAAAATGCTATTAGAGATGATATCTATTGCCAAAACACAAACGTTATGTTTTTATTCTTAAAAATTACTTATGTCTGAAAAATTTGTTACAGCCCAAAATCCGGAAATCCGGAAAAAGAAGGAAAAGTGGCATCTCTGTATCATACATGAATTCCAATGCATGTATCCAAATTGGCCTTACGAACCACTTCAGGGATTCATTCTTGAAGCTTATGTCATTTTAAGGTGAGGGCTTGCATATTACTTTTGTAGTACGCTGTACGGACATTGAATTCAATTCTTCAATTCACCCAAAGTACTCTCAATCTGCACTTGAGTGTTCCACCTGTTCACAGGTATCTCAACCTTCATTCACATATAAATTTTTCAAACCCATCCTTTCCTACGAGAACAGAACCTTTACCAGAGGGCGCTGACCTTATTTCAATTCTTCTTATCTAAGATTCTTTCCATTACTGAGGTTATACAGGTGTTTAAATCAGTTTTAAGTCAATTGGAATTCCTAAGCTAATTTGGAAAGCCGGAGAAAAGAATATGTGTACTTATCATACTAGCAGAAATATTACCTAAAGTTCTATTCAAAACCACTGAAACTCAACATTTTAAAAAATCTACATCTAGCCCAAATATTGCTTACTCCATAGCCTATTAAGACCCTAGGACCCTTTAAAACCACTTTAGCCGTGTTCCAATGCCTGTACCCACCTCCGACCTTGTCCTGGTGCTCCAGCCCGATGGCCTTGATGACGCGCACGCGGGTCAGCATCTTGGGCGCCTTACACATCAGGAAGCAGCCGCACAGCGTGTTGAAGATGTTGGGCGTCGGCTTGTCCTCCACCAGCTCACTATTTAAGGGAAATACGTATTTTTTTTAAAAATTCTTCTTTTTTCTTTTTTTTCTTTTTAGGAAAAATAACATGATATATTCCTTCACAGTGCGTGCTGATTTCGGAGTTGTCCTTAATCGGCGCATTGCTAAAAGGAAAGTATTCTCTGTAGTTATGTATCTTATTATTTATTATTTTTCATACCTTGATTTTATTCATAAAAAAATAAATATCAACTTACAAAGAAACAAGGCATGCCGACTCATTTAATTAAACACAGCGAAAACTACAGGTACAGGTGATAGAATTGCCGACGCTCTAACCATGCTTGGTCATAATCCAATCTACTCCATCACCAAAGTGGACCAGAAATACTTGGCTAAGTGGACCAGTGCCCTACCACTATTCTACTTACTGTCCAGAGGGGTTCTGTCCGCAGTAGACTCGCAACAGGAACGACCCAGTGATGCCCTTGTCGAAAGTGGTGGCCACGAGCACGTAGCGCCCGTGAGGCAGGGTGTGGCGAAGAATGATGGAGCGCGAGTTCTTGAAGGTCGATGACTTGACCACCTCCTGAAGGCGGTGAAGGCGGTACTCGCGGTTGTCCTCTACCTGTAATGGGCAAAGTTATGTTAACTTGGTGATCTATTACAAATTTCCAATACATTCTGATAAAGATTTTCCATGTCTTCCCCATGTTCTTCTCTGATTTACTCAAAATTTTCAATGTTAAGCACCACTTCTGTTTATGCCGTGGTTTTGAACACCCAGTTTGTTGAGACCTACATACCACTTTACTTTTCTCATACATTTCCTCCTTATATAAAGCTAGTTTTTCCAGGAGATACTTTAACTTAATTAAGCTGGCGGCATCCTGACTCCTGGGTCTTTCTATAGGCATATTTTGGAACCTGTTTTTTCAGAAATGTCATAGACAAAACCCCAATGTAGGCCGCATCCCCTGACTTGAGCCCTAGTAAGTTCTGATTTCGGAGACTAGCCGTTATTTGAACATGTTTTTTAAAGAGTGCAATGGAGTTTAAAGATTATGCAAAACCTTTTAAAATCTAGGCCATACCCTCAGACTTGAAGCCTAATGGGTTCTCATTTCTAAGACTAACCATTTTAAGGTAGTACCAATGACTGACCTTCATGATAGTGAATCCGATGGTGAGCCGATCCTGACCCTCTCCACGCCCGGCTTTCTGAGTCAGCCCAATCAGCACCTCGTCTTCCTTCTCCGCGTCCACGTCAAACCGAAACTGAAAGTAACCAAAATGCGAGGGTTAGCAATGTTATTAAGTACATATCATAAGATAATTTTTTCCCATGACTTGTCTTGATTTTCCATGTGAATTTCTATGGACATTTTGTAGTTGCAGAAAAACTATGAAAAATCACGTTCATTATTCTTGGTGAATTTCTTGCTTTTAGACCAATGTAATGATAGATAACCAACTTCTTGATGTAAGATGGGTCTACCATGCCCAAGTGTGTTCACTTTTGAAAAAGCCTTTCTGATATGGTGACCCCATGACCACCTTATGCACTGCAGAGCCACCGCATCAATAATCAAAACGGAGGAAGTGAGCGAGGCGGACTCTCTCCCTGTTTATTATATAAAAAAAAAAATTCTATTTTTGTTTTTACAAAAATAATGGTGGCCGTGTCATCACTTTATTTTCATTAATAAGAATTTTTGAACCAGCAGAAATCAAAAGGTGCCTACCTGTGGGTTGTTGAGGAAGGTCTCCCTGTTGTTGATACACCCCCCGTCCCGGTTGGGGCTGCTCCAGTCGGAGCTCATCACACTCTCCCACCACGTCTTCTGCATGCTGAAGAAGGACGTGTTCATCACGCGGCAAATCGACATGTTGGTGAAGTATCGGCAGTAGTCCTCCATCGTCATCCTGAATTGACAAAAAATCAGATTACGGTAGTACACACGTTCATTACAGTCTAAATTCAACTAGTTTCCAAGTTGACCACATATTGCATCAGGAAATGTGGGATATTTTAAGCATTTGTTGAAATGAGAAAAAAAAAAAAGGTTGTTGTGGTCTTACATTTAAAAAATTGCTTCAACGCTCATACAGCTAGTGAGGAAAATATTATATTGACACCATAAATCCCATACATGGCTGCCGGTCGCATTTCTCAATGACGTTTTTTTATGGTTAAAATAGACATTAGTATATTAAATTATAAACCCCATAAAGTGTTGGCGGTGCTGCCATCAATGTTAAATAAGTTGCCATAGGACTAGACATGAGGCATATTACCGTAGTCGAAGTACATGGCTGTCATTGCATTCACTTTAACATCAGCACCGGCCACAAACAGACTTTATTTGTTTTTTTGTGTTGTCAGATTTTTTTCCGAGCCGAATGTGAAGTAACAAACATCTGACTGGGAATTGCCCAACCCCTTGTTTCTGTTCATTGCACGGTTTATAGTTCAGTTTGTTTGCTATCAGGTGTAAGTTTCTATTGTCGAAGGGAAACTTTTCTCCGTGCCGACAATGCATAAATGTCTAAGTACACGTATTCCGTTTCCCATTCTCCACTGAGCCATCAAAAAACGGATGAGACTGCCCTCTTTAAGGACAATCGCGTCATTTTCCAAATATCCCAAAATTGAAAGTTTTTCAATCTTCCTCATATTTTGTAAATCTTTTCATGAATATATGCCTGATCCAAAATTAAAAAAGAAAATTTACCCAAAGGAAAATTTCTTGAGATAGAAATGGTCAAATAGTGCTCATTTGTAGAAATTCAACCAATGCTGAAAAACGATTTTAGGAGAAAAAAATATATTTTCTCATGTTTCTCTTTTGAAAGAGGTTGTATAAAAGTATATTGTACATCTAAATTATTGTTGGGATCTCAGGAATAATATAGAATATTGAAAATAATTTTAGATTAAACATTTTAGTGAATTTTTGGGAAAACAAATAAATATGCATTTTTAGCCATTTTTGGCTTTTAGAATGAATATTCAGCGATGCTGACCAAATTGGTACGGTGACCCCCCAATTTTTTGATTGGATATGATAGCCTACATACATAGGCATGTGATATACGACTTTAGTGCATTTTTCAATGTTCATTTTTTTTGTATGACAATTTATTATTAAATTCATGTATTTTTTGAATAATTTATTTTGCATATTTTCCAGTAAAAACTATATATTACATCATCAAATTTTACAAAAGTCTTTCTTTCTCACTCAAATACACATGAACACATTTAATAAAATCATTAGACCGATTGTCATATCAATTCTATCAAAATAATAAGCAAATAAAATTTCAAAATTCATTTTCTGAAGCATTTTTTGAATAATTATCATATAAATAAACTGCTGTAGCTGAAAAATTTCCATGGTGACCTATCATTATTTTTGCATGTTTGATACCTATATAGCAGTAACTTTTACTGTGTAAAATTTTTAACAAATCTCATTCCTAGTTCTATAATGGCGCGATTGTCCTTAACCCGTAAATCTTTAGGAAAAGATATCACAAAGAGAGATAACGTAATTTCTATATTGCATGTACGGGGTAAGGTAATAGGTAAGTTACATACCAGAATTCACCGTCCTCCTCAAAGGTGAGTCCAACCTTCTCTCGGTCGTTTTTGTCAATCTTTTCCCACTCTGCCGATCTGCAATAAAACAAAGTTATTTAGAATAGTTGTTAGTTGGTATTATGACCGTTACTAATGTGCATTGCCTCACATAATGACGCTTGCTTTCAGCGACCCTCAGAATTTATACATTATTGCTGGTAATTTACACTAGCGTGTTTTGATTTTGAGAATTCAAATTCCAAGAACGCTTACTCTTATACCGTGACATAATATTATCAGCGGAAGGTTCTTGCCTTAATTCTACAAAATGAAATAGATAAACTTATTAAGTTCCATAATAAAACCATTTTCCCAGACTCACCCGTCAGAGAAGGCTCCGGTCCACTCGGTGCCGCCCCATGGGTTGCGGAGACGTACCATGGACAGCTTCTCACGGTTAAACAGATTGAAGAGGCCCGACCCGGCGATGGCGATACGCTTGACGGCGGTGATACCATACGCGTGCCCCTTGACCAGACCCACGTCGATCGACTGCTCCATTTCCTCAGCAGATTTGGCCTTAACACAAAGAGGGAAAAATCAATTTTCTTTCAGTTGGAAGTTCATTTACGGTTCACCAACATCCAATTTGCAATGATAATCTGATTTCCATGGTTCATATCTTTTATCAGTAAAGTTTTCTTTCTGTTTGAAAGTTCATTTACGGTTCATTAATAGATAGAAACGTTCAATAATTTCTTTTTTTCACAATTTCTTTTTTCTTTTCTTTTTTTACATTTATCAAAAAGCTTATGTTGGAATCATTCTGATCATGGCATCCGAGTTTGTGCTCTCAGCCTACCTCAGAAAGATGTTATTTATAATATGTACACATCCCTTCTACTCTACACTTTTTAACTTTTGCAAGTTCAAAATTTCAGGCAATTCTAAGTGCTATTGTCAGGCGGCACAAGTGAGTCCTATTTAAAAAAAACTGCACTAACCGGGATGGCTGCAGCCTGCAGGGCGTTGTTCTTATGAGCCGCCTTCATAACCTTGAAGAGCTCATCGCGTTTGGTTTCATCTGTTGCGTATCCTCCCTCCACCAGATCGATGCCCTCAGCGATACCTCCCGTGAAGTCCTCCAGGGCCTCGGCCAGCTCCCCGCCATCCAGCGCCTCGTAGCAGCCGAACAACCTGGGGGTGGGAATTTATTTTTATTATAGTTAATTATGGATTGAACAAATTATGTACTTATTGATTATCATTGTATTACCAAAAATGAATTGCGTACTTTCATGAGATCAGAATTTGTTTTTATGTGTTTTTAACGCTTTTTATCTATGGTCCTCTAATGTTTTTAAGATATTGTTCAATAGAAAATTAAACAAGACTTTTATGAGACATTTTAACCAAATTTCTTCAAACTTGAATTTGCAGAAAAAGCTTATAAATACGTAGACTTGGATACCTATATGCACAGTTCAAAACTTTTATATTGCAGAGTCACATAAGCTCTGCATTTAGTTTTGAAAAAAATTTGATAACAGAAATCAGACCAATGTACCTTGCTAAAGAGGAAAACGTAATCTTGTATTACCTATGTAGATACACGACTTAACAAATATCAAAACGTTAAAGGAAAATAAGTAATCAACCAATTCCACTTACTTGGCGTAGGCCTTTTCGAGCAGGGCGCTCCAGAACTCGTTGCGTGACTTGGAGTGTACAAAGATGAGCCGACCGTTGCGGGTTGGCAGCTGGTCGTCAATGACCACGTCGATCCACTCTCCGTACCGCCAGAACTGGAAGTGGAAGATGCCCGCGTACTTCTCCGGGTGTTCTGCATCCCATTCCTGCTCCAGATGTTCTGGGATCACCTATAACGACAAACCCTTTTCTTTAAATTGAGGGTTATAAACAATTCAACGAGTCAGTCACAAGTTTATCGTTGAGTTTAGTGTAGATTCTCCTGCTTTAGATTTTTCTTTGGGTTTCTTTCCCACACTTCAAAGTGAACTCATTGATTAATTTTCAAATGTCGTCTAATTTCCTTGGCGTTTCCTATGAGGCATTTACATGTCCAACATTTTGTAGTTTACATGTGCAACCGACCAGTCAGAATCAAGTTGAACTAGCAAATTGGCAGTCAATTAAAAATTGTTGAGGTCAGTGACGCTGTTAACCTTTTTGTATTTATGTTTCACTTAACAGCTGCCATGTTTCCTTGGCATAAAATACATCATGAGAAAATTCAAAGACAATTTCTTAGTTATGAAGCTGAAAATGTAATAATCTATCACGACTTGTCTGATTCAGATCGTTTCATGTGAATATAGGTATGATGTCTTAGTAGATTACTTTTTGCCAGATCTCCTTGTGCTGGGTGAGGCAGGAGCAGGAGGCGACGAACCAGCAGTTGCCGAGCTGGCCCTGTGACACGTCGTTAGAACTCGCCCCCTCCACGAACAGCTTCGGGTCGGCGCAGATATCCTACAAACAAAACACAGTGACATAATTAATTCTTTTTGACATCATTAAGTCTGGCTAGCTTACAAACAAACCAAAGTTACCGTTAAAGGCTCAAAAAAGATGTCGCACAATCAATATCAATCTTGCCAAAAATCAGATATCATACAAACAAACCGTTGGAACAACAGACCCAATAATTTATTTTAACAGCTGTTTTCGTTTTGTCAATTTCAAAGCATTAGACGTACATAGATTTAGGTTCTTGTGTTAAAGATAGCCTCATGCACATTTACAAAAGCTTTATTTGAGATTTTACTTAACGATTTGTTGTATATTCGAGAAATCGTCGGTACTTTCTTTTCCTCAAAACAATTTTTCTAACTTTTAGAATATCTAAACAAAATGATTCTTTTGAGGAACCAGTCACTGGCTTTAACTCTTTAGACTAAGGAAGGGGTGAGTCATATACTTGACTAAACCCAATGAACAAATGACGGGGTCAGTAAATGAGAACCCTTTTACCTTTGGTCTTTTCCACTCGATACCGGAGAGTTTGCCTGCATTCTTGCCGGTGGGGCTGAAGAGCGCTTTATTTTCAGCGGGGAACAGATCGTCGACGTAGAGGTGACCACTGTCCTGGGCTGCCTTCTTTAACTTGGCGAACTCCTGCCCGCGGTACGGCGAGGGGGAGTCAAACAGGCCGAACACCATCCTGACTCAGCTGCAGGAGACAAAGGAGACATTTCAGTTAATTGGTGAAATACAGGTTTTATCTTCAAGGAAATTAAAAATCAAATAACATGCCTGCTAGTTTTGGCAAGGGAACGAACAGCGATGTATTTTAAACATTTTAAAGGGTACCATAATTTAGGCCGCACTCTAATAGAAGCCGCACCCTAGCTATCGCGGTTTTATTTGGGCTTTTCAGACTACCGGTAGTGTATCATGGGTCCCGCTGTATTGAAGGTTATGTAAAACTCTTATATAAGCCGCGGCTTATATTAGGGATCTCTAAAAAGAAATCTGTGGATTTATTTCCGACTATTTTGTACAACATCCTAAATTCTTGCGTAAAGGTTATGCCCCATACCACAGGCCTAGGGTTTCCCTGCCAGGCTGGTAAAGCAGATCTCTACCTTGAGGGTGTGTATAGGGGAGGGGTCCCTAAATTGGCCAGGCTCCCCGGTCCCGGTAACGGCTTCAGCAGGGTACCTTATAACGGGCAGATCGGCCCGTGTCACCAACGGCCCACTTTTTAATGGGGATCTTTTTATTCTGGCATAATCTGACAGTTAGTGCCTGCTGTCAGTGTTGTCTGTGTTGGTACACGGGCCCATCAGAGTGTGTTATACGGGCCACAGGGTACGGTTATACCAGAGGGATAGCTCAAAACAGGCTCATTACTACTGTATGTCATTACGTGTATATTACCAGGCCCCGGCAGAGGGACATTGATATATGTGCCATGTATCATTTATTATGCAGTGAACTTAAAAGGCTTTTCATATTTGTAACATATTTGACTTTCATCAAATTATATGGGTATTGAACTCTGATATTTTGTCCTCTACCTTGTTATATTCCAATTCAATAATACATAAAAATCTATTAGTTTGGCCCAAATAAATTATGACGACATGAACGCATAATACTTTGGAATTATGTAAACAAATATATGCTGCGTCGTTTAAAGTAGGTGGCTGTAGCGGAACACTAAGCTGGGGTATTCTAAGGACAAAGGCGTAGATAATCTAACGTACAGGTTCCATCTGCTCCGTGCCTACTCCCAACCCTGGGGTTTGTATCCCGACTCAAGGTGTCGGCCTATCTGTTACACAGGTCTGAGGGTAATCAGGGTGACAGTTACCAGGGTGACGGTAACCATACACTGTCACCCTGGTACTGTTACCAGGGTGACAGTTACCAGACGGTATCGGTATCCTAGATGGCTCTCACTGGCTCGATAATTTCAAAGTCCCTTGTCCGATTCCAGAATATGTGTTTAGAGCAAAGATTTAACACCATGCAGTTTGTGCATGTGAGCAACCCCCGGTCCAGGGTGGTCTACAACATGCAAATTGTTATGGGTTTATGTCATGGTTCTGTCACCCTATGCCTAAGTACATTGTACAGCCAGTTTTACTTGTGGTTCCAATGCTTAAACCGTTGATATATGAACGGTTTAAGCATTGGAACCACAAGCTATGGGGCTTTACTTGTGGTTCCAATGCTTAAACCGTTAAGCCCCATAAATATATATGTATATATATATAGGTTACGCTGAATTAGTTATATATGTTTGAGTTAATTGCGTTTTTGAAAAAAAAGACACTATAAATGAAGAAAGTTGAAGAGTGGCATCCCAACCTATTCCAACCCAAAACAATCCAGTCCCAGTGATGTATATATGATGTGAGCCCTGGGGTCGTGGTGTGGGTGCTGGCAGCTGGCCGCTACAGGGGCGTGGTCGTCCTGACCCGGGATCAACACCGACCCACTCCCCACACGCCCGGACTAGTCTGGGTACTGAGAGCGATACACGACTAAATGTTTACGTAAATTATACCAATTTTTCTTCCATGAAAATTATCAATCTTTTAGGGATGTGGATGTTATATATTTGGGTTGATTTTGAGGTACTCGTTCTGATTTACAATTTATGTCACTGATATGGAGAGTGAATGGATTACTGAGTGGCACAGAGATGCAGTGTCCAAAGGTAAGGGCGTACCCTGCACCCGAGTTGCATCATTCTGCTACCCAGCAGTGCACACATTTTTTTATTTTTTTTTATATACATTTTTTGATACATGCAAGATGGATTATGCTGCACTTTTTCACCAACTGAAACAGTCATAGAATAGTATTTTCAATACAATATCGTTTACAGATTTCTCGATTCAGTACAATGTTGTTATACATTATAATGGTTTGTCCAACCAGTTGCTAATGTGGGTCTGTGCTGACATAATTCTCTCCAACAACTAACCACAACTATTGGGGTCGGGGCGTGGGTGGATAGGGTCATAGCAGGAGGGTGGGGGGGGGGGGGGGGGGGGCTGTCAAGGAGTAGGGGGTCTAAACCGGAGCTGCCATTGCCTTACATAGTCAATGTTTTGCTCTCATGCATTATTTGACTTGTTGTATTCACCTACCACGTATCACAGTATCATACTAACTTTATTCCCAGTATATATTATTTTTCATTACTTACTAGTTGTCATATCTGTTATAAGATTTTCCCAAGTCTCAAAGTGCTTTACGATAAACATATTGAACGCCCATAGTATAATTTTAGGGTCTGGCTCCCCAGCCCGTCGGTGCGGGTGTCCCCGGTGAACCAGCCCCCCCCCCCCCTCTACCAGCCTAGTGCTGGAATACGCGGCCACTCCGTGGGACCAATTCACGTAGTATACAAGATGGGGTTAGTTGACAAACATGAGAAGATGTAAGGACCCGGCGTGTACGCTGGGCACATACCTTGGGGTGCGGCACTGTATCAGGCGGATGACATGTACAGGGTGGCTGCCGGGGATACTGGATGACGGTCAGCCACCCCTCACTCTTACACGTCCAGACACAATACGTACGGAAATAGACCTCAATGGGTTGTTTTTACGTTAAGCCACCACCCTTTACCTGCCCAAATATAGATGTGTTCATTGTAACTCACAATGTAAGCCTTGCGCGACCTGACAGGGAACCATGGTATCATTAATGCACCCAGTCCCTTTTTTTCTTCAAGAATTTTCTGGATCTAATATATTAGATTATCCATGTTTTTCTTTCGTCCGCATATTGTTGGTACAATTCATAATAATATCATATTATTTTTAAAGGATGATACATTAAGGATTCATATTAATACAACAACAGAAATACTGAAATTTAAATTCCCCTGAAACCTTGAAATTCCACGATATTCTAACATCACTGAAACCTAAATCTAAACCGTATGTGTTCAGGTTTGGTAGGAACGGCCCTCATTTTCCCCAAGGAAATTCAACTTCAAGACTCCTATTCCTCCGTGTCACTGTACCGAATATCAGAGAAGAAATAAGTCCATTAATCATAGGTCAGATGGCGCCAAGAAGGCTGCTGGCTCCAGGCCTATTCTGGCACATACAACATACCGGCCTAGATGTGTATGTCCCCGAGCAACCCCTCATCGACAGAGGTGCCATGTGAAGGCTTAGAGTGCTGATCTCTATTTTTATTTTATTTGTATGTTTTTATCGGTAACGCTGTGTTTTGCTAAGCCGCTCTGCCTCACCGTCTCTAGGTAGTTTCCTACACATTATCATCATTTGACCGAATGAGAGAACGGAATTCCAGGGGTTGCACCCCGTTCTTATCAGTTAGAAAAAGTCTAGGATGTATTTCTGGGACAGAATCCCTTGCACCTAGAGACCTTGATTGGTTGTGAACCACTCCAGGAGTGTTAAGATGCAGGATCCATGTCTGGTCATATTTTATAACATGTGTGTGAAACCAAGCCTGGAAGTGAACCTGTGACCTTTGGGTTGTACTAATAGTAGACCAGCTCTCTACCACTACTCTGCTCCTTACAGTCACGACTTGGCAGAATTCGAGGACGGATGCAAAAGGCTCAAATGACACAATTTCTATTATATTATGATAGATATTCAGATAAAATATTTTATTATGACATCATGTTTTTGTGTCGTTATTTTGATAGTTACAAGCGATTTCCTTCAGTTGGAGAGATATTACATATCATTTATCTGCCGAAACATATGTACATCACCTCACAGCTGTCCATATCAATATCACTATACACAATTCAAAAATAAAAATATGAACAAATAATCAGTGTTATTTTCCACTTGCTGTCCCTAGATTCCACCCACTGCCTCTACACAGTTGTTATTGCTACTCGCATCTAGGCCAAGACCATTTAATACAAAAAGTGGCCCCATTTGCCTCCAGACTCGTGACTCTCTACGAATACTGCATCTATTCTGTATCTGATATGATTCCAACTGTGAACAAAATATAACAAATATATCATATCGAGACTCAGAGGCATACAAATTACCAGGAATTATTATATGAGAAAAACGCAACGGACGAACGGATAAAATCAAATTAGAGGGTCCCTCTGCCATAATATTTTACGAATATTTCCGATCTTTTTACCCATGCCATTTTGATTATTTCTATGTACATTTGATGATTTTTGTTGGCTTTCTATCCTTTAAGAATACTTGGAGCACCTGACCGGAAAGCTGTAAAGACACGGAGCCAAGACAAACCTGGGAGTATTTGGTAAACACACACGTATCGGCAGCACTAGGTTGGGACGGCTGTCTTTACGGTAAAAAAAAAGTAAAACAGAAAATAAAACTGGAGCAGACAAAACCTATGACCTGGAGGCGTGGAGAGAGTCCGTCGGCTAGACAGGACCAATATAATCCAGACCAACGGAGGTTATTTATTTCAACTAGCAAATGTTGGTACGGGAATATAGAAATACTGTATAAAATTTATTGGTTTGATAAACTGTTAGATATTCGCTTTCTATATTATTCTGCAAAAGAACCGGGATGCACAGAACACGTCGTGTGCCATTTTAGTAGTGTAAAATAGAATAGTATCTTTGAAAATAACCTTTCATTCATAATCATATACTTTCCTCTCAGATATGGATAAGGCTGAGGTGTGAACTGTACATCGATCTACATGGTAATTAAACATTATTGTACAACAGGCGAAATAATCATGTTCAGGTACCATTACATAACCCCGTATTACCATTCTTATGCTACCAGAGAACAGTGGTATTCATGTCATGATAGTGTCATAAATATTATATGGCCTCTTTATTATGTGTTTGGGCTGGTAGAATTGTTAATTCCTTTGAGGCACGCATCAATACATCATTTACAAATAATCTCCATTAAACTTAATTAGAATAACTTCGTTCTACAATAAAGAAATACATTAAAATTCATCGCATGGCTACCTGACCCAGATTCTACTACTATTTGCGTTGTTACTCATACTAAATGCGACCCCTGCTTGTAACAAATGCTTCCTCTAAACACACGTTATTGATTTTCAGACATTGATCAAAACAAACACATCACTGCTGCAAGGAGTGGGAGGCGGTAAAACTATCAGTATACGACCATCAACAGGGTTTGGAAATGGATCAAGGACTTCAGCTTGGACCTTTGTTTTACAGCGTTAGAGGAGACGAGACCAGTCTATAAAAAAATTGTTACTACCTAGTACCGTGTTTGGTGCCTAGAAGCAGTCAGCTGGTTGAGTTTCCTATGAATATTGATTTAAAAAAACGTAAAAAAATCGTTTTACATCAAGTCAGCTGTTCCCCAACCTCCTGCCACTGAAGGGTTCGGGTGGGGGACTAGATGGTGGGGGTGAGGTGAGGGGGTAGGGAGGCCTAGGGAGGGTGGAATCTACCTGGTTCTTTTGGTCTAGATACAGGGGACAGTAACCATGGCAACAAAGATACACTCTGTGATCTACGTGCCCATCCGAGTAATGCCAACATTACTAGTACTACCCATTTTTAGACGCCCAATCAATAATGATACTTAGAACTGATAAGAAAAAAACCTGCAGTACCGAACCACCCGATGATCTATCTTTCCTGCTATCGCCGGATTAAAGACTAAAGTATCCTGGACTAACCCCATCTTGCCCGCGTTGCATACGAATAGCACAGACTGTACTTCAAATACCACCCATTCTCGTACACTGTCAAAATGACCGAATAGTTGAATGAGCAATACATAAAGTTAAGGATAGACTACTGCTGTGCGCGGCCGTTTTGTACAACTTGCATGTGACAAAGCACAAGTGAAGTCAAAACTTAACGTACCTTATTGTATTACATATCATAAAACAGATCCAATAAATTACCTTTCTTATGTCGAGATGTTATCCCCCACCTCCCCACTTTCTACATACCTACGTATGTGTAACATTGGCCCTGGCCTTGACTGTAGTGAGTGAGTGAGTGTTGGTTGTTTTACACTGTACCGACAGCCAGGGTTATTTTCACAGCGAAAACCAGTTGAGACGAATTGTGTCTTTAAGATAAAATCTATGAGATGAAGGTGACAGGGCGGGCAAACAGCAGGGGATCAAAACCGGGAAATCATTTTTGCTGTACCCCATCCCTTAGTGAACCAAGCACCAACTGGGAATTGAACCCAAAGAACCACTTAGTCAGTGCAGGGTCCCCCCTACCGTCACCTCATACGATCAGCAGGGGCTACTGAGGGCCTATTCTTCCCCGGACCCCCACGGAGTGGCCTTGATTGTAAGGCCACATGTTTGTTACACCAAAGGAAAGCGCAACACCAAACAAAGAACCTCTGATGAGTTACAAGGCCACGATCAATAGTCTGTCTCCAGGCCCAGGTATCTGGGTCTGTCAGAAGGAGATCACCTGGAGAACTGCCAGGGCGAGGATATTCCTAGGTGTGCAGGATAGGCCAATCCCATATTCCCGCACTGTGATATGTTTGTTGGGGTTATTTATGCAGTGATACATTTCTAATAGGCAAAATAATGTTACAATGCCCACAGTTCTCCACAAAATGTAAATTTTTCGTGTCATCCTGTCACCGCCGGGTTGGATGGGGATGCTAGAAATATTGTTTTCTACGAAGATCCCGGCCAGGGTAAACGGAACTATAGGGAGGTATGTGCACGAAATGAAAAGACATAGATACAAATTTAGATATTTAAGAATTATTTCTCTATGAAATCAAGACGTATGTATACAGCGGTACCCTGCACCCGAGGTGCATGTATTTTTTCAACTATACATCCGGTTGTGCATCACCTTTTCTGGTTCTGGTTAATAAATGTCTAAGAGGATTGGGGGAATGGGTGGTCGGGGTGCACAGTTTCGGGAAGCCTGCACCCAAAGTGTGCACCCACAAATCTTTAGTTTCAGACACTGACCTGCAATGAATTAAAATTCTTTCCTGGTTAAATATTTTGCATCACTTGTAACATAGACCTTTAACTGCTCTTTAAGTTTAACTAAGATTAATTTCTAATGGAATTCCAGATAGTGTCCAGCATTTTATTAACCGTCCCTGTTTTATTGCCGTGATAATGTAGAAGCAGCGTCTTATAATAGTTGTAGCCTATAGATGCTACCTCCAACACTAATCTACAACACTTAAAATTAAATAGCACATAACCAGATGAGATGACCCATTCCCTGACCTTTGTCTTTGATGGGAACCAAGATGCACACACCACCTGCCAGGCCTCACGCCCGGGCCTCACGACCCGAAGCCTCACCTACATTGGTACCTAAGAACTATCACCTACAGACAAACTTGTCATCGTGACATAATACGTTTTGTAACATTAATTATCATATCATCCGGCTGAGCAAATACATTTTTATGTTTCTCTATTGTTATTGTTGATGTTTGTTTTGCTTGATATTACTGTCGACTTTTATAACCATTAAAGGGTGACCATTGAAATTTCATTCTATGAATCCTATGTTTACCCTGAATTTGGGAGAGCAAATAGTTTATAAATAGAAATAGAAATTAATGTTATAAGTCATGTATTCACTGGGTGCATATAGCATGCTGCCCATGGCGACCAAATTTCAAATGTACTCAATCAATATTTAAATGTTTGAAACCCAAATTTTGCCCAAAGTCAATATAATCATGTTCAGTCAAATACATACATGACTAAAAATATTTTGATGTGATTAAAAATATGTTACTCCTTTAATTTAAACAGCTGCTCTTTCCATATCATAATAGAAATTTCCTGACATTAAAGAAAGAGCTTTTTTCTTTAGCCTGTTTCATTGTGCAATGTAATAAGAACCTATGTGCTGTTACATAAAGGTCATCTCTTATCTATAACACAGTTAAAGCAATATCAAGACCCCTTAGATATCTTGGAAGTTATATAAATCAACCTGTATATAAAACCTTGGTTTAGTATGCAAAACTTGGCATCTCTCTGGGTTGCAAACCCGTAATTGGGCTTACCAGGCAATAAATAATCAACATGTTTTTGGTACTAGCACTGACTGCCCTGCTGGTTGGGGGAACCAGTGCCCAGCACTGGGCAAACTGTGCAGATGGCCGTACTACCATTGTGCACCTTTTTGAGTGGAAGTTCACTGATATAGCTGCAGAGTGTGAGCGGTTCCTTGGACCAAAGGGCTTCTGTGGTGTCCAGGTAAGGATACCCTTAATTTTTATTATGTAATAAAGTAAAATTTATCCTGATTTTCATTTGATGAATTTACTCTATTGAACATCAAACGATTTTGTAAGCATATCAGTTAGACCAATATATCTAGTTACAAAGACTAACAAGAATATCATACAAATGGATTTTTTAACAATCCTATAGCAAGCTGAAATATTTTTAGAATTTCTTTTTCTTCTACCAAAATTGGAGTCATGCAGTCTATTACAGTACAAGGTCTTCTAATTGAAAGATAGGTATCAATCAAGTTTATCACATTTCCAATCGCTCTCTTTTTTTCTTATTTAGGAATTTAACATCTGTATTTTTTTGTGTATAGGTTTTGGGTACCCTTTCTGCATTTTAAAAGTTATTTCCCTGCAGGTCTCCCCGGTCAATGAACACCGTATCCTCACCAGCCCATGGCAGCCTTGGTACCAGCGATATCAGCCAGTCAGCTATAAATTTCAGAGTCGAAGTGGTAGTGAGAGTCAGTTTGCTGAAATGGTCTCTCGGTGTAACAATGCTGGAATCAGGTTGGTTTGAACCACATGCAGTTACACACACTGTGAGCATCCTGATTTGGGCATCAAAGACACCAGATATAGTACATTCCCGACCAAACAGCAGTATATACTCCCCTAATAAGTATGTCAGAAATATTTGAATTAGCTACTAAAATGCTACTGATTGCTCTCTCTAGCTCATTTGAGTATTTCAGACATACTGATTCAATGCTTTTCAAGGGCTGAATTCCTACATATTTCTACTTATCTATCATTGAAACACTCCTGCAACAACCTTACTGCTTCGATACTGACAACATACTGAATTTCCACTACATTTTGTTCTGGGTTGTTTATGACTGCAACTAGTTATGGATTACTGTGAGGCAAAGGAAGAACAGATCAAAACACCTTAGAGCCAAGACAAATTTACTGCTCATTTGAACTGTCAGGGCCCCCATTCCAATATCATTTTCAAATTCCCTGTGTTTTCCCCAACCTTTCCCTGCCTCACGGCAATTTTCCAGCAAGTTCAACTTCAAAACCCTTCACTTGCAGAAAAAAATTAGAGAACCCAACGACAAAAAGTCAAATCCCTAGTAATTCGAGAATCAGGAACTGCATAACCTGGCCAAATCAAATTTCCTGTGTTTTCCCAATGTTTTGGTAAAATTGGCAAATCCCTGTTTTCCTCATCAGGGATTATTTTTTTTACCATTTTCCTGGTTTCCCCTGTTTTCCCTGTGCTGTGGAACCCTGAACTGTCTTTCTAGTTTCTGGCAATATGATAATTTCTATACCAATACCTATACCCATCCCTACAACCGTATAACATTCTGTTTCCAACTTAAAGTGATTATCCCAGCTGTTTACCAAAAGACAATGACCATCCCCAATCACCACCCAAAGTTACCTTCTAACCACCCTCTTGCAGGGTTTTCCCATAGTCCTTACACCCAGCTCTGCAGACCCACTGTAATTCTGAAACTACTGGCTGTCAAATGTTGAAAAGGTCAATGTTGAAAAGTTGAAAGTTCTGAAGAATGATTTCCAGACAAAAACCTGCTGTAATTTTCGCTGGGGAAAATCCTGCATTGTCATACCATGCACCACAACCCCCGACCCTCCCACCCCTTCGTCACAATCCCCATAGCTGCTAGCTGCCATATCACTGACTCCGCAATCAACAATGAAGAACACCATCTCCCAATCAACACCCCCAATTCCCATCTCAAGCCCACATTCTTGTTCACCACACACAATAACCACCATGAATGAACTTCAGGATCTATGTGGATGCTGTAATCAACCACATGACAAGTGGAGGGCATGGTCAAGGTTCTGCTGGTAGCTCATGGGATGGTGATGCCCTCCAGTACCCTGGGGTTCCCTACAGTCCCAATGATTTCAACTGCTGTGGCTGTTCTGACTGTACTACAAGCGACTGCAACATAAGAGACTACAAGGACTTCAATCAGGTTAGGAGCTACATTGGCATATGTTCACATATATAGGAGCATTAAAAAGCATCCTGACAAAATTTGCCTGATTGGGTGTGGGAGGGGGGAAGATACTAGCTATTTCTGCTAAATCATTTTCTCTGAATCATATGAATAAAACTTTATGATTGCTTGCAGTTTACCCTTATGGAATTTTGAGTACAATAGCATTACATTTCTTTATCTAGACCATTGGAAAAGTATATTTTTACCCCAGCTAGGATACAGTTGGTTTAAAATTCTCCAATTGGAGCTAACTTTAGATTTAGGTGGATCCACTATAGAACCTCAACCTATTTGTCTTATTTACAAATAGTGGCTGCACACTGACATATAGTGTGATTAATGTGATATTCAAATAGTATATGGCTCATTATGTCCCTGGCCTCCTATTCATCAAAAATACCAAAATAATTTTAAACAGAATAATTTTATAGGGTGTAAATAATTCTTCTTAATCCCTAAAAATCCATGACTATGGGTCTCTGATAAATTAGGCAGTAACATTCTCTGCAAATCTCTTTAGGTTCGTAACTGTCGCCTGCTTGGACTGCGTGACCTGGCTGTGAGTAAGGACTATGTACGTGGTCAGATCACAAACTTCCTCAACAAAGCCATTGAATATGGCGTTGCTGGCTTCAGGTCTGGCACTCTTTACTCTCAGGTAGGGGTAGGGCACCCAAGATGTAAAATTCATTTTTTGGTAAATATTATTCCAGTTTGCACCATGGAATAAGCAATTGGAATCTGGAGAGCTGTATTGCCAATGGGTCCTAAAAGAAAGGGTGTGGCAGAAAAGATACATTTGTAACATAAATTCAAGAAAAGTCAAAGTGAAAATCTCTTTGAATACAATCACGTGAAACATAAGTAAGTCATTGCACGAACACTTTTGTTTATGTTGGTCTTGTGATTTACCAAAAGACAAAAAGAAATAGATGTATCTAACTTCTGTTTCTGTTCTCATTTAGAGTAGATGCTTGCAAGCACATGTGGCCCAAGGACCTTACGAACATCTATGGGCGTCTTAACAACCTCAACTCACGCTGGTTCCCTGGTGGTGCACGCCCCTTTATTTTCCAGGAGGTTATTGACATGGGTGGCGAGCCCATCAAGGGTTCCGAGTACACTAGTCTGGGTAAGTTTGAAAATTTAGGGCCCTGGAGTCTGAGTACCTCAATAATAAGTATAATAAAGAGTATCAGTCCCCTACCAGGACAAATCTGATGGACCTGTCTTCATATAGGCTAGTTTCAATTTATAACCTTCCTTTATATAATTGGTGTTTGTTTGTTGGATTAGTTGAACAGCTCAACAACCTTTCAGGGTCCTGTTGTGTTTCTTTGTATAACCGTGGGAATTTTAGATGAATCATTATTTTAAAAAATATTCTTGTGATCATCAGATTATATAGGGAATTCTCATACATCATTCAAGGTCTTGTCTCTATCCTAATCCATGTTCAAAACTGACACTTGCCCTGCGGCCAATGATTTCATATCAAGACAGAACAGTTTTGGAAAACACATTAGAATTGGCCTGGATGGCTGACGAATTTTCTCAATACACATGAATGTAAGTGCCGTCAACCCTGATGGCTGACAGCCTAATTTCAGACAATGTAGTGTACCAAGATGCATGTTGCACATACACTGAATTACCAAAAGAGTCAAAGTGAAATGTTGGAAAGCAGTAATGACGAGAATGATCACTTCCAATAGAAATAAAAAAAAACCACTGAGGCCGTCCTAAAAAAAAAATCTGTTTCCGGTCCAGCGGGTGGGGTTTAAAAAGATGACCCAGGCGGCCGCGATTTTTTTTTTTTTTTTAAGATAAATTTTGTTGTTGGTAAGGGTATAACATGAAAGATTTTGAAAAAAAAAAAAAAAAATTGAAAAATGAAAAAAAAGCCGGTCCACCGGAAACAGATTTTTTTTTTAGGACGGCCTGAACACTCATATGTTTCCACTGTAGGTCGGGTGACTGAGTTCAAATATGGCAAGCAGCTAGGAGATGTCATCCGCAAGAACAATGGTCAGAAGCTGAAGTACCTAAAGAACTTTGGTGAAGATTGGGGCCAGCTCCCAAGCAGAAATGCGCTTGTGTTTGTTGACAACCATGACAATCAGAGGGGACACGGAGCTGGTGGTTTCGGGTCTATTCTGACTTTCTTTGAGTCAAGATATTACAAGATTGCAAATGCCTTCATGTTGGCCTGGCCCTATGGACAGGCACGTATTATGAGCAGGTAGGGTCTACTTTTAATATAAGGGTCATCCTCAAGCAAAAATTCATTCCTGTCCAGTGCTAGACAGATGTACATCCAATGACTGACAAAATCTTTGGCAAACAAATAATTTCACAATTTGGTCATTTAACAACGGTTACCTAAAGTATCTATAAAACCTGACTACAGGACAAACTACACACCATCATTAATGATGATTCTTCCATGTTTTACTTGCCTCTTAGGTATATACATGTATTTATGTCAGTGTTTGAAATCAGGGGAACACCCTGCATCCTGTGTGCACAATTTGGCTTCACCCGGTGTGTGCATGGTTTAACTTTTTCAAAATAATAAATAGCTTCATATAATTTTGTACACAGGAGTCAAATACCAGGTGCACAATTTTGAACTTTACACCCCGTATGTGTATAGAATATGTCCTGACTTTCCAACATCATATGTCTGCGAGGGTTTGTATTATTTGTTAAAGTAGAAAAGCAGTCCCGGTCTTCACCAAACTCCAGATCAAGCAGTGCACTTCACTAACCATTAATTAGGTACTTACTGTACCAATGAAACTACACAACTGTCTATCTGTAAACAACCAATATGTTTCAACATATATTAGGGTAAACTGTCTTCCCTGCTGTAGCTTTCTTCTGTTGAGGAACTCTATTGTTTGAGATATTAGGGGCACTGCATTGGGAGGTAATGTGTCACTTGTTGAATCTAAGAAATGCCCAAGTCACTTACTCTCGTCACTCACTTATCTCATATCCCACCTCAAATTCATGAAATTTCCATGTAGCATGTTTCTATGATTTTAAAGCTCCCTCTCATGTTGCTAAGGCTTCATGTCAAGTGATGGATTTTAAAGAACTGCTGTCTAGACCCATATGTGAGCAACACCCAGGGCTCATGAAGTGTCAGTTATTTAGACAAATAAGACTACATAAAGGCAGTGTCCGAAATTAAGGTTTAGATCTGTGCACTCGCCGGGTGCATAGCTTTGAAATGTGTGAACCCGATGTGATATTCAATGCACCCTCACTGATATAAGGCTATCTATTCCACCAAAAATGTGTGCATCTGCCGGGTGCACATTATAAAAAATCATGCACCCTGCTGCAAAATCATGCACCCTGGGTGCAGGGTGCACCCCGAATTTTGGACACTGAAAAGTGAAGGTGCTCTGCATTCATTCTTTCAGCTACTACTGGGACCGTAACATCCAAGGCAGTAAGGACACCAATGACTGGAAGGGGCCCCCCTCGGAGGTTAATGGTAAGATCAAGGTAAGAAATGTAGTCATAATGTTTATCCATGATAAAGTTACAGGGGTTCACCCTTTAATGTAAAATTTTCACATTTTTATCAAGCTTGTCATATTTAGTGCTCAGGGTTTGACCTTAACATACAGTTACTAGTCCAGGGTACTAGTAAAAATCTGGCCGGGCTAAGCTGGAATTCGTTGATGGACTCATTTATCTGAAGGGAAGTGACGTCATCTTGTGTTGTAGGATGTAACCATCAATGCTGATGATACTTGTGGTAATGGATGGATGTGTGAACACCGTTGGCGCCAGATCACCAACATGGCTATGTTTCGTAATGTGGCTGGTGACACAGGGATGTACAACTGGTGGGACAATGGTAACAACCAGATCGCTTTCTCACGGGGCAACAAGGCCTTCATTGCCATCAACAATGATGGCTACTTCATGGATGAGATGCTGCAGACTGGGCTCCCTGCTGGTGTATACTGTGATGTCATCTCTGGCAATAAGGTAGGGGATCATTATTTACAGCAGAACGTTCTTGAAAATATTGAAAACAATCAAAACTGGGCAACTTCAATGTAAATCCTTTAAGGCTTCTAGCCAAAAAATCTGTGAACAATCATTAGAGTTATTCTAAGACGGTTGACCACTAAGTTCAAGTTCTTATAACTTCTTGATATTTTTTTAAATAAAGCTATTAATACTATTCTATTTAGGCTGTTGATGGAGTTTATAAATTGCCCTCAGAACAAACTTTACGCTGACTATTTAATAAACCTATTAATTCTTTTAAACAAACGTTGTAAGTTTGAAAATTCAATTGGAAAAAAAGAATTTGACCTTGTTTCTAGAGGTGATTCCCTTCATGCCCATTTTAATCATAGGGATATATAATCACAGTGAAACAAATAACATTTTCCCACTCTCTCCCAAAACCAGGAGGCAGGTCGATGCACTGGCACAACCATTAATGTTGATGGTTCAGGTCTCGCCCACATCAGGATTGACAACAACAGCGAAGATCCCCAGATCGCCATACATGTTGAGGCAAAGTTGTCAAAATTACAACTAAACAAGTCAAAATAAATATATCTATACCTTTTATAAACTAAGTTGTTGAGTCGTTCTTTTACACAATTTGATATAGTGACATTCTTAAGACACGCATTAAAAAAACACCCAGCACCTATATGCAACAGTATCATTAATGTTAACAGTTGAACAATTTCAGGGAAAGGATCAGTCTCGATTAAATAGTAGGGTATCTTCTTATGTCGGACTTATAAAAATGTATTTGGCTAGTTATTGAATAAACCATTTGGAGTTGGACCTCAGTGCTCTGGATTGTAAATTAGTTGCTACTCCGATAATATATTTAAATCAATCTAACACTAGCAACAGAACCATACCTGACCTTATAACACTGGATTCTATTAGTAAATGTTATAAGACTGTAAATGAGACTGATGTAAGGACCTTTGCGTGTCGTTGAATACAGGCCATTGCGTTTCATTATACAGGCAGTTGAAAAGATTAAAATAAAGTTTATCACACCAAACCCGACTCCAGCAGTTGTTGGACTGAGTTGTTTTATTAGTGAGAGAATTGTGCAATCAACATGTTTCGACTTATGATAGTCTTCGACAGGATTCAGGCAGGTACCAGCAAAAAGGAAAATTACCGAAGTTTGCCAATTAATAGCCTTGCTGGTTAGCATACTTAATCTGGCCCTATGCATTCACAAATATTTCTAAATCACCATCCGAAAAAAACTGTATGTGACACTGTTAAGTTTTGATAGCAGCCTCGAGGTAGAGGGAAAAATATCACATTTTACGTTTGTCATTTTGAACATTGATAATTCACTTGATATATTCAGCGTTCAAAATTAAGGGTGTACCCTGCATCCAGTGTGCCCAATTTAGCTGCTGGATGCAAACTTTATAAGAAGTGTGTACCAAGTATGTGCATAGCTTTTGGACAGGACAAATATCTTAATATAACAGTGTGCACATGAAAAACGTCTCGGGTGCTTGACTTTAAGCATGCATGCACCCTGCGTGTGCACAGAATAAATCCCAATTTCTAACTTTGTATATTGGATACATTTATGAAACCTTTGGACACATAGAAAACATGAAACTTTTTGGACACATAGAAATCAATCATACACATTGAACTTTGTTTTAGATTTTTATCCGCCTTTTTGTTTTATAAAATCTAAAAGAAAAAAGAAAATATATAATACAAAATGTTTCCCGTTTTTTTGACACGAAATAAAAACTAGTCTAAATAAAAATTATGAGCTCAATTCACTAAACATGATTGCCTATGATACCCGTCTGAAATCTGAAATATGTCCAATAATTAAATAGTGAGTGGGAAATCTGTGTTCAAAAAATAAAAGAAAGTCTCGCACGTAATTTTCAGAAAGCTAAATAAATTACCCAACAAAACATACCAATCAATAGAGTAAAATTATCTTTTATTTGATACATTATATATTTTATCCTGTATACTCAGCGAGTATTGTAAGTAATATCAACAAAAAGTACCCTCTACGACTGCTGTTTATCCTTATATTCCACTATGCGCTGACATCCACCTTGGGACATGGGAAATTTACGCAAATAAAACAGCTGACGCAAGTGAAATCATGCATAGGAGTATACAGTATATGCATAACATTTTTGCATTGTGCAAAGGGACATTCAAACATACACAAATAAGTTACAATGCCACTGTCAACTGTCAAAGAAAATCAAATTATGGTAGGGATTAAACCATGATCTTCAGAGAATAGAAAATAACAAATAATCATACTTTGATAACTATGCGCTGAATAATGCAGATTAATTTCCAATGGTATTTTCAAATGAATTGTAAAGCTATTCTTGAACCCTCATGATAACATTTCCATTTCTCTTCCACGTCTTCTGTCAGTTAAACCCCAAAATAAAGTAGTCAATTAGTTATTTCAAAAGAGGGGGGAGGGGGTTAGATCGATACATGTAGTTTCAATTTATTGGTGACGTCTCGCAAGTCTCATTTTCCTAGTTTTATTGCCATAACTGAATTGATAATTATACAAGCTGGTGTAGTAAATGAGTATTGTATTGCGGCCTTTTGAACCTAACTATCAGTGAACTTGAACAATCTACTAACATTGATCAGGTCATACGGGCCCTCGCCTTACATTTATCTTTCATGGGACCCAAGATCGGCAAACCACCTGCTTTGCCCCTACAGCATCCACAGATTCATGTACATTGGTACCCAAGGAACGATGATATAACATCGTTTCGACAAAGCATTTCATAACACCAATTATCATTTGTGACCCTCACCACTAAATAAGGCATAAGTCGTACGGAAGAGTTCTGACAAAATGGCAAAATAAAAAGGAAAACTCAAAAAGTAAAAAGTGGAAAGATCAGTCCTTTGCAGAAATTACATGATTGCAAGCACCTTGACATTACAGTGTATTCCAAGATTTATAGAAATGAATTATTGAATTTATCTTGTGTAATAGACAAGCTTTCCTGATTGACATAGGTAATGTTCAGAAACTTGCATTGCCATAAGAGAACTGACTTTTTCATTAGGCCATCCCCCAAAAAAATTGTTTCCAGTCCAGCGGGTGGGGTTAAAAAAGATGACCCGGGCGGCCGCGATTTTTTTTTTTTTTTAATAATTTTTGTTGTTGGTAAGGGTATAACGTGGAATTTTTGAAAAAAAAAAAAAAGATTTGAAAAATGAAAAAAAAAAGGTTCCACCCGGCCCCAAAATAGTCACCCGGCCGGTCCACTGGAAACAGATTTTTTTTTAGGACGGCCTTATCAATTATTACTGTTGATTTTCCTAGCGTTTTGCTGAAACTTTAGTTTTTTCTGACGGTGCATCATTTTACCAATTGTCCTAGTTGCCTTTTACGTGGGGCCATCCTTTTTTTTAATGGGTTTTTATTCAAAGGGTACTATAATACATTTGTTTTCATTTAAGAAATTTTTTTTTTAGTGGCGAATGAATTTGATTATGCTTTGATACTGACAGGCTTGTGTGTCTAGTTAATCAAATAAATTAATCTAATTCTGTTGTAGCAAACAGATAATTTCTCGACGGTAATAGTATTATTCAAAATGAACTTGCGTTTTACTCCAAATAATTCTATTTATAGCAAACAAAAGTAGATTTTAAAAACTTTAAAGACTGTCATTGTGCACTCTTAAAAAGGTCAAAAATATGTTGCTCAAAGTTATGAGTGCAATTAATAATATATCCAAAATACTGTTTCACTGTAACTGAGAATTTGTTAAGCCTTTCTTTAAGGAGATGTTCTTCTCATTTCATATATAAATTTCCTGAAACTGGAAACTGTTTATTGTCTGGCCTGATAAGAATACCAATGAGTCAAATGACATGTGCTATTACACAAAGGTCACTTCTTCTTATCTATAGCAACGACAAAGCAATATCAAGACCCCTAAGACACCTGAGTTACATAAGGCCCCTGTATATAAAAACCTTGAGTGGGGCTTGCTAGTCATCAGAGTAATCAGAATGTTTCTGGTATTAGCACTGACTGCCCTGCTGGTTGGGGGAACCAGTGCCCAGCACTGGGCAAACTGTGCAGATGGCCGTACTACCATTGTGCACCTTTTCGAGTGGAAGTTCACTGATATAGCTGCAGAGTGTGAGCGGTTCCTTGGACCAAAGGGCTTCTGTGGTGTCCAGGTATAGATAACTTTAATTCTACACATGGACAAAAGCACAAATCATTCTGATTTCCTTTGAAGAACAACTATCCAGATTTTTTTGCTTAGATTTAGATTTTTGGGCTGTGAATTTTTTAATATTTTTTTTTGGGAGATGCAAATTTTAAAGTGCGCATATTCAATCATTATGGGTTAATGCCACATTCTGCTACATTCTAAGAATATCCTTGCAATATCAGTTGGCCCTATTTTCTGTCTATAATCTATGCATAAGATTAGGACGACATTTCTGCATTTGACCAGCGTTTGCCTTAAAATGGAACTAAGACAAAATTATTTTCTGCAGGTCTCCCCAGTCAATGAACACCGTATCCTCACTAGCCCATGGCAGCCATGGTACCAGCGGTACCAGCCAGTCAGCTACAAGTTCCAGAGTCGGAGCGGTAGTGAGAGTCAGTTTGCTGACATGGTCTCCCGCTGTAACAATGCCGGAGTCAGGTCAGTTTGAAGCACAGTGACTATGCTTATTGTAAGGGTTCCAGTTTGGACATCAAAGATACCTAAACTACATTGTTTATAACTTAAAGTAGTTCTCTTAAACATCATTCCAACAATTATATAAAAAAAAGACATTAATTTATGTTAAGTTGTTAAAGGAATATCATAAGGTTAAGGAAGTAAACCCAAGAAATAAGGACAATTTTGTTGTTCACTTGAGCTGTTGTTCCATTTTCTGCCCAATCCCGGCTCTGTATATTAATTGCAAAGTGACGATACCAGAACTGCATGTGGCATATGTTTACCAAAAGACGATCACCATCCTGAATCATCACCCCAGATAATTACCCCCTACCCTTGATTACCACTCTACCCCAAAGCTAAATCACAATTCCCCTTATGGCCATCCCTAAGCTTCACTCCCCAAAAGCAACAGTCTTAAATGGTCAAAACTGTATGGTAAATTCCTGATGCTTGGCTGCCTTGGTATTGCTTCAATATGACCCTGAATTTTCTGGTTGTCCCAGGCATCTGGGCACCAAATTTGTTGAGCCCTAATCACCTTCCTGAATTGTCTTACCCAATCACCAAACCCAACCACTATCCCCATAATCATCATCCCCATTGTTACCACTCATTCATTCATGATCGCTATTGCATAATCACCACCCATGGTCAGCATTCCCATATCATTCACCTTCTCAAATTGTCATTCATAATTGCAACTCACAATCACTATCTGCAATAAACTTCAGGATCTACGTAGATGCTGTAATTAACCACATGACCGGTGGAGGACGTGGTCAGGGCACGGCTGGTAGCTCATGGGATGCTGATGCCCTCCAGTACCCTGGGGTACCATTCGGTCCCGACGACTTCAACTGCTGTCGTTGTTCTGGCTGTAGTACCAGCGACTGTACCATCAAGAACTACAATGACTTTATTCAGGTCAGAGCGCAATTTTTATACATGTCTACATACTTGGAGCATATGAAGTGGTAGATGGGTTTAGGAAATCCTGAAAGCAGCTTGCCCAATTGGGCAGTTACTAAATGATACCTTTAGGAAATCATTATGTCTCCAACTTTGATGAAACTTTATAATTGCTTATAGCCTACCTTATAGCTGTTGGTACTTTTAGAAAGGCATTTTAAGTATAGTTGTATGTTTGGCATTACTTTCATTTTATCTAGACCATCGGATAAGTATATTTTTACTATTGGTAGTATTTAAATTGGAGTAAGATGGCAGCTATCATTTGTTACTTGATTCAACATGTCACTTCTTTTCACTTAGTGTTTCCATTTTTATTGAGTGGTCATTTTTATTAGGGGGAGGAGATTTTTTCAGAGGGGTAGGGAGTATTTATCTCAGGGGAATTAGGAAGATTCTTCCAAACGTGTTAAGATCACTTAACTACAGGCCCATGATTGAAAACATCTTACTGTATTAACCTGTTCAGGTCCGCAACTGCCGCCTAGTTGGACTGCGTGACCTGGCTGTCGGTAAGGAATACGTACGCGGTAAAATCGCCGGCTTCCTGAACAAAGCCATTGACTATGGTGTTGCCGGCTTCAGGTGAGGCACTCTTTGCAACGGTCATCCAATGTGAATAATTATTTATCTTTTGAGTAGACCTTTTTCCTGATGATCCAATCGAATGGGTTTATGTACTATGAAAACATGCATCCATATGGTGCATGAACTATTGGGACCTAGGGTGTGCATGAGACATATTATAATATGATAATGAGCTACCATACACATCAAAGGCCCAAAGTTGCTACGTTTGACATGTTCCCTATTTTGCTTTGTCATGCTTGTAATTTATTAAAATACATGTATCACTGCGTTTGCCCCATCCCATGGACACTTTTCCTTTTGTCATTGTCAATAATGTGATTAAATATTGAATGTTCAAATGTAGACAAAATCAGGAATGTAGACAAAATTAGGAAAACCCTTTGATAATTCTTCTTAAGGGTGCACCCTGCACCCGAAGTGCAAAATTTGGCAGCTGGGTGCAGGCTTTTTAAAAGTGTGCACCCGGCGGGTGCACACATTTTTGATAGAATAAATAGCCTTATAGTACTGTGTGTACACAGAAGGGTTCTCATGTGCACACTTTTCAAAGCTGTGCACCCGGATGCAGGCATTTAAACCTTAATTTCGGACACTGTTCTTTCATTTTGAGAATCAGGAATTCAAGAATGTGTTCAAACAAAATTTCCTGTTTTTTTCTCTGTATTTTGGCAAAATCAGAAAATCAGTGTTCTCCCAGATGGGATTTTTTTTGGTCGTTTTTCCTGTTTAGAAGCCACTCTGAATTTATCTAATGTCTATATTTCATTGCCTTCAGGGTGGATGCATGCAAACACATGTGGCCTGGTGACCTTGCAAACATCTACGGGCGTCTTAACAACCTCAACTCACGCTGGTTCTCCGGTGGTGCACGTCCCTTCATCTTCCAGGAGGTCATTGACATGGGTGGCGAGCCCATCAAGGGCACAGAGTACACCAGCATGGGTAGGTTTTAACATTAAGGTGTCCGAGTACACTTAATAGGTTATATACCTCATGCTCTTTATTTACACTGGGAAGACTATTCCCAGTCAAGACCTCCATGACATAAAGAACTCTAAATACATTGGAATGGGTAGGCTAGCAAAAGTTTTCCTAATTTCAGATACTGCAGTATATTGGAGGTGCGCACTACACATACACTGCATTGAGCAATGCCAATATAGTAAAAGTGAGATGTTGCAGTAGCAGTAAATGTAAAATATCACCACTAACAATAGATGTTGGAATTTACCACTAAATGCTTATAAATATGTTTAAATTTAAGGCCGTGTGACTGAGTTCAAATATGGCAAGGAGCTTGGAGATGTCATCCGTAAGAACAATGGCCAGAAGCTCAAGTTCCTCAAGAACTTCGGTGAGGGGTGGGGCCAGCTTCCAAGTGGTAATGCACTTGTGTTTGTTGACAACCATGACAACCAGAGGGGACACGGAGCTGGTGGCTTTGGTTCCATTCTGACTTTCTTTGAGTCAAGGTACTACAAGATTGCTAACGCCTTCATGTTGGCCTGGCCCTATGGACAGGCACGTATCATGAGCAGGTAAGATATACATCTTTGATACAGGGCTACCCCAGATGACATTAGAATTTGTTGTTTCCAGTGGACTGGCTGGATAAGATTATTTTAGACCTTCATCTGGCCAGTTTGTTTGTTTGTATGTGGGATTAGTTTAACGTCCGGCCAACCCTTCAGGGTTCTTTTACCAGACTGCACAAGGTATAGCCTTTCAGCTGGTTTTACGCCACAGGGGCAGTGACCGAATCTATGAAATGAGGTGTCTATTTGTAGCAGTGGGACCCAATGCCCTCTTTATAGTGCTGCCACACTGAGATATCATGTCATAGGCCCACACAATATCCCACCCAGTCACATTATACTGACACCAGGCTGACCAGTTATGTTTCGTGGTTCTTACTTTATACCGAGTGCCAGGCAAGCAGTGACCACTACCATTTCACTTCATTTTTCACCCCAAATTTCATAATAGATATATGCATAGAAATAACAAGTGCAACTGTATAATCTCGTTTAAAAATGAATCGTTATTAAAATAACGAGATTCTTCGCCTGTTAATGAAAAAAGAACTACTAAAGTTTGAATTAGATAATTGTAAATTAATCATATATTTGTATGAAGAAGAGATTGTTATTTGCAAAGAGGAACTCATAAGGAAAAAAAGGATATCCTACATAAATATTGTATTACAGTGAGAACAAATTTCTTGAGATTTTAAAGATTTGAACTTGTTCTTGTAAACTTGTCACATAATAAAAACAATGCTGAATAAATGCTTGTCTAAAACTTGGGGGGGGGGAAGAAATTTTGTAAAGATTGAAAATTGCAGGGTTTTTGGACACTTTGCATATCATTAAAATAAGGTTGCCATGCTAACTAACATGTCTGATGACCTTGTCTTAAACTTGGAAGTAAAAGGAAATTTCCTGAAAATCAAAAATTTTGAAGTTGTTTTGATGCACTTGGCACATCATAAAAACATGGTCGCCATGCTGATAAACATGTCTGAAATCCTTGTTTGCAACTTAGAAGTGAAAAGAAATTTCCTGAAAATTGAAAATTTTGAAGTCGTTTTTACGCACTTGGTGCACCATAAGAATATGGCCGCCATGCTGATAAACATGCCTGATGACCTTGTCTAAAACTTGGAATGAAAAGAAGTTTACTAAAAATCTAAAATTTTGAAGTCATTTTTGGGCACTTGGTGCATCATAAAAACATGGCCGCCATGCTGACAAACATGTCTGATGACCTTATTTAAAACTTGGAAGTAAAAAGAACTTTCCTGAAAATCAAAAATTTTGAAGTTGTTTTTATGCACTTGGCACATCATAAAAACATGGTCGCCATGCTGATAAACATATCTGATTACCTTGTCTAAAACTAAGAAATAAAAAGAAATTTCCTGAAAATTGAAAATTTTGAAGTCATTTTTGGGCACTTGGTGCATCATAAAAACATGGTCGCCATGCTGATAAACATGTCTGATTACCTTGTCTAAAACTAAGAAATAAAAAGAAATTTCCTTAAAATTAAACATTTTGAAGTTAATTTTGGGCACTTGGCGCATCATAAAAATATGGCTGCCATGCTGATGACCTTGTCTAAAACTTGTCTTTAACTTGGAAGTAAAAAGAAATTTCATGAAAATAAAAAAAATTGAAGTTGTTTTTTCGCACTTGGCGTATCATAAAAACGTGGCCGCCATGCTGAAAAAACATGTCTGATGACCTTGTCTAAAACTTGTCTTTAACTTGGAAGTAAAAAGAAATTTCATGAAAATAAAAAGTTTTGAATTTGTTTTTGTGCACTTGGCACATCATAAAAACATGGCCGCCATGCTGAAAAACATGTCTGATGACCTTGTCTAAAACTTGTCTTTAATTTGTAAGTAAAAAGAAATTTCATGAAAAGAAAAATGTTTGAAGTTGTTTTTGAGCACTTGGCACATAAAAACATGGCTGCCATGCTGACAAACATGTCTGATGACCTTGTCTAAAACTTGGAAGTGATAAGAAAAGTCCTGAAAATGAAAAATGTTGAAGTTGTTTTTGTGCACTTGGCGTATCATAAAAACATGGTCGCCATGCTGCCAAACATGTCTGATGACCTGGTCTAAAACTTGGAAGTGAAAAGAAATTTCTTGGAAATTTAAAATTTTGAAGTCATTTTTGGGCACTTTGCATATCATAAAAACATGGCCGCCATGCTGGCAAACATGTCTGATGAACTGATGGAATTGAGAAAAAAATTTATACAAATTTGAAATTGTGAACTTTTCTCATTTGGCACACCATAAGAACAGAATGTAAGGACTTGACACTTTTGTTCCAGTCTGACCCACAGCTAATAGCATGAGAGGCAATCGACTTTCACCTGGGTTCCACTCTACCCACTACAGTTGCCCAAAACTCAAAGTTGTTTACTTGACACTTCTGTTCCAGTCTGTTCCGGTCTGCCGCACAGCTAATAACATGAGAGGCAATAGACTTTCACCTGGGCTCCACTCTCCCACTAGAGTTGCCCAAAACTCAAAGTTGTTTATTATTGTTTTAACTATCCTGAAACTTGTAAATTTTGATCAAATAACATGAAAACAAGCAAAATACATATAAACTTATAAGAGAATTATGTAAAATACATTTAAGGTATTTTTTTAAAGAATTGTAACAACACAAAAACCATTCTAATGTAGAAATTGTCAAAGGCCAAAGGACACATCTACACGTAACTAAATGTAACTAAAATCTCCCCTCACAAGAAAACCCATGCATCCACTCTCCAAGCATAGGACAGGAACCAGTAGATTAAATGTGTGATAATAGGGTGAACTGGCTCTTTCACTTAGTCAAAGAAAAAGCCATCCTATACTTCGCCTATCAAACTTTATACCATTGGTGAAACTTAATACAACGCGAAGAATTACGAGAGAAAGAAAACCCAAAGACGTGACAGGAAATTTGAGTGCCCTCATTACTATTTTCTTAAAGATAGTCTAATTTTATTATCATTTTCTAATAAATAGTGCCATACATTTTACATGATTCCTAGGACCTCTGTGGGTATAGTATTCCTGCATATATATGCTACTAGAGTAAGAGTAATAATACATATCTAGAGTAATAATCCATATCTAAGCGGTGATAGAATTATAGTGGAAGTAGAAGCCTGTGTTGCAAACTCCCAAAACAGTATACTACTTATATCAGTGTTCGAAATATACAGGGCATGGTTTTGACTAAACCCCACACCTATAGAAGTAACTTCATGTCTGGCCAGACTTTAGACAACCAATTTGTTTGGACATAGACTTATATGTTCTGCAGCTGTTGTACAAAATAGAGGTTTACAACATGATTTTCAGTCACTGAGCTGTTCTACAACCTTTCTTTCAGTTACTACTGGGACCGTAACATCCAAGGTGGTAAGGACTCCAACGACTGGAAGGGCCCCCCCTCTGAGGGAAGCGGCAGTCCCAAGGTAGGTTAATTATCATAAATAGTATATACAGGGTTTTTAAGTACTACTCAGAATACAGATTGGCAGAATACACAGATTTATTTCACCAAAAAATGTAGTCTGCTATAATTCTTAAACACTGCCATGCCTCCTGATCTGAATCTAGATGATTCTAGATGAAGTATCCACAAGTGACATTACCTTTTGCTTCAGGACGTAATCATCAACTCTGATGATACCTGTAGAAATGGGTGGATGTGCGAGCACAGATGGCGCCAGATCACCAACATGGCAAAGTTCCGTAATGTGGCTGGTGATGCAGGCATGTACAACTGGTGGGACAATGGTAACAACCAAATCGCTTTCTCACGTGGCAACAAGGCCTTCATTGCAATCAACAATGATGGCTACTACATGGATGAGAACCTGCAAACTGGGCTCCCTGCTGGTGCCTACTGTGACATCATCTCTGGCAATAAGGTAGGGGGGTCACCATTGACAGAGAATTTTCAGAAAATCTCATACTTATCAAGATGTGACAATATTGAGGTGTGCAATTCTAATGCTAATCCCTTCAAATGTAACTTACTATGATTTCCAGCTAGAAAACTGCCAGTGGTCAATTAATTTGACTCATTAAGATCCGATTACATTCTTAGAATTTTCTCAAATATAGCAATGAATACTTTTCTATTTGAATTATTAAAGAATTTCTGATCAACCATACTGAATTCCATTACATTATGCAATAGAGAAAGAATGTAAGTAAAACTGTCCTACTCTCTCCCAAAATCAGGATGGTGGCCGTTGTACTGGCACAACCATCAATGTGGATGGTTCTGGCCGCGCACAGATCAGGATCGACAACAACAGTGACGACCCCCAGATTGCCATCCATGTTGAGGCAAAGTTGTAAAAATTACAAATAATCAGTGAAAATAAACATGTTTATAAACTTTATAAGTTGAAGTAAATTGATGTCTCTATCAGATGATCAGTTTGAGGATACCAAAGTGCTCCAGTGGAAGATGTTTTAGATAAAACATTTAGATCATGATACAGGTTTAGTAAACGACGTCCCAATGAGATTCCTGCTCTCTAACCCTTCACCTCATATAACATCCAGTCTCCAATCCTTCTCTCTATGATTTTTTTAAAATCTATTTAAAGAAATACCAGAGTACAAAACTTTTTTTTTTCATAGTCCAAATTTATTTATAGAATTTCTATAATGACATCACTGTTGCACTCTCCAGCTGGGTTTTTTTTCTAAAAAGGAAACCCCATCATTGAATTCCTATATTAAAATGCTTAATTTTCAAGTAGATTGACAGTTGTACAGGGCTCGACAAACTGGTTGCCCAAATGCCTGCGACAACCACAAAAGGGTGCTGGGCAACCAGGACATAGGACCTAGTTGCCAGGCAGACAACCATAACATACTCTTCAATTTTCATAAAATCTTTGTCAGGAAGGATGAGTCAATGAATCCACGAGATTCCTATAAACTTTCTTTATCAATCCCAGCTCCTGGGCAACTAGGTTTATTGCTGGGCGACTAAGTCATGGCAGTAGGTTGCCTGTTGGGCAACAACTTCCTTAAGAGATTTGCCAATACAAGGTTTTGCTAGATCCTAGCAGTGTTTAAAACTAAGTACCTTTTGTCTGCATAATCCAGGTTTACAACTTACAAGCTTAAAAAATGTGTGCCCGGAACCTTTTCTATGCAGACCCCTCATACAGATATGAAAATCAACTGAAAAAACATGCACATACCGGGCACACATTCCCAAAGATTGTGCGCTAGCCGGTGGAAATGTGTGTGGTGGGTGCAGGCTATTACGAACACTAGAACTAGGCTAGATAAGCAGAATTAAGAAGAAAGGCTAAAGTTAAACAATGGTTACATTTTCTGTGGGGAGACGTGGCAATCTAGCTTGCCAAGAGAAACAGTGAGGTAACAATAATAATGACATGTACATTGTACTAAAAATACTCCGTGCATTACACTGCTCCCAAAACATGTTATTTTTAGGGCTACTAAGGTTGCCCAGGGACTGTTCTTACATAACACGCTTTCCATAGGGACCCACCTAGTCCTGGGATTATTGTAGTTCCGTTACATTATGCACAATGGGTTTTTCCTGCAAAACTAACAATCAAATAACAAAGTGGGGAAGAAGGTACTACAATAAGGGTTTTGAAAGCTATATTACTAAGGATCCTTCCTAAATCAATGTCTGGACAGAGTAAAAACCTCGTATCCACATCAATGGAAAATCAACATTTCTTAAATAAAACACGAGATTTTGAAATGTTTAAGTAAAACTGGTTCTTGGTATGGCCTGAAGTAAGTTCAGTGCGTAGACTGTAACATGCGAAAGGACACCATTTTAGAAGTAGTAGGGTAAATAAGGCAAAAGAAAAGTAATCAGTTATGAGTAGAAAAAAGTCCATTCCTTGAGTTGACGTACTGTCTTGACATTTTTACCTGAGTGATGTGATGTTTTTAACTCCCCCGTGGGTTATGATTCACAACATAACGCATTAGGTGAAATATATCTACCATTGGAATACTTATGGACTGTAGGGCTTTCAAATACTTTCAAAAAGATGAACATTTGCGTCATCACAGTGGACATGTTGTTAGAAGGCTAAGAAAGATATATCACTGAGAAGCATAAACCCCAGAGCAGGTGAGACAATATTGATTGAATGCACAAATGATTAGGATATATGTGATTCAGCTGGTGACAGGTAAAATCCCCCCTGACTGCTTTACCCCAGTACGTTAAGCTGGTGGTGCTTAACACGTACATGTTGCCAGTTGCAAGTTTGATCACGTCTTTCAAGGCTTATCCTGCCGCATACTTAAGAGGGCTGATCAGTGATAAAAGTGGTCATAATATATAGGGGAAATACTATTTATTTTTCCTCTGCTTCATTAAAACAATTAAAGGCATAGCTAAAATACTTAACCCTTGTTTAACCCCTGTGTATTGCCGACGTGCTGTATATCTATAGCCTGGAGATGGGAGGTTAACAGAGACGGAAGGAGAGGCAGGCGACTTGTGACCTCCATGTATCTGGTCAGATCAATACTTGGCGCTTCCAGTCCCACCAGCTGCACGGTTAACCCTTCACCAACTCTCTGTAATTCTACCATTCTTTATAACCATATATATGCCACGGTGTCTGAAGTTAATTGTCAATCCTGTGTTGGTTGAAAATATTTCTTTCATGGGATTATAAATTTGGGAAGCATGCAACATGTTTGTGCGTGTTTGTTTTTGATTTTTTTCCCCATAGAATAAATTTGCCTTATTAGTTAACATAAGGGAGTGTATTTATGTATATGAGGAGTGCAAGGAAATGTTTCCGGGTACATATTCCTAAATCGTTGCATCCGGCCGCGGGTTTAAACAAATATATATATATATGCATCGGACACTGATATGGATTGTGGACAGTTGAAATTAAACCCTGGCATCAAACATGCAGCCTCTACCTACAAGTTGAATAGAAACTTAAAGAGAATATTTTGCATAACTTTGGACGTGAAATATTCATTCGTTGAAAAAGCGAATCTGTTCAATAAACCATCGACCCCACAGTGGTGGGTATCATCTGAGCTAATTTACAATAGAAATCAGTAGCGGAGTACGCTACGTGACGGTACACGGCTATGGGTCAGGGAGGTAAATGGCAGTCTTGCGTTGATTTTAGGGTGTGTTTTTTCACGTAATTCTATCTATTTTCTTTTTAGATTCTACTACTCATGATCTTCAGCTATACCACCCAATGTAATTAGTAAAAGATGTCAAAATGTAGGATAAGGGCACGCTGTTATGTTCTTGTTTATAGTAGTAATGACGTAAAACAAAGAATTTTTAAAAAAAAACTAATAGAAAATATATATTAACAGTGAGTGCCGAGTTGTACTAATGGCTTAGTACTTTTAATATATTGTCATGATATATAATCCAACAAGGATCAGGCTTAGCAAGTCTACTTCTAGTCTACTTCTAGGAGAAATATCTTACGCTCCTAGCGCCACCTGTTAACCAGTATAAAAGGCGCTGCAAGGTAGGGAGCGAGGAGTTAGTTGGTTAGAAGTTAGTAGTCACTTAGTTTAGTGAGAACATCAGCTAAACATGTTTAGCCAAGGAGTTATACCTGGAGTAAGTACATCGGCTCCGTGTAACAGACTGGAGTTTACCAATACCCACTACCTCGGACATAGGATTGTGTTAGAGCTGAATACTAGAATGGTCTAGAAGGTGTTGGAGCAACTCGTGTTCTAAATGTGGTTGATTGCTGATAGGAGATGGGAGGTGGACTGATGAAGACTTATACATGGTGGCTTTGACTCGGGATGAGATGTTTACTGAATAAAAACCCTTTCATATTAAGAAGCTCCCTCATCGTTCATTTCTTTTGAACTATTGGGAAGTGAATGGACAAACTTTAAACGCGGTCTGAATTACTCAGGCATTCTGGAAAAGCAACTCATGAAGACTTGGATATACACGAATCTTACGCAGTCTTAAATCAAACATTAACAATAGTTCATTTGGTGGAGAACCCGGGTAAAAAAATTAGAAATAATTAAAATTAATAAAGGAAATGAGCGGCTTCAGAGCTGACCGCCGTCGAGAAAAAGAAAATAAATGAATGAAAATTAGTCTTGACCGCCGTCGTGGCGCTAAAAGTATCCAGGTCTCCGCTCAACAGTTGAGCTGAAGAGGGGGGACATGGACTACTGATTCCCTGATGAAAAAGCTACAATAAACTTGGTTGACACCCAGAGCTAATAAGTTTACCCGATCTATTAGAAAGGAGATAAAAGTTCTAACTCTGTCTTTAGCACTACCTATCCCTGCCCTGCATGCGCATAGTTAGGATAAGCTGGGGGCGGAGTCCTTTCAGGAGTAGTCTTGACTCTCCACAAGAAAAACGGGCATAGACCTGAACAAGAAAACGGGTTTAACCTTGTACTGTACTTCGGTAAAGGCCCGACTTACTAGGTGCTGTCTGGAAGTAAGTGATCTAAGGAGATGCATTTACACATCTCTATAATTTAAAGGGGGTGTAGGCTGCATATTAAAAAAAAAAAAAAAAATATATGCAGTCTGCTCCCAATTATAACAATGGAAACTCGGTGCTGCCCATTCTGGTCCTATGAATGGGAGAGTACCGACAAACCACGTGTAACTAATGAGGACCGGGAATCGGATCAGAAATGAACCTGAATCTGAGACCCGATCCTCTGGTGATAACTAATGAGGAACGAATAATCTCAACCTCCTTTGTACAGTTAGTACTTAATGTCCTTTAATGACATTTATACCTCACGGAATGAAAACGCTACCCCCACCGCTTGTCATGTTGGTTTTTCCCATGTGATGTAGAGTATAGGGTAGACAGTGAGATGTTACTGTTAACATAGGTGTAATACCTATTCAGTGAACCGTTTGGAGTTAGTGGCGCACCCGTTTGCATTATCAGAAGGGCGCCACTACCCAATATAAAGTGGAACTCGGTCTTCAAACCCCAGGCTGAATGTAGGGGGTGAACGCCGAGCTACCACCTGTAACTAGCAAAGAGAGAAGGGATTTTGTCGTAACATAATCATTCAATAAGAACAAACTGTGGTTTTAAAGCGGATGCTTCACAAAATGGAGTCAAATATGTTGGAACAGTTGTCACCCTTGAAGGGGGTGTTAACTTGTTTACGTACAAATCCTTGGAGTGTATTGGGTAATTATTCTAACACGCTGTACAGAAAGAGTGTTATCAAGAGTATTGACTCTTGTAAAAAAAAAAAAATGACCTCTTAAGGTAAACCACCAGGGATCCAATTCCTATCATTATTCTTATCTCCCCAGGAGGTCGGTTAGGGAATCTGGGCAGGACAGTTTTGCATCACATCTCGGGCACTCATGAAGCCTTTGCAGATGGATGTTCTTGTGACGGCTCAGCCCCGACCTTTGGGCATAGGCTTCCACACATTCATCGCAAAGATATCACTGTCTGAGATGTTTGGCAATCTCAGGCACTGATAAGCGTGGCTTCTGCGTTCAATGGAACGGCGCCTACTAAGGCCTGATCTATGAACGTACGAACTCCCGCAGTGTTCACACATGTATCTCTGCTTGGGACGCTTGGTAATCTTTGTGGTGTTGGTGCCCTTCTAGCTCTTAAATAAGGATACCATTCCTTCTTTCACAATGACACATACAGAATCTTCATCTGGGAGTTCATTCAGTGTCTTAGAGACTTCATCTCGGTCTCCTCACAGTAGTATTTTTTCCTCTTCGAGACGACTCTGAACATTAATACTCACTCTAAAACTTATTCTAACACGATGACACTGACGAAGTCTTGCTGTTAGACTAAAACATGGGATGGGTATCTGTGGCCTTCGCCACTACATCTCAAACTTACCAGGAGTCGCCAACAACTCGTTGGACGGCTCCACCTATGGTGTCGCCTCACGTGGCCGACACGTCAATATTTCCTGTAACCTGTAAGGGGGAACTACTCATCAAAGAATTCTGCCACAGCCAATCTAATGCTGGGAAGTCTGGACCAAAATACTTGGTCACCTACTGTCACCTAAACTTACCAGGGTAAAACACCCTAGGAAGCGCTTGTTACCTAGGGCACCCCATGTGAATTGTTTCCAATGTAGACATTTACACTAATGTCCTGCACGAATAACGACTAAACAAAGAATCCTGTTACAGCAAATCTAGTGTTGTACAACTCAGACCGGAATCTCTGGCCATCCGTACCTGAGTCTCATGTGCAGTGTCAGTCCCCAACAGTTAATAGTATCAAATAATAACAATACGATACGAATTACCCACACTCCAAAAAGCCTACTTAGATCGGTAATGTCAACAAACCGCTAGTCAGAAAACCCTCTATTATCGCCCAACCACGCGCGAGGTAAAATGCTTGATCATATTAGCCTAAACAATTCCTCCCACTAAAATCATATAGACTGACGTCTCTCAGTGCCAATACTACCACCTTACGCCGTTCATATTATCATCACCAACCACAGGACCTGGAAGAGATAATAAGTTTAGTACGCAAGGCCCTGACTCTCGGCCCGCGTCCACCATCTTGGAACCAAAAGTAAACACTAGGTGGCCACCCACGTTACCCGTTACTAAAATCACCAGCGAAACACAGTTTCTGGTTCCGGGAGTGACATCAGCTTCCGGAATACAACCACGTGAAGGCGAGCCGAGAACCACCAAGAAGAATTTGGCCAACAATCTCCTTAAACCCTACGGGTTAGTAGCCTGTCTAACATGCTAAGAACAATAGAAAGAAGGCTGTACTCACCAAGTCTCGGAGCGGTCTGGACGAGGGGCCGTCTCTACGAGGAGGGCGGTGTCCGACGACAAGCCAGCAGGGCGGTGAAAGTGTCCGTGTCATCCCATAAGAACAGTCTGGAGCTCCATCAAAAGTGTGATCTGCTCCTCTTGGATATATGAACTTAAGTGGACTAGGTGCTGATCGGGAATTAAATCACCAGAATCACTCGGTGAAAACGACCCGGAATTAAGTGTTCCAATCACAGGCCGGGAATTGGATCCAGGAAATTACTTGTTTAAAATCAATATAAATCATTATGTACAAGGTAGTGCCGACGGTCTAACGGGGGGCTAAGGGCAGGCGGGCAATCACGCGGCCTAGTGCCCTGGCCCACCGACGGAGGATACGGGCGGACGGCATATAGCCGTCCACCAATCCCCTAAGATCATTAATGTTCATTAAACCGTCCGCTGCGGACCGAGTCATATGCAGGGCTTGTCCAGTGTGGATAGTCGGTACGCCGTACCAGTCGTTCGCGCGTTGTACTTCGCGACCAATCTTTGGGGCGAGCCGATTAACCCATTTTTTAAGCGACCCGTCGCTGTCGGTGAGGTTCCAGAGACGGGCGTCGAATCCGGAGGGTGTTGCCAAAATAAAGGTGGATGAAATTGGATGGGATCGTATATTCAGGAAGGCTCTGTTGAATAGTTCGGAATAAAATCTCACGGCTTCTTCGGGGCGGATAAACAGTGGAATGAACAGGTCCAGCTCCTGATCCCATGTAAGGATGTCCAGTAAGTTTGTCACTACAACTAAGATATCTTCTGGGTGAAGGACATGATGGGCGAAAGCAAAACCAGCCAACTCGGCGGTCGTTGCTTCGACGCAAGGATGAATCACACAGCTGTTGCCGGAATCCTTCAGGAGCAGATCAGGGTAATCCTGAAGACCGGCTTCCCGGTCGGAGCAGAATACTGCTACTCGGGCCATACTTCTTCGTAAAAAGAATAAAAGTGTTGCGAGACAAAAACAAAACCACGTCTGTCCTCTGAAAAACGACCGTCGGCACTGATTAAAATGACGTCAAAACGAGGCTAATTTGGGAAACCCCTTTTTGATCCAAAAGATCCAAATTCTGAAATCGGCTAGCATGATCAATACATCGTATAATTTCTTATAAAATCTGTGCTAAACTAAAGTTTAGGTCCCCAACCAACGTAATCAAGCGCCAGAATTAATTCATATCGGCTCAAAATGTCAGGTCGAGCCTTCAAACTTGAAAATTTGTTCGAAACAGAAATTTGCCATCCGGGCGCTTCGCGCCTGGAGGATCCAAATCGAGGTCAAACCTTGGAAGGGAACTCTAGTCAAGCGTCCCGCTAAGTACACATGTACTAAGCATGACTGGTGGGCGCGCGACGCGGATGGTAATATTTACTAGACCTAACTGCATAATGTTGCTAGATCAGATGCAGGGACCTTGTATTTATTGTAAATAATGTTGTTATGATTGAAGTTTGGTTGAAATTTGACACGCATTGTATCATGAAAGTCGTTCGTTCAAAATGTCCGAATTCTCTGTATTGACTTATGTTGTGTTAATTTGTTCTGAAATTGGATTTGATGTACACTTGTTACTCTTAGAAGTTTAAGACAACCCTACACTGTATATATGTTGAGTTCTGTCGACTTGTGTTACAAATTACAAATGTCAGAATCTGTACATGTATGTACTAAGGAAAAACCCAACTCTATCACTTTAAGCACGAGTGTCATAAATCTTCATCCTCTAAAACTGAGTACGCCTGTTTATCAACATGATTATGTCATCATTTACTTATCATACAATGATCATGATTCACTAAAACTTACCTTGTTACCTTATGAACCTGTTCCGCTATTCTTAAGCCATAATATGGACTAACAATACTAGGAACTCTTCCTGAAAACTTCATGTTTATGAACCTTTTCAACGTGATCTCGAGTCTTAGCATGGACTACTGGAAATGTACTTGTGTATTAGGTAAAACTGGACATATGAATGTAACTTTGTTTACAGTTCTTGAAAGAACTTCTGAATTTATTGACACTGTGCTGAATGTACCACGAGAATCAAGGCCACCCCACCATGGTTTAACAAATATATCCAATCATCAAAATTGGGAGTTCATTATATTCATTTGGTTTGAGCTATGTCGTCCACCTCCTTAAACTCAAACACCTGACCGCCGTCGAATGTACTAATGGCTTAGTACTTTTAATATATTGTCATGATATATAATCCAACAAGGATCAGGCTTAGCAAGTCTACTTCTAGTCTACTTCTAGGAGAAATATCTTACGCTCCTAGCGCCACCTGTTAACCAGTATAAAAGGCGCTGCAAGGTAGGGAGCGAGGAGTTAGTTGGTTAGAAGTTAGTAGTCACTTAGTTTAGTGAGAACATCAGCTAAACATGTTTAGCCAAGGAGTTATACCTGGAGTAAGTACATCGGCTCCGTGTAACAGACTGGAGTTTACCAATACCCACTACCTCGGACATAGGATTGTGTTAGAGCTGAATACTAGAATGGTCTAGAAGGTGTTGGAGCAACTCGTGTTCTAAATGTGGTTGATTGCTGATAGGAGATGGGAGGTGGACTGATGAAGACTTATACATGGTGGCTTTGACTCGGGATGAGATGTTTACTGAATAAAAACCCTTTCATATTAAGAAGCTCCCTCATCGTTCATTTCTTTTGAACTATTGGGAAGTGAATGGACAAACTTTAAACGCGGTCTGAATTACTCAGGCATTCTGGAAAAGCAACTCATGAAGACTTGGATATACACGAATCTTACGCAGTCTTAAATCAAACATTAACAATAGTTCAGAGTCCTGTAAAAATCAATGCCACTGAAAACAATCAATCAGAGGCGCCAGACAATGGGTCGACCTGGTGGGCCCAAAACGTGAGTTGCTCCACGTATGTATTAAAGGTGACCTAGAATTCGATTGTTGCAAAAATTTTCCGCACTCACATCATCCCTAGTTTGCTGGGTGTGTGAGACAATTCTTGCTTGAGTGTCAGCAATGACATATTATTTTCAAAGTTTTCAAATATTGAGTAATGGCTGTATGCATAGGAAGACTTAACCACATGTAGTCTGAAACCTACTTTTCCTCATCTCTGACGCTTTTCTACCTTTGCTGTAATGCGGATAGGGGAGTGCATACTTATGATTTTAATAAATTGTGCATCCAACGGCCAAACACTCTATTAAAAAAAATATAGCTCACACTTTTGCCCAAATGGGTGGATTACCACATTGTCCTTTAGTTTTTACAGATCAAAATAGAAATATATTGGGGGAAGGGTCGGACAAAACTTATCCTTGCATACTCCCAGTACATAGCAAATATATTAGGGTAAAAATTATGAACATTCCAGGCACACACTCCTTAAGATTGTGCATCCGTCGGTGCAGCTTAATTTCAGACACTGGCCTACCATATGTACACGTTGGTGTGCTGTACATACGTTATAATGCCGCCCTGCATATGTATGCAATAAATATTGGCTAAATATTTCGGACATGAATCATCTATGATGAAAATGCTGTGAATCTAGGTTTGCATTAATCTACTACCGTAATACCTCTAATTTAGGCTGCACCTTCACTTTGGAGTTTTACTTTGGGCATTTCAGAACCTTATTTTATAATAGCTATAGAGTTAAAGGTTGGAAAAAGCCTAATTTAAGCCGCACCCCCTGCTCATTAGCTCTCATTTCTTATATCAACTCTTGTTTGAGCCGCGGCTTATATTAGGGGTTTTACGGTAGTCATAAATGATTAATGGTAATGGTAATATTCATAGTGCTAATGTTCATAATTATCAAGTGGAAGTCACTTAGTAATGACTAAAATCAGCCATCTCCCCTTAGCTCAATTTGACTCCTAAACAATGTTGGTGATAAATCTCTGTCATATCTTAATATGAAAGTCATGTTCCTATTCAAGCTATTAACGACTATCCCATGCCCCAGTTTCAGGATTATCATTCAGGGCTAACCCGGCTCTGCTTAAAACAAAATTAGCAGTGTTGGAAATTAACGTCAGCCCGTCAGCCCCAGGCTGACATTTTCTGGTCAGGGCTGACAATTTTGGGCAAAAGTATCAAGTTATCAGCCCGGATGGCTGACAGGTTTTTGAAAAAAAAAAAAAATCTTCATTTCCCCCCCTAATTTTCTTAATTTCGATCTAACTCAATACTTCTTCTAGTTATCATATACCTGAGGACATTAGTTTAGTTGCAATGTTTTTTTATTTTATAATTATACGAGACTTACCTTGGTAAAAGTTGATGTAGAATTTTGATTTTACCGAGGACAACACGTTGTGTTGTGGTGCTTATGCGAGAAGTGAGCCGCGCGCGGGAACTGGCAGTATTCATAGTTATTAAGATAAAATAACCCAATTAAAAACTTATACAAATATATATATATACGAGACCTAAAAAAGAAAAGTTTACACTTTTCTCCCAACAACATTGGGTTGTGGTGGGTGGGCGCATAAGCACCACAACACAACGTGTTGTCCTCGGTAAAATCAAAATTCTACATCAACTTTTACCAAGGTAAGTCTCGTATAATTATAAAATTTTACCTCGTACAATCACGTTCAGTGTTGTCGAGATTATGCGAGAATTTCATAGCTTATTTTATCTTAATACAAGACAAATAAACATAATACTCAACTCACAAAAACATTTAAACAACATACCTTTTTAATTGGCATTTAACAACAATAAATTACCAACATCAGTTTCGTCTTCTTCTAATTGTTTGTCATAATATTTCGCAAATGACAAAGAAGACCTCCAAGACGCCCTTTTCATGATTACATTAATGGGCACACCAATCCTTTTTGCTGCTGAAGCAGAGGCACCTCTAGTGCTGTGAGACTTATATTTCTCAACATCCAAACCAGCTTGTTTCATAGTTGACAAGGTCCACCTTGCCAAGGTATCACGTGAAATCGGAGTATGAGGTCTAACATAGCTGAGCAACAATTTGCTATACGACCTAACAAATTGAGTTCTTTTCAAATACATTTTTAGAACTCGAACCACACACAATCTCCTACATGGACGGAAAGATCTTATAACTAATACATCAAGAGGGTCACCTACCCTATTATGTTTTAGCAAACATTTCATTTTGAACACAGCTTTATCTTCAGTAATAGACAAATCATCAATATCTAGATTAATAATTGTCTGACCCCTCTGTGAAGTGACTAATAATAACAACATAGCCAACTTAAATGACAAACATTTCAGAGATAAATCCTTATTAAATCCCCACGATTTAAATAAAGTGAACACTTTATTAATGTCCCAAAATTCTGCATAACGCGGTTTTGGTGGGCATCTTTCATAGGCCCCTTTCAATAACCAACAAACAAGAGGATGATTCCCAAATGAAGTTCGGCCAAAATTTGGCAAAATTGTAGACATGGCTGATCTAGCTATGTTTAAACCTCCATAGCCTAGACCATTATCTGAAAGTAATCTCAAAAATCTACAAGCCTGAGGCAACGTGGGATTAGTAATATTAATATCACGTTCAACACAAAAAGCTGCCCACTTATTCAAGTAACAAGAGTAAATCTTCTTAGTAGAAGGTCGCCATGCTGTCATAATAAGTTCCACAGTTGCCTTATCAAAACCTTGACTTAATAATTGTTGGGCAAAAAACGGAATGCCCCCAAAGGGCAATTGTTTAGGAACTCTAAATTCTTTGGAGACCCTATTGGTCGAAGATTGTGCGACTTCCTTCTGAATCGAATCTTCCTCAAGTTCAGATTGATGAGACGAGCCCACCATGGCTGAGACGGCCACCATGGTACGACCAAAATTCCTGACGCCTTCTCGCGTAGAATTTTTGAAATAACTTTCCCCACACAGCTGAAAGGTGGAAAGGCATAGAAACTTAGATTAGTCCAACACAAAGTAAATGCATCAATCGCAAATGCTCCTGGATCTGGATCCCAAGAAACATAAACATCCAGCTTATTATTAAGTCTGGATGCAAACAAATCTATTTTAGGTTGTCCAAAAATACAACAAATCTTATTAAAGATTTTATCATTTAAAGTCCATTCGACATTATCGGAAAATTTCCTAGACCTAAAGTCTGCTAACACATTAAATTGACCAGGAACAAATGCAACTGTTAACCAAATATTATGCAACTCACACCAAGACCAAATGTCTTTCGCCACCTGATTACATGGGTCTGATCTAACACCTCCCATATATTTAACATAAGCAACCGCAGTCATATTATCTGTATAAACTTTTACATGTAAATTGTCTTGATGACAAAACGACTTCAATGCCAGAAAAATGGCCCTCAGTTCTAACACATTAATATGTGCCAAAGTCTCTTCTTGCGTCCACCTTCCTCCTGCAGTCACATTTTGAACATTTGCACCCCAACCTTCTTGTGAAGCATCCGTGTAAAGTTCAAAATCAATGGGCGCCAAATTTATATGCTTTTTTGACACCTCTATGTTATCTAACCACCAAAAAATGTCTAATAAACCTTGTTGAGAAATAGACATTGTAGCATCAAAATTTCCTTTAGACACTTTCAGAGCAGAAATTTTGTCCGATTCTAAGGCTTTCATGTGCAACAATGCATAATCAAAAGCCTGTGAATACGCCGTCATTAAACCTACTAAACCTGCCACCTCTCTTATTGTCGGGCTGGTTCTATGTAACACATCTAATGCTGCACGTTTAAACTTATCCACTTTGTCTTGAGGTAAAGTAACCTGCATCTCAACAGAGTCCAAATTGAAACCCAAAAACGTTAAAGACGTTGAAGGTTGTAGAATTGATTTGTCAGAATGAACAACAAACCCTAAATTATCCATTGTTTCACACAACGTAGCCAACGAGTCCACACACTTGTCATGCGAATCTGCCACCACAAACGAATCGTCTATGTATTGAAACATCTCATGTCCTGAATCTCTTAACTGTGCAAAGACTGGATTTAAAATTTTTGTAAAGTATCTTGGTGCACACGCTAGTCCGTTCGGCATTGCTCGATATTGATAAAGTTTACCTTGCCAGCGAAAACGCAAATATTTCCTATCATCTGGATGTATTAACACTGAATAATAAGCATCTTTAAGGTCCACTGAACCCATAACACAGTCAGTTCTCAACATGTCCTTCGCCGTATTTAAAGAAAACATCTTGAAATGTTCATAAGCCACATGATGATTTAACCAAGTTAAGTCCAAAATCATGCGGTAAGAGCCATCTTTCTTCGGACGTAAAAATATATTTGAGATAACTTGATCCTCCGAATCAGAAGCCAATTCCAAAACTTCTTTTTTAATTAACTTGTTAATTTCTTCTGATGCTGCCAATGTCTCTTTCTCAGAAAGTCTATATGGAAAAGGCTCTTTCACTTGAACTGGAATAACAAAGAATGGAATTTTTAAGCCTTTAACTACATCCAACACCCAAGGATCATGTGTAAATTGACTCCAAGCATTTACGTAATTGGCAATTTGTCCTCCTTTGAAATTCAAGCATTTACTTTGAAAATCAGCGTTACTAACCTCATCTATTTCGGGAATGAATTGTTCTTCTTCCCCTGCTGCTGTTGCATGGGTTGTTGTTGCCGTGGGCGTTGCTGCCTGAACCCCATCTGCTGGAAAGATGATTGGTTCTGCGGGTACTGCTGCTGGTACTGATATTGATACGGCTGCACCGTGAACATCTGCGGGTTTTGAAACCTATACTGCTGTTGTTGGTAAGGGTTTGCCGCACGTAACATACCCTGACCAAACTGCTGAGGACCTTTAAAGCGTTTATCCTGGTAGTTCTTGCCTCTCTGCTGAGTTTCCTGAACTTTGCGCTTAACCACCTTTTCTCCAATTCTCTTGGAAGCTTCCAATTTCTTCGTTGTCGAGACTAAGTCCCCACCAAAAAGCCAATCTGGTGTAGTGTCATGACCTTTGGTTAGTACTTTCACATAAGCCGGCGCCAAACATGGCTTCAGAATCTCCTTCCTACGCGAAGAGATACCATTCATGGCAAACGACATCAGCTGCATACCATCCATGATATTCTGCACCATGGGATCCAGTTCTTTATCTGCATCCCCACGAGATATAGCCAAATCAAATACAGGAGCAAACGCCGACATACCTGCAACAATGGCCTTTTGGACTGATTGAAGACTCTGATCCATATTCCGAACTCTTTGTTCCACTAACTGAAAAACTTCAACATCCAGTTTCGGAACTTTCAAGTAATCCACATTTTCCACTCGTGGATATTGTTTGGACAACTTCTCCATGTCTGACCCGTACCAGGAGTCCTTCATGTACTTGTCAATGGCCGTCGCCACCGGGACACTCACTTTCGGCGTCACCTTGTCTGACTCTTTTACCGCCGATAATTGTTTCTTCAACAACTCTACTCCAACTCCTTTTGAAGTAATTTCCGCGATAGCTTTCTTTTCTAGATTCATTTCTTCCTTACCCGAGAGTAATGGTTCTTCAGAAACCGCTTCACCCCCTTCTTCATCTTCGTCACTGATTTCATGATCATACGACACATGACTGGCAGAGACCGACATTTCATCATATTCCTGCTGAGTCGGGAATTGAAGAATTTGATGTTGTTGCGGATAGTTATCAAAACCGTGCAACTGTTGAGCCTGAGCTTCTGACCAAGTAATGGAATCCGAATCATCCACCAACTGCTCCTCAGCAAACAAGTCCTGTTCCGCCATTGTGACAGTAGACTTGACAGCACGTGTAGAACCCGACGGTTTGACAGCTTTGTCACTAGCTTTAACCGACGTTTTCTTTTTAATTTTTGGAGCCTTCTTAGCCTTATCTTCCTCCATATCTTTGTCCAAGATAGTTTTCAACACTACCGTTTGCTCATCCAGCGAAGCAACAGAATTATTTGTTGTTCGTGGCTTTGGCATATCCTCACGTAAACACCGCCGCAGCAAGTCTGTGAGAAAAACAAAGAAAATAATATAAGTGTTCGTTTAAAAACTTCCACGGAAGTAAAGAACAACATAATAAACAAGATTACTGAAACAACTCCCTCAGAAAAGTTTCAATCTCATCAAACAAACTAAATTTTACTCACCCTGCTGACTGACGTCCTTCCCCTACACGAACAAACACAGGACTGCCAGTTCCCGCGCGCGGCTCACTTCTCGCATAATCTCGACAACACTGAACGTGATTGTACGAGGTAAAATGTAAGTTTTTCATTATAAATATTTCGGGCTGATAATTTTCTATCAGGGCTGACAGATTTTCATGAATGTCAGCCCGGATGGCTGACGTCCAAAAAAGTTAATTTCTAACACTGATTAGGCAAACTTTTTAAGCATGGAGAAGTTATTATTATTTCAGGCTCTGAAACCAATGCCTATTGAACATGTAAATTCATATAATCGTTGGATCAGGCTACGTGTATCTTCAGAATAAGCTTGATCCATCACTCTATCATATGATAATAACAGTTAGAAATTACGAATTTTGGAACATACGCAACGCCCACAACTCTTAGGATCTCATACTATGTCAGTATGATATATAGAGATTGAAGATGTGATAAAGCCAAATCGAAACATCATCGGAGTATTTTAATCATTCATGTGTAATTATTTGCTAATATATATTCCTCCCACACTTCGACTTGTATAAATATAAAAAAAAAAAGAGAGAGACATCCAGGACAACTAGAAACTAAGCCTGAGACACCAGAGGTTAAATTGAAATTTATTTTAAGAGGCGTGCAGTTATCCTCTATGAAAGCCACTATGGTATGCGGGCGGGCGGTATAATTCTACTTGGAACAAGCAAAAAATTGTTTATTCAAGTGGATGGGTGTAGTACACTCTATAATTTGCCCACATATAAAAACCACACCGCTATATAAAGTGTACGTCTGGTATGCTAGGACCCGGCGTGTAAATAATCGACGGATGTTTCTATGGCATCCCCTGTATAATGTATATTGACATGTACTCTGTGAGTCACCGCGGTGTGAATATGACACAAAATAGTGGTTAAACGCGACTTAATCAATTCTGTCACAATGCTTGAGCAAAGGTCTTTTTTTTTAAATATCGTTTTTTGCATGACCATGTTCTTTGACATCATCATGATCTATAGCAAAACATGTTTTACTATTAGTATTTACCCTCTTGTACATGTTCAATTTTGGAGGGCAATGCAAAACAATTCTTGTGCCAGAGTATCTTTTGGTTTTTTTAAGTTTATTTGAAGATCTGTCATTCTATATTCATGATTATCTAGGCAACATTTCCGTAAATTCTAATTATTCATAGAAATCTTTACTGACAATGACATAAATGACAGTCTGACTTTTTTCAGAGACGTTTTGTTTGAAGAACACCCCGTTAGTTGGGCCCCTGATCGCGGCTTTAATGTTCCATCAATCCCACCGGGTACCCGGGCAGTCGGAACATTGTTCACTCACTACAAACCGACGATTAGCTCAGTACCAAGGCCCTGTGTTATGTGTTATATGGCAGCCGTGGAGCTGGTGAATAAGTGATGATTGGTCTGTATTGGACGCCGACCGTCAAGTCTGTTATTTTAATCAGAAAAATAAATTATGAGAAAACTGTTCTTTTCATTGAACGATGACCAAGCACAAGATGTCTAGGAAATATACTAGTGATATTCACAAGACTATTCAATGATATTTCACAAAGATTTATAAAATGTCCACCAGGCAACCTGGCCTTGTTCCCCAAGACATAGACAAAGTATTCGCCTCTGGATATTGCCTAGCGGAGGTGGCGGAGCAGGGAGGGGATGCTTCGCAGGCTACCCAAGACACTGCTTTTTAGTTTCGAAACTGTCATTATCACTATTGTACATTTTCGGCAGGTCTGGGAAAAGTTCTTTGAACAGTTTCATAAATGCACACCTTGATGACACACAAAACAAAACACCATTTGTCATTCTCAAAATTTTTCAAAACTTAGTTGTGAGCCCAAATCCAAAATACGCGTGTTGCCACCCGGTGCCCGGTCTGTCGGTATGTGACGGCGGGACACACCCACGCCCAGCGGCCCGTACTACGGTCAACATCACGTCCCGGCGTCTTTCGACCCGGTGTCAACGCATCGTTTGTCGGACAATGTCGGAGAATGACGTCTCTGAAGACATAAACCATGTCAACTGGGCCTCCCTGTTGTATATCTACGAGATTTCTCGTGCGTTTATTTTCGCTACAGTAAGATATTCTACATAAAAGGATGTTAAGTGTCTATTAGTCTGTGCTCACAGTTCTCTCAACTTAGCATATAAATGCCCTCATCCTATTCCCCCCTCATAAGTCATATATGCATGTTTAGACATCATAGATATACTTACTAATATTATATATTTCATTTATTTATCAGTTCTGGTATAGTTCTTGAAAACAATAATTCGTACACCGCTTATCGTTATTTCAATGATATTACAAACGGTTATACCTCCCGTCCATCATTATTTAAACATTTCGTGATTTATAGAATAAATATTGGAGTCATTCTCAAGGCGACTCTGTTTGAAAGCAGAGACTCAAACGATGCATGTAGGTTATCTTTTTTCTATATAAGAAGTGGCGCTAAGACAACAATGAGGTCGGTTAGTTGGTGGGGGGAAACCTGGGACCTACTTCTAGTTGGGCTCGGGGCCAAAACCAAACTCTCCCGGCCAGATGAACTGACTCAGTTGGCCTTACCGAGGGGCTCCAGAAGAGCGGCCAATGTGGAATTTTTCCAATTTGTGAAAAGAGAAGTTTTCCTTTAAAAAAAAAAAGGTTAAAAAAAACCTGTTAATGCAGATCAGTAACTTGCAACTTAAATACATGTGGATTTATGAGGGAATATTTTTTTAAATATGTACGTAGTCCCCAATCGTACCTATGCTTCAAACACTAAGTTGTTTTTCAGCGTATCTAATACAATTTCAAGACATATTCTAATCTAAGGATATTCAACTTTCTTGTCCACATTCAGGTGTCATGTACGTCTTGATTACAAATAAATAGCATTGGGCTGTCAATAATGAGGGGTTTAAGACCCCTTGCATACTACAGAAAGCGCCAAAACCCCAGCGGTTCGCTCTTGTTTATACAGATCTACCCCACCGGAGAGTGGTGAACGCGGCTACCGGCCTTCAGAAGAATGCTAATATCACCATTGTCCGTATTAATTTATACACCGTGGCATTGGCATTAGGCACTATTTTACGGGCATCATTAATACTGTGCTACTTTTGGTAAAGATATGCTGATGCTCGACTATAGTACATATACAATACCATCTTCATCCAATCTTTCTAATCTTATGAAGATAATGATTTCACTTTTATTTGTAATCCTCTGAGGTCAAACATTTTTATCTGAACAAACTCTAGAATATATATATATTTTTTTTTTTTTTTTTTTTTTTATTTCGCAAAAAAGCAGTTAGACAATTCTCAACGCTAGGCGCTGATTTTCAGAATTATACACTGGCTTCTATCAAAGGTTGAATATAACTGTAACATTAGCGGCAACAGGTGTTTAACTATATAAAAATTCATATACAATTTAATAATAAATACATTTAATGAAATAATGGATATGGAGGAGGGGGGGATGAGACAAGGATAATACAATTATACAGCTTATGTTATACCAAGATATGCCTTACATCTAAATTTAAATTCAACGTAGGAACCCGATTGTTGTATTACAGCGGGAGCTTCATTCCACATAGTGCTACCAGCATAGATAGGTGATGAGAATGTCTTTGTTAAGACCACTTCAGGGACCTTCAAGACCAATTTAGCAAATTGCCTTGTAGGCAAATCACGCTCATCAATATAAAGAGGATCAGAGGATCTTTTATACATTAGTCCCATCAAATGTAAAGATCTTCTTTGCTCAAGATTGCCCATACCAACTCGACGTATTCTCTCTGCTTTGTCAATTTTATCACCAAATATGATTCTAGTAAATCTATTGAACATAGCCTGGAGACGATCCTTTTTTTCATTAGACAATAAAATATAGTAAAAATCATTGTAATCAAACAATGGTAAAATGGTTGTTTTGAACAAATATAAAGCAGTTTCAGTTGACATGAGATATCTGATTTTTGAAAAAGTTACCTTTTTTGCAGCGAGAGAACCTATGATCTTATTGTATTGGGCATCTCCTGAGAATTTCTTATCTAACATGGTACCCAAATAGTTGTATTTATCAACACAATTGATCAAATTCTCGCCCAGTTTCAAAATGGGAGTTCCTAAAGTTACCTTCCTATACGCATAATGAATGTACTCCGTTTTTTTAATATTTAATGTTATCCTATTGTTGATACACCAATTAAACACCTTATCTAAATCAGCTTGCATATCACCATATACCGTGGCACAGTCTTTGTTTGCATGATATAGTACAGTGTCATCAGCAAATAACAGACAATGTGAGTGTAACAAAACATTAGGCAGATCATTTATGTAAACCATATATATTTTTATATATTTTAAATATATTTAGCTCTCCTGCTGCTTATGGATTTAGATTTAAGAGTATGCATATATATAGTTTAGAAACGTGGCCTTTAATCCTCACAATTGAATGGGGTCAATGATCAAAAAACAACTTACAAGAACTATACGGATGGATTTCATCTGTACACTTTTAGTTTGCTATGAAAGTAACATCTATATAGATCAACACTGCCAGCATATTGACATGGATTTACCAAGAATCCCTTTCCCCCTACACGGTAAATTAGATGTAGATTGTTATGTCACAGAGTGTACTGGAAGAAGGTCAATGCCAAATCTTCATATGTCAACATGCCAGCGAACAGGGGAAATTTTGATGGTTGGTCTTACGAAATAGCACTATATTGACAAATTCACAAATAATTTGATATTTGAATCATGTTTAATCTTAAACATGTGTAACATGGTCCATGGTCCAAAAATATTTTAAACTGCAAATGTGTCCAGGCCTAAAATGATCAAACCATATGATATATATGGAGCTCCGAGCATGGGACTTAGTCTACCTAAACTTAGTTTCTGCAGTGGTCAATCTTAGCACTAGCCCACTAGTACCGTCACTAGTGCAAATCAGGTCAGTCTAGAGCATTTTTGGAACAGCTAGCTTATTGGGCTAGTGCAAATATTAGCTCTTTCTTGTGTTTCATAGCCTTGAGGATAGACAGCAATAAGCTTGCTTAAATAAAGTCTAGATTATGGTTTGCATTTAATGCTATTTCTGTAGAATATTGTTTTTCAAAATTGTCTGAAAACCCTCCTGTTTTATGCCTTAAAGACATTAAGTTTGGAACTAGTGTAATACATTTTGGGCTAGTGCAAATTTAATGGACGTCCACTAGCCCAGTGGACCAGTGGCCAAAAAACTTAAGGTCTACCCCTGTTTCTGGTATTTTATTCATTTTGATAAAAATAATTATTTTTCGGAATGCCAGTGACATTGCCTGAACCAAATCTGGAAAAAAAGACATCTGGCTTCTGAAGTTCTATTTCAACTGCTAAAAGATGACATTGGCCCAGACATTCGGCCCTGACATTCGGCCCTGATATCCAAGGTGGACATATGTTTCGTGGACATCTGTCTACCTCCTTTTCCCCAACTTGCTGCCTTTTAATCTTTTTTTTGTGGGTTAGCTGCTGTCCATCACCCCTCTGCTTGAAGACGAAGTGGGAAGCCTCTCTAAAACTGAGGCAGAAAACGATTAAAATGTTTAAATCTTTTATTTTCACCAACAGTTGCTGCCTCAGTGATATGTGAAAGGCACATCCATTATATATTCTACATTGTTTTCCTCAAGTCTCCTCAGTATCAACAATGATACAAGAAAAATACAAAAAAGTAACAGCATAAAAGCCAGAGGCAGATCCAGGATTTCCACAACGAGGGGTTCCAACTCCAAGTACTAAAAATGCATGTATTCGCACAGACACATGCGACATTTTCCCCTCTTTCCCTAGTATAGGGGTCCACCAAAAGGAGGGGCCTGACCCCCTGGACCCCCCTCTGGATCCGCCCCTGAAAGCACATCTTCAGATAGAAGATTCCATGATTGTTTTTCAGATTTTTTAAAACCTAACAAAAGTTTGACCTAATTTTACAGAAAGTGAGAAACATCCCTAACTTGCCTCTGCTGTGCTTCATACTCGAAGACAGACAATCTGAGATTACAAACGATGTCATGTAACAGGAAATATCATAGCTCATGTTTTGCTACTCGACAGGAAACAGTAACAACTGTCATCTGTCATCATCTCCGGAGGCTGAGGCAAATCCTCAGAAGTCGGCCGCGCCTGACCTGACGCGCTTGGGATGCGGCCTAGATTTGCATCCAGCCCCGCCTCGGAGCACCTGTAGAGCGACGCTGTTTTAGCGGTTTTCAAGGTTAAAACAAATGTTACTTACCTCACAAACCCTTAAAGATGTGCCTTTTTATCCAAATTGGTGACGACTAAGGATGGTAATCCCTAGAAGCGGTCAGAATCACTTCGGAAGTACGATAAATTTGCAGTCTAACCAAACATGGATGTAAACACAGTCTTGCGTACGTTGTTTAGTTTAGTATTATTTATTTACCTTGGAATGCATAATTAATTATAAGAATATCTGTTATATCACTCTTTGATGATGGAATAATATTTTTTACTTGAATACAATTCCATTTAAAAATATAGTTGCTAGCTACTAAACTTTATTGGAAAATGTAAATTGCGTCACCCGCGAGCTGTTTGAACTTTTAGCAGAATTTTGCTGTCAACATTCTACAGTTTTGCCTTTAAATATCCCAGGTAAAGTTTAAATATCGTGTGAGATGAGTGTTAAGACGTATTCTATAGGTTTCCTAGCAAACCTTTCCAACAAAAACGTGTTCCTTTTCTTTGAATGTGCAATTGTTTATTCGGTGAGCGATAATATAGACATTTGCCGTAGACAATCTTTGGTTACCCCTCCCTTCCAGACCCAGGGTTTCCTACCTCAGAGGTTCTCCAGCCTAGAGGCTAGGCTTATTAGACTTGCAATCTCCACCCTGACAAATTTAGAAATCATCGTTATCTCTTTTTAAAAAAGCCCATGTCGCCCGTTGATTTTAGCGAAAATTTAGGCCTTACTCACCCTAAGCCTAAGGCTTAGCCTAGCCCTAGCCCTAGGCCAGGGGTTACTGGCATTAGACCAAGAAGCCCTGTCTGTACGTTCCCACTCACTCCTGAGTGTGATCATTGGGTCGGGGCCTCTCCGACTACACACCCATCTACCTCTCCCACTCCTAGACCCTGGGATTGGTACATTTTAGACCTAAAAAGAGTAAAATTTCCATGTTCAAGTAGACAAATCTACCCTAAAGTTTTGACCTTAAAAGCCAGAGTATCGTCTGTGTGTTGCTAATTTTAGGGGCCCCACCCCTTATCCTAACGACGTCACGGCCAGTGACATGTTTTGCAACATTATTGGTCGCGTCGCAAATTTGGCGCCAAGGTAGATCTACAGGAGTTACAATGTATCAAAATAAGTTTGTCTGACAGACGATACACTGACTTTAACCTTGTTTTTTTCATGAAAATTTTTAAAGAATTAAAATATAAATGGCTAGCAGGACAAGAATTTCATAGTTTCTTTAAATGTTAACAATTTTTGTAAGGGGTGTTGGTGTAAATTCTCAACACTGCGACTGTAAGTAATGAAAAATGTATTGTTATGATTTTATTGACGTTTATATCAAAATTTATATAAAAGTGATTTTATGGTTGGGGAACCACACTATAAAATCCAATCAGAATTAACTGGGTCTGAAACCAGTTTGACACTCCCAGAATGATTCTTCACTTTCAATCAATCTGACGACAGCTAAGACCATAAATTTTCATTTAAAATCCAGTATAACTAATTTTCTAGCACGATACAAGGGAAACACGTGTAGATACATTTTTAGATTCATAGAAAATAAATTCTTGTTTTCTTTTCAGATCACCATGACAGACCCTTTGACCAAAACTTACTTTGACCTCTTCTTGGGACCAGTTTTACCAGATAGAAGTGGACCCTCAAGCACACGAGCATTTCTGAATTTTCCTGAAAGATCATTCTCTAATTCAAAAAATCAGCCGCGACTCAAGCCAAGTTACCAACCGCCTAATAATCATTCTAAGACAGTCCATAAAATACGACCTCAAACCCCAATTGTGATATCTGATTCAGAATCGATCTCTGAGTCCGACTCTTCTGATGAGCGAGGTAAAAACGCACTTAAGACTTCACGTCTAAGTGGCCACATTGACACAGGGCCATGTCAGATGAAAGCCTTATTCTCAAAGAAGGTGTCTGGGAGGCAAAATGCTGCAAAACCAAACCGAGAAAAAAATAGTTCAAGGATCACAAACCCTCTCTCCCTGGTGGCCCCACCGATGATTCCAATACAATCTACATCAGACTTGGAGCAGTTCTTTTTGTCAAATATAGAAGAGACTTTTCCCAAACGACTCAAGGACTCACTTCAACAACCCACTGAGGTCGTAGAGCAAGGAGTAAGTTGTGAGGTTGACGACATCAATGTTAGTTTGAAGAGCGCGGCTGAAGTACTACCAAGCCCAAGACAAGTCTCTCCGTCCCGTGACATTATCAACATGGACCAAAGTCATCTCACTCCTAGGAGCCATAAGTAAGTAGTTGCTTTTTTGTAACATGATTATATTTTATATTGAAATTTATGTATTTTATCAAACATATTGTAAAAACCCCAGCAACGGAACTTATACTAGTATTTTATTGTATTGTATTTTATACTTGTATTTCATAGTAGCATAGATGTTATTCAAGAAATAATGTTATACAAAAGTAACATCCTATCCTTCTGTTGATAATTACGCATTGGCGTGCATTCAACAGGGGTGGACATAAGTCTAAAAATCCAGAGGCCAGTCAGGCCCCCAGCTTTCCAAATCTAGGGGCCCACACCAAAATCTAGGGGCCCTCACATATATATAATCAGATTGTCTTTGAAAACATTGTTTTATTGTAAAATATATAGAAATCTTTAATTGTTATCCAAGATTTTCTAGGGGCCATTCGGGCCCCTTGGCCAGAAAATCTAGGGGCCTGTTTTTAACTTAAGGGCCTCGGGCCCCCGGGCCTGTGGTGTAGTCCACCCCTGATTCAATGCTTGGGTCTTATACATACAATGTACATGTTTTATATTTTACAATCGTATATATGTAAGCGCTGTTTCCTTCTCACTTAATCAGTGAGAAAAAAAAGCTACACAGATGTAAACTAAGTTCAGGGCTTGACAAATCGGGTGTCCAGTGGCCCAGGACCACCAAAAAGTCATACTGGGCCACTGGAATGAGTGCCTGAGTTGCCCAGTGGGCAACCAGAATCAAGAGTCTAAAATTAGGGTTTGAAAATTAAGAATAGATCTATTGACCTGTCTACCCCTAAATCCATGGAATCAACCACATCTAAATCCTGAGATAGATCTATGTTATTCTCTTAAATTTACTGGGCAACCACATTTTGTAGCTGGGCAACCACTTTCTTGGCTCAAGTGGCCCAGTGGGCAACCAGGTTTCAAATTAATTTGTCAAGCCCTGACTAAGAGAACTCAGCTCCTTCTAAACCAATTGATATATATATGCTGTCATCTGCTATAACTGAGACTTAATTCTGGTTACAACTTTATAACTCATTTAATAAAGAAATGTCTTCTAGGATAATCTTGTGACTTCTCTCTGAAGATATAGATATATATATTAAATTTCTTTTTAGAAAATCCCCTCAGCAAAGGAGTTCTTCAAAGCGACAACCCGAAAATAAACTACTGAAGAACAAAAAACAAGTAAGTACCTATTCTTTTGATTTGATACAGATTATGGGAGAGTTTGATATAAAATATGTTAAGAACTCCATAAGAAGCTAAAGATGAATTAGAAAGGCATTTCTATCGCAATAATATTTAAGAACAGTAAATAATAGTGATAATATGATATGCTGATATTTCGAAAAGAGAAATAAAAAGAGGGGAATAATAATTTGCATTGTATTACATTTGCAGAAACTCAGTATACCTCCAAGTGAAAAGAAACGACAGGTCATAAGGTCCAACATGGAGAGAGATGTCACAACGGCAGGAGCGCGACAGAAAATTAATTTTCAAAAAACACAAGATTCCTCTCGCCAATCCCGACCACGTGTATCACAACGAATTAAAAACATACAAGCACAAAACAGTTCCACCCAAGAATCTGAGACAAGAACAACTTCCTCGAGTAGCCGCACAAGACGCCCTAAAAAGAAAAATACGTCTTTTCAAAAATATGATACAGAAATACCTTCACCGTGTAGGAATATAAAACATCCTGGAAAGCAAAGACATTCTTCCCAGGCATCTGAGCCAAGGGGCACTTCTCATGTGAAAAGTCGTAAATCTAGAAATGAGAAAAAGTCCAAGGGAGGACACAAGTCTAAGCCTCCACGTGTTTACTCGCCTGGACCTTCTGCAGCCAAGTCTACGACACTTTCAAGAAAAAATGCGTCCGTCAAACACAAATTGCCGCAACACTCTAGTGGGGGTTCAAAGGCCAAACGGCCTAGACTAGATAGCCACTCGGGAAAGTCTTCAAAAACACAGACTTCACAACGTTCAAAAGGTTCAAGGAAATCACCCGCGAACAAGAAAAACGGTCTCAAAGCGAAAGCATTGAAAACTGCACCAAAAGCTAAAAGTACGAGAACTTTGAAATCCTTGTCCAAAGCGAAAAATACGAATAAGACTGCAAAGAAGACACAAAAGAAAAGGGACGGCTGCAAGAAGTTGACCCCAGGTAAAATTTAAACGCAAATAAATCACTACCCCATTACGGTAATATATGCACTACCCTGTACGGTAGTAAAACTTCAAGCAATTTAAATATGTAAGAGGAGTGCATAGGTATAACCTGACAAAAAGATTGGTTGGGCCTCCGTGTATACAAAAAGTGCTTTATATAAAAATTCAACGGAATTGTATGCCTATCGTTTATATCGCTTTAACCACAAATTATTGACGGAAATTCGCTTGTCCCTCTTTTTTCATTTATGGACTGTTGCCTCCATTCAAATAAATTTATTATGTTTGCCTGATTTCATTATGTATCTCCAGTCAAAATTGAATTCAAGGTAATTAATAGTCTACCGGTCAGGCTTTTATAGCTGGATCTTCCAACAGGCCGTAATTCGAGACAGCCTACTTAAATTCCCGAAGCCCTACAAAATTATATTGAATTGTATACAAAAATAGATGTCGGAACGGCTATAAAATCCTAGAGTTTTAAAAGGGTCAGCTATAATTTTGTTCTTTTGTCCTGCCATAATATTATCGTGGAAAAAATCCATTGTTTTTTTAAACAAATTTAGATCTTCTACTTGAACCTAATTCACATCCTTATGCCGTCATATAAAATGCATTGATTATAGCTGCTTTATGTATATTTCAGAGCGCCTAGTGGAGAAGGCCGGCCCTCGGGGAAGCATCTTTACACTGTCTGAACTGGAGCATGCGTCCAACAGCCTCGTACCGGTCACCGACCTGCTCACCCTGGAAGAGCGTCTCCACGCCGAGCCCAACCGCCCCGCCCATCAAGCCCGCCCCGCTCCCAAGGCCAGCGCCACACACTGTCGACTTGGGGTAATCTTCGACTCTCGACTACATCCTGGCGGCATCTGGAAATCCATTGTTGATGAGGGATAGGTCAATTTTAAAAAGAAAATCAGTATCATTTATAATTAGGCGGTTGTTGTTTTGGACCCAAAAATATGTTTTCAGAAAATATGTGACAGTATAACGTTTAAAAAAGGGTTAGTAGGAAGGCCTTTCTTAGTAAATGCAGTAAGGTAGTATCAACGAATATTGATTTTCTCTACACACCTTAAAATAATTTTTGCCGGTTTCAAAACGTTTTCCTGGTGCACTGTTATTTATTTCTTGTCCATAAGATAATTCGTTGTGTCATTAAATGGACCATAGAAAACATTGATTTCTGGATACTGCCTCTGCAATAATTTTAACATTTAGAAAACGTTTTTTTCTGGTGCACTGTAAGTGAATGGGCTAGTTGTCTCGTAATGAAAGTAAGCTGGGAAATTACGCTTATAGTGAATTGACTTAAAGAAAGAATACAGAAAGTGTATTATGGCTTGCCTACAAAGGTGCACAGCTTGTGATCGACTTGCAATGGAGGCAGATTATTTCTTTTGATTAGTTCTTGGTTGTATATTTTCACAATGCTCATTGATATTTTGTAAATGAAAACTTCCCAGAGTGTTTAATTTTTGTTTTTTGTCTTTTTTTACTAAGGCTACATTGGTCTGGGTATAAAAAGGAGTCCCGGACCAGGGCCCTCACTTTTGCGGCTGCTGTGCTAAACGACACTTCGCCACGTCCTACAATTAAAATGTTTAATATGCTTGCGATTCAAGCACGTAGAATCTCTTGCAACTTCACGTGTGATCTTGAATATATTTAGTAATTTTGTATATTTATTATTACCACTTAAGACAGGTAAAAACCTGTCGGAGCCGCAAACAGCTACTTTGTTGAGCCTGTTGTCTTTATACATATAATTACATGAATCATTGTATGTACATCATTGATAATATCCTGCTGTTTTCACAATATGAAGTGACCATTTACACGACGGTGTTTCGTTTCAGGAAAGAATATTTCATAAACATCTTGAACATAGTCCATCCCATACTTGTATATAGTTGCATTAACATGTATTAATTTGTTTCCGAGAATTCATTTACAAAACTTTGCAATTAGATTTTTAAAACTTTCCAGATCAACTAGAAAGGTTTGATTGTATGTTTCTGACATGGATTCAAACACGTCATGACGGTGGCCAGCAATTATTTCATCCACTTAAAAACAGAAATAGTAACCATAAAAACCTTGTCATAAAAAAACGCAGTGAATTTCCAAATTTTGCAACAACACAGAGAAATCATTTTAGCCAATTATGGAATTCCTGATCTTCAAAAGGTAAAACACATAATTATATATAACAAGGAATTTGAAAATAAAATTTGAGTGGCTGCGCTTTTTCATGATCGTGGACGTTTCATGCTCTTTGATGTCACATGGGCACAAACATTTTCGTAGGCTTTTAGTCTCATCTGAAAGAAGAGAAATGAAATTGTGTTATGTGATTCTTGATATTGCCACGAGGAAAGAAGTCTCAATACTTTTAAAGTTCCCGTGTAGATGGCACCACGGGACGACAACATCGTACCTCCTAAGAAACTGACAGGTTAAAATTTATAGCACAAACCATCAGCAAGAGGTACTTAGGATTGATTGGTCAACGCCCCTGTTTTGGTCACTGAACATGTTTATAAGGAGTAACGTGATAAATAATTCTTTCTGTTACAAATGGTGGTGATGTTATTGCAATATAACCTGAGAGAAGGATCATCAGGTGTTCGTGGTTTCAGGGATGTACGTAACCACCTGTCATGACACTAAAAAATATACGACTTGACTAGCCTATTCTATTATTTTTCGCCCTTGGAAATCAAAGCGATCAAAGCAGCATGAAAGCAAACCAAAGCAGATCAGGCGAAATTCTCTAAAGGACAGCGCTCGGACTTGAGCGTACGACGACAAGCAATAAACTAGAATGAGTGACATTTTGCAGACTCGCCGGGAACAGACAAAAAATTACCATAATACTGGTGCCTGCTTAGCTTACATATGACTTCCTCTATACTTCTATCATTGCGGCAACCAGCTCCCCATCTCTTGTTTACCGATACATCCGGTAAAGCGGTCGTGGCGCGACGCGCCATTGGCAAAATGCGACTGCATAACCTCGCAAAACCGCCGAAAACCTGCGGGCCCGCTCGTCACGTGACAGCTGATGGCCGTACTGATCTCAGAAAACATATATAATCCGATAGAATTGATTGATTTCCTATCTGCCATGGATCGTACATGATGTTTAATGTCCCATAACACTATAACTTGACCATTTACATCGATATTTGAGGAAATAAGACCAGAAATCCGATCGTCACCCGACGCCGTGGTAAGCGGGTCAAGTTACGCCCACCAGCCTCGCTTTCGATCGGGGAGGAAGGGATCTGGGTCAAAGTCTGAATATTCATTAATCTATGCAGGCCTATTTGAGTATGAAATCTATCGTTCTCACAGGTCAAATATATATGGGAGGTAGATTTGGATACATAGATGATCAAGTCAAGATCCAGAAATGAAACAATTGCGAAATAACGCGTCTAAACGCGTAAATGCATCGCGATGTTTTCTTGCAATCCTTCGCCTCCCCTGTTGACAGAGCCCAGACCGCCCCGCGATGCCGGCGGGGACGGTTGGTTGTTACCGAGGGTTGCGCCTTCTCCGCCTGGATACCTGGATTACAGCGCTATATGATGGTTTCAATATATATATTTTTGACGTCTGGACTCCCTTAAACGCATACAACGCATTGAAAACTCATGCGGGAACCATGCGTTCGTATCGAAGGGAAAACATTGGATCAATCGGACACGTGGAGACTTACTGTCACACGGCGTCAACATGGCTTCAACCCGGCCGGGTTCTCTCTCCCCGCACGCCTGCACTGATTCATTGAAATCAGGAAACCAGGATGACATTAAACGCATCAATTGTGGAGGATATACGCATTGAAACGCATTGAGGACTCCAGGCCTTAACGGTTAGTTTATATCTTTTTTCCAGCATTTGAAATCTAGGCCTAAACTCGGCTAGAGGCCTAACACGCATTGGTCGGACACTGGCAATCTGAAAAATAATTATTTAGACCTTATTACGCCTATCAAAATGAAATTCATGTATATATCTATGTTCTCATATATGTGAGGGTCCTAAATATCAAATGGTCTGATTATTTTAGGCCTGGATACGTTTGCAAGAATATTTTACAGATGGTATGAAAAAATGACTGGACTCAGGCCTAAGCCCCCTCCAACACTGTCAATGGAGTCTCCGAAAGCACCTTATTTATGATTCAAACATTAAATGATTTGTGATTTTGTCACTATAGTGTCATTTTCCCCTACCTACCATCAAAATATCTTATCTAAAAACTAATAGATATCTAGGCCTAAGTCACTGTCACTGTCAGAATCATTACCTCTCAATGTTGAAACATAGGCGTCACACTGTCAATAAGTTTTTTTGCTGAATTGTCACTATAGTGTCATTTTTTCGGACCTACCATCAAAATATTTTATTCATTAATATCTCTTCTTAGGCTTAGCATCCTACGTTAATTCCAATCGGGCGAAATTCTCATTTAATCAAATGATCAATCCTTTCAATCCCCTCAATCGGCCAACTTGTTGAGGTATGACCCTGGTATTGTGAAAGGTGTAATGAATAAAGACATAAAGACAGAAGGATAGAAAGTTCTTATCACTTTATGTATCCGAATCACTAGGATAATTATATAAGTTATAACGCCCCGGTAGAAATCCGGGATGGAAGCTCTCAATGGCACTACCCTTTTGGACTTCATGGAAAAAATAGATCTGCCTATTTTCAGAACGAATCAAATCTCATGTTTCAGCAACATTTCCAGATTCCTCGTTTTGGGGTTTTAGGAGTCTTTCGTGTGGGTGAAAATCCTCTAAATATGCTCTTAACTTTCCGACAACCGCTTACCCAGCAAAATCTGTTCCTTATTTTATCATTTATTTATGCTACATATTCCGCTTTCAGGTCACCATACTTACCTAACCTTATAATATTATTTTGCCCTGTCCTCACCAGCAGGAATTAAATATGTTCGTCAAGGCACACTGTACTTTACCTTCATTTCCCAACGACTTGAGTTTTCACATTTTTTGCGCAATCAGATTTTTTCATATTAACAAGTTCAAACAAAATCAGAGTCATAGTTCACATTTTATGATTTGTTCAGATTTTTGTCACGCAGATAACAATTCGCACATTGACCGTGACGTACATACTTTTTACTTCAATCATATTATTGAAAGGAATTAGGTTTGCGGAAAAGTGCTCCATTCATATTGGGACCTTGAATGATTACCAAGCGTGTTGAACAGACTTACACAAGGTCAAGGTATACTGACGTATAATTCCCATCCGAAAACCTGACCTACCCATAATTTTGCCCTTGCCCTAACATTCAGTATGCGTTTATATGCTTAGTTTTGAAAACAAGGTGCAGGAAAATGTCCTCTCAAGACTTCGTGAACTCTGAATAAGTAAGGGGGGAAATATCGTTATTCTATATGATATTATCAAGAGTAATTTTCTTGGAAGTACCATCCCAAACCCTTGCTACTCGACATTGTGTATTTAGTGTAAGTACACACTTTTACAGTGCATAAGTTGTAAAGTGAAAAACGTTTACAGTGCATATAGTGTAAATCGAAACGTACAGTGAATATAAATCATTTCACCTCATAGTCCTTGATTGATTCACTGAATGATAATTTACTGCTTGAAATCCATTCTGAGGACGGATATTGACCACGATGTTTGTTCAGACACGTGAATTATTATTTTCTTTATGTGGTCAATATTGATATTGATTAATGCATATCAGTGATTGCTGTGACACTGAAAAGGTTTACCCTTCACTTGGTGGTTACAAGTGAAATCTAAGGAAAGCCATGAATCTCGAAAATATAAGGATGGTAGTTGGCACAAAGTAATGCTTTTCACATTAACATTGCATAGTTTACCTTTAATTACTAGTCCAATTTTAGTTTAATACCTACATGGAAATGAGATTTATGGGGTTATAGCAGCTTAAAAATACTTGTTGATCAACTACATGACAAAAATGAAATATCGACCTTTTTCTGTACATAATTGCAAGTAATTTTATGGTCTGGCTATTACCCTCAACCAGTACTTGTACAAGCCGAATGTTCGACTAATGCTGAATAGCGGCTTAATATCAGAATATACAAGGGGAAATGCACGGAAATGTTTGTAAATACGTACAACGTTTAATACAAAGCCCCTTCCAGCCAATTACGAAATTTTGTATCCGCTGCTAATAGCTTGTATATTATTAATTATTGCAAGACACTTTAAAATGATGTTACTGTAAACTCCCATTCCGCAACAGTAATCTAAAAGAAAAACATTAATGGCATTTAAAAACTAGTGCGTTTAACTGGGACACATATCAATAGAAAGATAAGGTAGAACTATAGAGCCATGCTTTTATTATTGAATCAATTAAAGTGCAGGTGTACGCAGGATGGTGATGAAAGGTTACCATGATCGGAATGAGGGTCTTTACCTTTAAACTCGTCATGGTGACTATGGCATTTCCTAAATTCAGTAGTATAATGGAGTCGCTGGCGCGCATAGTCAATGCTACTAATTAGGTCACTAGGTCAGTACGCGTGAGCATCGGGCATAAATAGGTTCATAGACTAATAGAGAGTTTGAATAATTAGGTCATTACGACCTACTTTCGTGACCTACTTTTAAAAATACGTTTAAGGAACGTATGTGTTATTTCGTTATTTTTTCATTTTTTTTATATATACTTTCTACGTATATTTTACCGGATAATTTTACCGGATGTTCTATTATTTTCGTTATTTTTACATTTTTTTTGTATATAGTTTGTATACGCTTATGGCATTTATTATTCATTACATATAATAAATAAAACAAAACAACATTTTTTTAGTTATTTTTTATTAAAAATCGTAAAAAGCGGATTATAATTCATATATACATTGCGTTTCTTTTAGATTTTTTAAAAAATTGTTAAATATTTTATGTTTTTTCATATATTTTATACTTTTTTTGGTTTTTCATACATTTCCTATATAGTGAAAATGTTTCAGTTTTTTAGCTATAGTTCATTGTCCTTGGGCAGTCATTTTTCAGCTTTTTATCTATAATTCATTGTCCTTGGTCAGTTATTTTCTTAAAGGGCGAAGGAATTGTTGGAGCATGAGAAACCACAGCCTCTAGATTGCGCTGAACGTTCTGTGAGTTCTTCCAGCTTACTTTGCAAGTTGGTAACGGCGAAGAGGAGTCGGTCAACATTAGACGACAGGGCCTCCACACAGTCAATGGTGTTCTCCAGATCACGTTGCATGCGACCTAGTGATATGGGACGTCTCTTAGGCATGTCCAGTATTACATCTTCTTCTTCTGATGACTCTCCTTTTTCCGCTGTATCTGTAGATAACCACATTTCTAGCGTTTCAACATCTGGTGTTTCCGTCTTCTCCATTTCCACCGGTTTAAGTTCATGTAAGAAAGAACTGTCTTGTCCGTTAGGTTTGTCATGGCTGGGGTACCTAGCGCTGACAGTGCGACGTAGGGGTTGAGAGTGCGACATGTTTCTATGAGAAAACGAACACAGTGCGCTCCGCAGGTGGTGCTTGTGAGTGCTTGTAGTTGTTGTCGGTTATACTCCCAGATACCGTATGACGAACGTTGGCAGAACGAGATGTGCTTTATAGCTATTGGTGGTAACCCGAATAAGTCAAAATAGAAAGTTTTCCCTTGTGGTGATACCCAAAATGCTACCCAATGTTCCCCTGGTTTATTGTGAGGATCTGTGTTGCTAATGAAACAAGTGAAGGGTTGTGGTTTTTTTGGTATTCTATCAGAGGGAAAAGTTCCAAGGAAATATCTATTTGTGTGGGGATGGTTACGTAGAATTTTGTTCAATTCTGAGGTTTTGAGAACCATCTTCAGTTCTACACCATGGCGTAGTCAGTGACCGGCAATCGGTCGGCTGTGAGCTGGATCAAGCTGTCATAAGTGCTCAGCATAATTACTGAAACCGCGTGACCCAGCGCTTCAGCAAACTTCAGGGACACCGACAGCTTTCCCTGTCGCAGCAGGTTGATGCGGGCGTCCTCCGGAGTTCGGTCGGGGGTCAGGTCGAAAGCAAACAACGTGTACCCGTTCTTAAAATGATGTAACTGAATACCGCAGTCGTGACCCGAAGCTAATAGTCCAGTCTCCTTGAAGAGTTGACTGTAGGCTCTGCTAACGTTTCCATTGACAAAGTCTGTCTTCACGTGGAACTTCTGATCGTCGAACTGCAAGGCTACTTCTGTTACGTCGTAGTGCTTGAAGTTGAACGGATTCTCCGTCTTGCTCCCTGAGCTGGCCGACTCTTTGACGAAGCCAATAATCACCCCCGTGGGGATCTGCGTTGTGTCGGGGACGGTCCACGTGTACTCCGATGAACCTTGCGTGAGGGTGTGCTTTGTGACCTTGCTCCTGGTGATCGGGTAGTTGAATGGTCCCATCTTGGGGTCGCGTACACTTTTATTGTGTACCTCCACCACTTCGTCCCTGACGTGAACTTGGCGCATGGTCATTTGGGCCTTCTTGATGACGACTTTGTAACTCTCGTTAGCGGCCATCTGCATGTAGAAGCTGGCGGGCTGACGTTCGAAGACGAGTTTGATCTCGCAGTGAGAGGGTAGGAGTTTACACTGAGTAAACAAATCGAGGTGTGGTCTTGCTACCATAGACTTAACACCTCCGACATGGACTGTTCGTCGTGAGTTCCAACCTGCGTTGGCTGCACCTCTGGTGTCCATTTTTTCCGGGGTGTCCATGAACCAGTTCTGGCAACCTTGGAGGCGACACTTTCTGGCCCCCTCCTCCGTCGTCAGGAGGTCGATGAGATAGGACTTGTAGGAGTACTCTTCATTGTTCGAAGTTACCTTCTCCCCGTTGACGAGAAGCTGCACGCTGCTGAAAAGTGAATGAATTAAGTTGTTGACTGGAGCTGCATCGTGTGCCACGGTTAAGGCAGCTTCGTCGTTTGCTTGAACTACATACTCTAGGTAGAGTTCAGCTTCGCTGAGGTCTGTGTAAAGATTGCTCGGTTCGAAGGTGAAGTCAAAACAAGTTGTGGTGTCAGTGAGAGCGTTGTTTGTTGTTTTCTTGACGAATTGACTTCGGAGAATATCTTTCTGTGATATAGGTAGTGCGTGTAAATCCAATTCACCTACGGCACATGTTGCCGCACAGGGGTGAATGAGACTCATGATAAACCCTTTAGAAAAGGGTAGACTTACGTCTACCTACACTCTTCTTCTTCCCGTTACCACGTCTTGCACCTTGCGTTGCTCGGCGTCGTTTGGCTGGAGGGCCATCGTCGTCAGTGTTTAAGTACCTTCTGGCTGCACTGAATGCTGTGTCCATTAAGGAACTTCCTGCACTCTTTGACCTTTTTACGAGGCTCTTCTTAAAGTTTTTTCCAGCCACGACATCGTCAAAAACACCTTTTCCTGTTTTGACGATGGTGGGGACGGCTGCTTTAAATGCTGACGCACCGAGCTTCTTTATCATCGGAAGAGCCGATCTCATTATACTTCCGAATATTCCGTGGCCACGTTGTCTTTTAGCTCCACCGAAAGCAGGTAATTGTCCACTTCCAAATTGTGAACGCTTATAATATTGGCCATATTCACCTCTTGGTGATGAATACAAGGGTGGCACGTTCATATAGTAACTCACCATTTTCCAATGTCTTCCTTCTTATACTAATGTACTATAGGGATGAGAGAGAGCTCTAAAGGTCAGTACTACCGACACTTCCCCGTGCTCAAATGGTATAGGTTCGCCTGCACTGTCTCTTAAGTACACTCCGATCTCTTTGAAATGTGTTATTCGTAGAGGATGGAAAATCAAATTGGGAAAGTTTATTGTGTCCATTGTTTTTTGAGAGTAGTTGTTTACAGCCATACATCGAAGAAGTGGCGCTTCAGTATCTCCTACTACCCCGTTGTGAATAATGTCAGAGTAGACATAGACTGTATGGTTTCTGTAGTTGACATCTGTTATTTGTTTTGCTCGTGTGCGCCTACCCATGTATATTTTTCCTTCGAAACCAAGTTGATAAGAAAGGTTTTCTGGTATGACGAGCATTGTGTTGGAAGGCAGTGCAATAAGTGTTTTCATTGTGAATTCGTTATAAGAGAAAATTTCATCTGGACCATTTCCTTTATTTTTTCGCTTTTCTTCTTTCATTTTCTTGATGACTTTTGGTATATTTTTCTTCATTATTTTATTCAGGAGTTTGATCAGATCTTTGTTGGTTTCCACTCGCCCGCTTTCCATTGAGAAACGAGCGTAAGACCGTTTTCCTGGAAAGTGCTTCCTTGCTAATGAATCGATGTAACTCAATGTGGGAGGCAGCTTTTTTGGTTCATCAGCATCAGCTTCTTCGAATACTTCTGTGGGCTCTGGTTGGTCGTCATCGTCATCGTTTTCTTCTTTTTCAATTCCCTCCATTTCAACTTCTAGTTTTCTTTTCGGGGGTGTTTCATGCATGTGTGTTACCAAATCAGTATCAAACATGTCTGTTAGGAACGGTTCTCTGTCACGTTTTTTCCTACTGCTCTCTATTTCACGCTTTAGTCGAGTGATAGCTTCAACGGACCTTGTCGGAGGTGTTTGTAATGGAGTAACTCCTTCTCTAGGTTTTTTAGGAGGTGTAGGTCCGTCGGAAGTGTGAGAACTTGGTGTCGGAGGAGCTATACTCTCACTAACTGTTCTTACAGCTGACACTGCATCTGAAATAAACGCTCCAGAAGACTCTTCATGATCAGGGTCTGGTACTGTCGGTGTTTCAATTGACCCAGCTGCAGTTCCAGGTGTAGTTGTGGAAGTAGCAGGAGATTCAGAAGAAGGCTGTTCATCAGAACCGCGGGAAGTTCTTGCCCTAGTTGGTGCGGTGTTATGTTTCTTCTTTTCTGACGGTGCTTCTGCGCTGAGAAGGTAGAAAGTTGATTTTCGCACATTGTACCATTTTACTGGAAGCGTTATTTCAGATAACGCACAGTCTGTGTCAGCTGGTAGTACCATATACTTTTGTAAAAGAACTCTGTAAGTGCTCAGAGTGTTGTCTGGAAAGGTCTTAGTAGATGAGTTACTGGGTAGGGTGCAGGTTACATCCATTTTTGTATGTTCTTGACTGGTTCCCAACTGTTGAATTTGTCTCCGTATCCTTTCCACTTAATGAGTGCTTCTCTTTTAGCACCTTTTCCTCTATATTTAAGGATGCTCTCGACAGTGTACTGCTTCCTCGGAGTAACTTTTACCTTCTGAACCTCTTGAGGATAAAACCACCCCTTTATTCTTTCTTGAAGGGTATCTTCGATTTCATACCCCTTAATATAGTCTGGGTTCTTTACAGTGAATATTTCTTCACTCCAATTTGGTTCATATCCACGATTAAAGGTTTTCTTTTTTCTTAGAATTCGTGCTCTATCACCACTTTTCATTAAAGGTTTTCTTTTCGTCTTTAAATCTTTAGCTCTCACTCTTTCATACAAATGATAGAACAATCGATCGGCGTTATCTTTATTAACGTCTACCGGTCGACCTCCTATGGTAGAATGAAAGGTGTGGTTGTAAGAATGCACTAGATCTTGAAGTACATCTATGTATGTGTAGGTTTTCATGTGAGTGAAGTATCGCCACATTTTCTGTTGTAAGGTCCCGTTGAACCTTTCTGCTATAGAACATTTTATGTCATCATTTTCTCCAGTGAAAAAAGATACACCTGTCTCTTTCAAGTAATCCTGAAAAGTTTTGTTCAGGAACTCTTTACCTTTATCTGTTTGAAGGTATTTAGGACATCTTTTAACTGTCATAACTTTGAAAGCTTCCGTAACATCTGTGGCTTTTTTACTTTTTATAGCTTGTGCAAATCCAAATCTGGAGAAGACATCTATGGCAACCATTATATATGAATAGCCTTTGTTATACTTTTTGAACTGTTGCATATCTATCAAGTCCATTTGCCATTGTTTATCTATTCCAAAAGTCTGTGTTTTACGTCTAGGAAACCGCCTCTTGAATGGTTTATGTTTAGTATAAGCATCAACAGATTCAAGTGCATCTTCAATATGCTTTATGTCAGTGTTTTTGAAATAGTGTTTCTTTATTTTGGATGCACTTGTGAAGCTTGCTGGCTGTTTAGGATCAGTGAAGTGTTTAACCACATCTCTCTTCAGAGCCTTGTAGACCATTTTACAAATGGTGTTACTGTAAAGTGTCGATGTCTCTTACTTCGGCCGTGACCTTCTTGTTGAGGAGACTTCTCTTTCCGCCTAGGTGTTTCCACCTCTTCATGTTCCTCTTCACTGTCGGAACCCTTCATGTTGTAGTTCCTTATATATTTCATTTTCGGATTTAACTTCTTAACAATCTGGACGAATTGTTTCTGCCCCGGTAAGCTGGCTCGCTTCTTAGTAGTCGGTCGCACTGCACTCGAAAGAAGATTCATCAAATGTGTTTCATCTATAGGTGTGTCTCCTAGAATGAGCCGACCGTCCTTTGTGAACTGTTTTCATGATTTGGCCAAGGTCTTGTAGAGATTACGCACAGAGTTATGGTAAGAACCCGGAACTTTTTCTAGTGCTTTTTCCATCTTATGTGGTAGTACCTTCGGCATAAGTAGTCCTCTCGGTTTTGTAGAAACTCTTTTAGGTTTCATGATAGTCGGAGAAGGTGGTGGAGATGGTGAAGGAGAACGTGAAAGGTGCGATGTTGAAAACAACATACTTTTAGCTTTAGAGGAAAGGATGGAGGACCTGTTCATGAGATCATTGTATGTGGCTAGTTTCTCTTCTCTGCTCATCGTTGGATCGTTCAATACACGACTCATTTCTTTTTGTAAACGAGCTAACACCTCCACGGTAGGCGCTGTAGGTTCAAGTTTTTCTTTTACCATTGACCTTTCGAAAAAGGAATCCCTGTCACTTTCTTTGGCAGGAGGTGGAGAATCAACTTTGCCAGAAACAGTTGAACTCTCCATTTCCACTTTGTTAGAACTTTGCAACACATCTGGATGAACGAGCAGCATTCGTTTATAGCTTGTCATTTTCTCCTAATGATGTCTTGTAAGGCCTCCGATAAGACTGGATATGAGTGGAACAGCTAATCCCAATAGAGTACCAATAAAACCACCTTCTTGTTCAAGAATCTTACGTTTGTGTCCTACTGTAGTTGAAGGCTTGGTAAGACCCTTGAGTTGTGTCTTGTACCTCGATAGACGACCGGCTGCTTGTTTATTGGAGATGTGCAAGTTTTTATTCATAATATTCACACCTATTTGCGCTATCAACCTTATCACCTCATTAGACATTCCCATCATTATATGTTTACACTCCTTACCAGTGCATTTAGACAGATGTCTCAATAGAGGAAGATGTTTCTTTATGAGAGCGAGTTGTTTAGCCTTCATTGTTTCCGTGTAGTAGGAATGAATACAGTTGTCTTGAGAGGTGTAGTCACGCTGTTACGCACCCTTAGTGTATTGGGTGTAGTCTGCTTGAAGTCCAGCACTAGATATGAGTGTCTCGCCGATGTTTCTTCGTTATATACGTTGGTAAGAAAACGTGGATGAGTTGGAAACACTTGACGTGATAAAGCGTGAATTTGACTCATATCTCTTGGATTTTTGAAAATTATCATGTAATGAGAATTCAAACTAAGTGTTCTGAAATCCTTATTAGGCAGAAATAAATTTTGAGTTATGAATATAACACTCATATTTCTATGGTGAGAACCTTTTATGAATAGATCTCTTATAAGAGGTGCATCTTCTTTATCTAACAGATCATCTATTATAAGTAGAGAATGTTGAGATAAATCCTTTTTCTTATGTAAAAGTTCTTCTCTTGAAAGTAGACCTTCGTTGAATTTCACTTTTCCCTGATACTTCTTGAAAACGTCTTGCCATTGTCCATAGCAATATATAATCTCATCGACTGGTGGGTTTATTACAGTTTTCGCCTTTTCTATAATTTCAAACACTAATTGTGTTTTACCACATCCTGAAGGTCCAGCGATAAGACATGTGAAAGGTCCTTGTAGTCTTGGGTCAAATGCGATTTCCTTTACACTTTCCATTTTTTTTCTATTTAAGTTATAACACGTCTTACCCGGTCGAAGGTTAATGTACTGAATGGCACTTTAATGAAAAAACAATCCTTTTTGTTTGGTTTCTATAACATAAGGGTGTTTTTCCTGTAACGAAATAAAATAATGACAAATGAAAAGAGATGTGGTCATAACAACATTTTATGAGGATCGAAATAAAATAACGTCAAATTAAAAGAGATGGCATCATAACAATCTTTTATGCGGAACGAAACAAAAGAATACCAAATTAAAAGTGTAAACTGTGATAACATGGGTTTTTCTCTTTCACAAAACAAAAGAATAACAAATTAATGAAACCGAACCATAAACGCTCTCCATACGTTTTGTTTTTTATTTGATCAGTCTTTGTTATGGGACAGCCCCTGGATGTCGGGTGCAAAACGCACCCTCCCACCCAAAATGCACCGACCGCCGAACCGCGCCCGCCACACGGATCACCCGCGAGCGGAGCGGCGCGCATTTTGTTTTCTTGAAAAGAGAAAAGGGGTGAGCTTTATGCACCCCCTTTTCTCTTTTCAAGAAAAGCGTTGAACGCCGTTTGAGGCGTTTGTGTTTTTATTTTGATTAAGTGGTTATAACCGTTAACGTGTGGTTAGAGTTACAAGCTTGATAGTATCAACTTTATTATCAGCTCGTATGTCGCAGGAGATAAACCTAACCAGCGTCTAATTTATCACTACATAAACGTTTTGTTTCAATGGCAACATAAATAATGGCATGATTTATAGATCTGTATAGTAAATAAACGGACGTCTTTACGTTATAAGTGTGAAAATAAAAGAGATTGGTTGAAGGGTGGTTTTCTACCTTTTGGTAGAAAACCGAATAGTCTGGAGGAGCATAAGAGGATCTTTATTTTCTTTTTAATATTCGATAGTAGGAGTAGGAGTAAATCTAGGAATAGAATAAGCCGTCACGAGACTTGATTCTTTACCATTCCTTCCGACAACCCTCACAATATGGTCACAACCCTCCTGACCATGTCCGATTTCTGTATCGAACTCTTTTTCATAGAAGAATTTGTTGTTGTCAAGGGTGTTCACTATTTTGTCAGGATATCGGATGGTTGCGTTGATAAGGGGAATAACAATATCAGCGTGCAGAAATATAGAGGGTTTTCCATCAGGATCTGCTTCTGATTTACGCCAAAAACGTCTCTGCACTGTTTCCTTGACAGAGTGTCGCGCAAAAATGTGGCTCAAGATACCTTGTGTTGTCGGTAAACCGACAACACAAGGTTTCTTGGTTATCATATCTTTGAGCATTAGATGTGATTGTTGGGTTAGCCGAATGTTTTTCAGAAGTTTGCAAATTTGAAATAAAATGTTTGGATGAATTTCACCCTCAATTTGATACATTCCATCTCTCGGACAGATGTATTTCACCCAATGATGCTCTCCACAGATACCTGATGCTCGCGCAAAAGGCACGTTGACCAGCGCATTTCGAAAATGAGATGGTCTTCCAATGAGCGGTGCCAGCGGTACACGGTGCTGAACCGAGGGTTGTGCGTTCATGTACATGATGAGACTGGTGCGATTGGTGACAAGTCTAGAAATGAATCTCAGAGGGTCTCTGAGAGCGTATATTATCATTTTTGTTAACGACCACAATACGTATCTCCAATGAAACCGATACATGTAAATTTTGAATATTTTGTTATGGAGTGCACGTGTCAGACTCTCGCGTCGCGTCACTAATGGAACCATGTACTCAGTGATATCTGCTTATCGGTAACAAAACAAAATACGAATAAAATAACGGACGACGCTCATGAAAAACTTTGTGAAAATGGAAAAACCGTCCTACGTTTAATCGACGTTGATAGTAAACTTTTGTATAAAAGACTCATGGGCTGGAGTCTTCTCAACACTCTCATGATGGGACGTAGAAGTTTGACTGCTCGTGGAAAGACCTCAACATCTTCCTCCGCTCAGGAGGGACTTCCGAAGCAGCCCCCTCCTGGAAATTCGGTCATTGATGAATACTTTGATCAATACCGAGTGTTTCCATCGAGAGAAGACGCCGGTTACGTTCCTGTTGCAGTTGGGGGTTATGCGACAGATTCGTCCATGGACACTCAATCTGGCTATATTACAGATGTAGGCGAAGGTACGTCCATCACCGTCAACGCTGTTGATGCCAGTCTATACAACGATATTTCTGATCTGTGGAATCCCGAGCCACCTGCATCTTTGACTGACGCTGTCACCGCCACAATCGCCACCACCGCCGCCGCTGCCGCCGCCGCCGCTACCCTCCAAGACGACTCCAACAAAGAAAACGTGCCACCACCGAAAGACGGCGAAGCTCTTTCGGTACCGATCACCATCGAAGAAGAGTCGGAGGGAGAACCAACAGACAAGAAAAAGGCACCGCCGAGAAAACGGAAGCCTGCTGGTGAACGGAAACCTCGTGCAAAGAAAGGTAAACCAGTGGCAGTGGACGTTGAACTAGCGAAGCAGTATGCTGATGCGGTCTTGAAGGAGCTACAGGCACAGCAGAGTAAAGCCACCCCTCTCTCGCCTGTATTAGACCTGACCGGATTGTTCTGGCCACTGGAATTGGACGTCGACTACAAGGACGGTTACGTCACGCAAGCTAAGAAGGTGTATTTCCTCAACAGTGACGCCTTCAAGAACACCTGCATCCACGTGTATGGACCACCTGATCCTGTAGGGGTAAGTATGATTTTAAATTATAGAATCATAATTTTTATTTCAGGTAACATGTACTTCGTTTATAGTTAACTTTCATTGTAATTATTTAATGTGAAATAGAAGTAAAGAATACATAATAGTTTAAATAGAAATAGAATGAGAGAGATATAGAGAGAGAGAGAGAGCCCCAAATTTATACATATAACTCAAAACAAAATTATGCTTATATTTTTCAGGTCGCCATAATTCAGTACCCTCAGCGAGCCTACGAACGCCGGATCAACTTGAGTAAGACAGGTTTCCAGAACCTTCTCGACGCCGCAAGAACGATCATCCAGCAGTACGAACGGGCCTCAGGTGAAGCAGAACAGGGCATCCCGACTATTAAGCCTTACGTCCAGGAGGTCAACAAGACGCACAACATCTGGGTCATCGTGACCACCTACCAGGGGAAGGCCAAGATCCATATCGGGTCCCGCTACTACGTGGAGCAGCTGGAGAAACGGGTCAACTCGGGCGGGGTGCACGACGCACCTCCGAAAGACCAGGGACACACCGTGCCATCCGCACTGTTCTTCGACTTGGTCAGCACGCTGGGACCAAAGATCCTGAATGACTTAAAGCAGTCCGAATAGATCACAGAAACATGATGTAATCACCAAGGGCAGGTAGGTGTGGTCTTAAAACATATCAGTAACTATACATGGTGTGGTGTGGTTGCCTATATACTTATATACACAGAAAACATTTAATCATGCTGTAGATATTATATTAGCTAGCTTCAAAGAAAGTATTTAGTCAGCTTTATATATTCACCTAGCGCATAGTTAGTGTAGCACATAGTTAGCTTCAAACAAAAATATTTAGTCAGCTTTTTAAATAACTAGCTAGAACATAAGTGTATATTTATATAGTTATTAAGTCGAAAAATAAGAAAATGAATCAGAATATAAATTGTCCGATGTGTAACGTGCCACGTCGTCCTCGCAATTTTTCTTTACATTCTGGAAAGGTGATCTGTTCTTCACCTACATGCGTAAGAGAACAGTATGATATAGAAACAACAGTAATGCCATCAACTATAGGTAGTTATTGGTGGTATCACGACACTTATGTTAAAAACTTTAAGTCAATAGCAAACGGTTTAGTTCTCCTAGGAAGTGTTCAATCAATTTTCAATGTCAGACTCTCAACTCTGAACATGAAAGAAGCAGTTGAAGAGATAATAGAGGCTATTAACAAAATACATCAGAACCAAGTTTTCGAATATAGACTAGCTATATCTTTAGGTGCATTACTTGAAAGACTTAATGGAGGAACAACAGAAACTGCTGAAGAAAAGATTTATACAGAAGATCGAGAAGTTATGTATTACCATCCTTCAGTGAATAACTCCTCTTTATTTTGGTTAGAGCACGAACAGCAAAGCAATTACAGACATATTAAAAATGATTCTGACTTGCAAGATGTAATAAGTTTTTTACGCGATAAAGAATGGAGTGTCAATAGAGCTGACACAAGTTGGAGACTAGTGGGTAATGTAAACGCAAACATTTACATAGTAAGGGTTCAAGGTAGAGAGGATGGTCTAATAGGAAGATTGGATACAATTCCGAATTTCCTACGTAGACGGGGTTTACAACATTTTCATCGTAATCCAAAGAGCAAACGGGTGTACAAAGACTACCTGTGTTTTTTTAGGTGTCTGTCATATTTTCTTTTCAAAAACACATCCCACTGTGAAAGACTACTTCAAGAATGTTTTCCTGATGAAACTAAAGTATCATTCAGAGGCATTTCAATTAAGGCATTGACCCAGATAGAAACCAAATACAACATTATGATAAGAGTCTTTTCACTCATTCCTAAGAAGAGTACTACTTCCAAGAAAAAGAAATTTAAAAGGGGGACACCTTGTACATTAAAATGTATAAAGGGAAATTTAATGAGTGTTGAGGATGAGTCTAAAGTTATGACACTAAATCTATACGACCATCACTTCAGTCTAGTAAACGATCTAAATAAATATTCACAGTTCCACATGTGTCGTAAGTGTAGAAGACTCTTTGAAACAGAGTATAATCTTAAGCGACACACTAACATTAAAAGCGACTGTACGCAAGTTAAATTCATCTACAAAGGTGGTATTTACAAAAACAAACCATCTGTATTTGATAGACTGGAGGAGCTAGGTATAAAAGTACCATCTGAACTTCGAATATATCCATACAAAATTGTGTATGATTTCGAAAGTTATTTTTCTCACAAAACAAAAGGTGATGTTCAGACAACGAATACAGTAGTCGAATCACATCATGTACCGCTTTCATCTAGTGTAGCAAGTGACTTTCCAGAGTGGGAAAAACCAGTTTGTTTCATAAGAAAAAGTGATGGAGAAAATGATGAAATAGTTCACGACACTCTGGATTACATACAAAAGTTAGCTGAAAAAATAGGAGCTGTTGTAGAAACACGTTTCTCTGACATAATAAAAAAGCTTGAAAAGTATAAGAAAAACGAGATTGCCGAAGGAAAAAAAGTGCCTAAATCACTAATGAAGAGTATAGGAAAAAAGAGTAGCAATAAAACTTCGCACAGAATAGATAAAATCAAAATTCGTCTTATGAACTATATTTACAGAGTACCTGTCATAGGTTTCAATTCGGGTCGCTACGACTTAAATCTAATAAAGCGAGATTTCCATTCCTTCTATGCAAAGAAGCAAACAGCTGAGATGAAAACCATAAAAAGGAGTAATCAATACATAGCTGTCTACACAGAGAACTGTGTTTATTTAGACATGTTAAATTATCTAGCTCCCGGATACTCGTATGCTAGCTATTTAAAAGCTTTCCTACAAGATGAAAGTAAAGGGTTCTTTCCATATGAGTGGATGACATCAACTAGAAAACTAGGGAACTTAAAACTTCCACCTCGCTCAGCTTTCTATAGTTCACTTACGGGTACTTCTATATCAGCGGAAGACTATGCCAAGTGTAAGAAAGTGTGGAAAGATAATGGAATGACAACTTTCAGAGATTATCTAATATATTACAATAACAAAGATGTAGAACCTTTTGTCAAAGCTATAAACCAACACATGAAATTTTTCAGTGAAAGAGGAATAGATATGTTCAAAGATGGTCTGACTCTTCCAGGCCTTACACTAAAATTTCTATTTGATAACACATCATCAAACAGCCTTCCTTACATTATATTCTCAGAGGCAGACAAAGATGTACACAAATTAATTAGAAGCAATTTGGTAGGTGGTCCATCGATTATATTTCATAGACATCAAAAAGTAGGAGTGACACGAATACGGGGCAGATCATTCGGACCATTAAGTAAAGTGTGCCGTCATATCATAGGAGTAGATGCAAACAGTCTTTACCTTAAATGTATGGGTGAAGAACACTGTACGGGGTACTTTGTAGTCCGCAGAAGTAGTAACAATTACAAACCTGAACAATCTCAAAAAGTCAGTCGCGCTGCAACAGAATGGTTGCGGTTTCGAGAGATTACAGACAAAGTTAAAATACTACATGCTTATAACCATGGGGAAGTTAGTGTGGGTACAAAAAGAGTTCGAGTGGACGGCCTGGTTCCAGATACAAAAACCGTGTATCAATTTCATGGTTGCTACTGGCATGGGCACGCGTGTCACATGAATAAAAACACTCTCTCTACTGATAAAGGTCGTAAACTAATGTCAGAAAGATGTCGACAAACTCTTAAAACAACACTGTATCTAGAACTAATAGGTTATACTGTCATTGAGAAATACGAATGTGACTGGAACAAAGACAAGAATAACAACAACAGTGTTATAGCATGTAAATCACTGTGGAGCATACCGATTCCAAACACACACAATATCCTTTCTGAAATAGATATAATAAACGGTGTAAAAAATGGGACTATTTTTGGACTAGTATCGGTGGACATACACACACCTGAGCACCTTAAATTCAAATTTGAAGAAATGACGCCCATTTTCAAAAATACAATGGTGTCAAGAGATGATGTAGGAGAACACATGAAACAACATCTATTAAAGAACGATAGAGTCAAAAGGCCACAACGTCAATTAATCGGAAGTTATTTTGCAAAAAATATTTTATTAGGTTCACCACTACTTAAATGGTATTTAGAAAAAGGCTTAATCGTAACAAAAGTTCACTTACTAGTTGAATACATACCACAGAAATCGTTTCTCTCATTTGTTGATCAAGTAACAGAGGCACGAAGAAAGGGCGACAAAAACCCTGACTGTAAAATTCTCTCTGACCTCTACAAACTCCTAGGAAACAGTTCATATGGAAAAACGATTTGTAACAAACAAAACTTCACAAACACTCGATATATGACACCAGAAAAAGCCGCTAGAATAGCTCTTCACTGGACAGTACAAGATGTCCAAGACTTGTGTGAAGATACATGTGAAGTCTCATCACTCCCTACGTCAATAACATACGACCTTCCAGTTCAAATAGGTTTCATGGTATATCAATACGCAAAACTGAAAATGTTACAATTTTACTACGACTTCTTATCAAAGTACATAGAAGAATCTGACTTTGAACTCTGTGAAATGGATACAGATAGTCTGTATTTCGCCCTCAGCGCACAGACTTTAGATGAATTAATAATTCCAGAAAAAAGAGAAGCCTATTATAGAGAACGCCACTTATGGTTACCATCAGAATCTTGTGATAATGAACATCACAGGGAACAATATATAATAGCAAAAACAAATAATTTACCATGGTTTCCACAACCATGTTGTAAAGAAAGAGAAAAATATGATAAACGGACCCCAGGACTATTCAAAATTGAATGGGAAGGAGATGAAATGACTTCACTAAATTCAAAATGTTATATCGGTCATGGAAAAGAAAAGAAAACTAGCTGTAAAGGTGTCATACAGAAACAAAACATACTTGACATGGAATCTTTTAACACCGTACTCGAAACACAAATCACGATGGACGCCGTTAACACTGGTTTCAAAGTTGTAGATCATCATATAATAACATACAAACAGAAAAAGACAGGCTTAAGTTATCAATATATAAAAAGAAAAACTTGTGAAGACGGAGTGAGCACGATACCCTTAGATATCTAGGAATTCGGCAATCATGTTGTAAATATTCTTTAATTCTGAAAAAATAACAGACTTATAACTACAAAATATATCATTTATGAAGGAAATACTCCAACAAAAAAATATAAAAAATATAAAAAGAAAAAGAAAATTAAGCTTGTACATATCATTTATCAAAAGTTGAAATTAAAAAAAATATTCAAAAGTTGAAATTAAAAAAAGAAATAATTGTTTAAAAAGAAAAAAAATTTAAAATTATAATAAAAGTAAAAATAAATTATACAAAATCTCACATAGAGACAGAAAAAAATGCTTGAAATATAAATATTTGTCTAAGAAAATGAAAAAAAACTTTAAAAATTAGAAAAATATTAAAAAAATAAAAAATTATACAATATCTCAGAGAAAACAAAAAAATGCATGGCTTTATGCATGGCTTTATCTAGGGTAGAACTCCCGGCAGCGAAAATCTCAGCGAATCACAGAGAAATTTAAGGTGTCTACCCACTACCAGTTATTTTCTTAGTACATACTAAATAGTAAATACTACAAAAATAACTGGCTACCCATATTTTATTCATCTAGTTGCTTAGTGTAGCCATAGTTTCCAGTATTATATTACAGCTTCAATATGAGCGACAGCAGCTATTCGGATTTTCTAATCGATTTGGCAAGCAATGATTCATCAACAAATGATAACGAGACCACACTTAGTTGGGGTCTCGATTTATCATTTCTCAATATTGCTGAGTCACGACCTGAATCTCCGGATAGTCCTCTCGACTCTAACTATCCATCAGCAGACATTAATTTTCAACTTATACCCAAAAATGATAAAGTGGCTGTACTTTGCGGATGTAGTGGATATTTCTTTTGGGAGATTATCCCCGCACAGTACAGCGACTTTTATCTGAAACCACACCATGTTAGTACTGTAGACCACACCACTGGTACGACGCGATCCTGTTCCACTTTTACAGAAGCTATGTGGGACGGGTATAGTTTCGCAACGAGCCAGCTTATCAACGGCGATAACCACAAGGACTACTGTTTGGCGGTGTATCAACATCATCAAGACTCATGTTTCAGAGTTACTACCAGATACACCGTCAACAGTGTAAAGTCACTTATGGTTTTCATTGAGCAACATAAAGTGACAGCCGTTTCACAGGCCTTTTGTAAATGTCGAATCCGTGATTCCGATGTCACTTTTGTTGGTCCTTTGTTCTGTTTTACATGTATACAACTACACTGTGAGCTGAAATCAATTTACATTCAGGCCATCGAAAATTTCTTTTCATACCAGGTGCAAATGAATCCTGTTTTCGGTCACAATGTGTTGGCGACTGAAGTAGACTGTAACTTTTTCAAAGCACAGTCTCTCTTTCACCATACCATTGCTAAATCCGTCAGAAATCCTCATCACACATATGTATACACTCACACATGGAACAAAGAGAAACTGAAACAGCCGAAGATAAGGACACTTGCCCGAAACTGTTCTCATTGTTTAATTTGTTTATTACCAGGCAACGGAAACAATGTTTTCTTATGCCAACAGTGTAAATGATTTTGTATTATATATTTTTCACTTTGTGAACAGTTTCAATGTAAATAAAAGATTACACCATGTATCTGTGACACTGTAAATATGTTTCTATATATGTTTCTAATGAATAAAACTTATAAACGAATTTTATATGTTGTGTTTTCTATACGCATATTATTTAATGAATATAAACACGAAAACTCTATATTCAGTTTCTATACGAATATTATTTAATGAATATGAAGACGAAACTTTATCAAAATCATATTAAACGAATACATACACATAAAGTAGATATAATCGAATCGAATAGTAATAGTATAAGTGATAAAATTGCAAAGGGGGCGGTGCGCGCAGCCCATGGGAGGGTTTGTTTTAGAAATGAGGTGGAGACCTCCGGCTGTGCCTCCGGTCTCCACCTCATTCCTAAAACAGCCCTCCCATGGAATGCCCGCACCGCCCCCTTTGCAATAAAAATATCAGAACATATGTAATATTTTAGCCGTAACCAGAATATAGGGTCCCTGAGAAAGCATGCCAGGGGAAGAGCGCGTTGAGGAACGACGTGCAGACCTCCGGCCTTACGGCCTCCGGTCTCCACGTCGTTCCACGCGCTCTTCCCCTGACATGTTTTCTCAGTGACCCTGTTTTCTAATATTTCTAACCTCTGACCTCTGACCTAATTACAAAAATAGCTTTTATAAGTAGGTCGTAATGACCTAATTATTCAAAGTCTCTATTAAGCTATGAACCTATTTTAGACCTAAACTCGGTCGTAGTGACCTACTGACCTACTTAGTAGCATTGACTATGCGCGCCAGCGACTCCATCATACTACTGACCTTTTTCTGTACATAATTGCAAGTAATTTTATGGTCTGGCTATTACCCTCAACCAGTACTTGTACAAGCCGAATGTTCGACTAATGCTGAATAGCGGCTTAATATCAGAATATACAAGGGGAAATGCACGGAAATGTTTGTAAATACGTACAACGTTTAATACAAAGCCCCTTCCAGCCAATTACGAAATTTTGTATCCGCTGCTAATAGCTTGTATATTATTAATTATTGCAAGACACTTTAAAATGATGTTACTGTAAACTCCCATTCCGCAACAGTAATCTAAAAGAAAAACATTAATGGCATTTAAAAACTAGTGCGTTTAACTGGGACACATATCAATAGAAAGATAAGGTAGAACTATAGAGCCATGCTTTTATTATTGAATCAATTAAAGTGCAGGTGTACGCAGGATGGTGATGAAAGGTTACCATGATCGGAATGAGGGTCTTTACCTTTAAACTCGTCATGGTGACTATGGCATTTCCTAAATTCTGCAACGCGACATAGGTGATATGTACATATCTTTCTCGACAAGGATAATTTCATTTTCGAAAAAAAATGAATTTTTAAAACTTAAAAAAAAGAAAGAAGGCGGAACTCCACATCTGAAACAGGTATAGTGCATGCGACATTTCTTGAATTAGACCTGCGACGTAAGGGACGGATCCACAAATTGTTGAAAGTGAGAACACAGGATTCCGCGGGAGATAAAATGCAATATGGGCATTTTTAAAGATCATCCCTTAATGACATGTAATGATGTTTCATCCCACATGTCAAGGGCCCCATATAAGGGTCCATTTTACTACTAGAGATGGGTCTCCTCGAGATACGCCGAGTGCGCGTCCGCTGAATGCTCCCGGTCAGATACGTTTCACACAGCGTGTATATAAAGGCTCCCCTTCGCATGCTCACAGCCAGAGCTTCAAGATAGTCCTACCTGTACACGGCAAGGAGTTTGTTACATTTCTGAGTGAACGTTTTGTCTACGTTAATACATGGCAAGTGAAAACTAACAGGAATACCTATGGATTTAAGAAGAAAAGATATATAGCAGACTCGAAGTGATCAATTGGACTATTCTTTGTTTCTGAGGAGTCCTCTGGAATCTTGTTTCTAAGGACAGGTATAGAGTCAGCTGGGCTATCTTTATACCCCAGAAAAGCTAGGGAATCAGCTGGATTATCTCAACTTGGTATTACAGTCAGTTGGACGATCTGTATTTCTTATCAGGGCTATTGTAATCTGGACTATTCTGATATATTGGACAGACGAAAAGCATAGGCTGAATTATTTGACATTCTCAGAGTTTAAACAGCTTGTTTATCCTCATTTCTAAGGAGAGCCCTGGAAGCTAATATCCATATAATTGGGGATTCACTACACCTATTTTAGAGGTGAATTATTTTTACTACTACGGAAACTGTGGAATCTGGAGGACTTCCTTGTCTCCATAAAAAAATATAAGGGAAAACCCTGACTATCTTGGCGATCTTGAGAAAGGTGTCGAATTGGCCGTAATACCTTTATATTGTCTGATTTTCTCAACAACCCAAAGTTTGCCGATAGTGTTTAATTGGCAGGACAGAAGTCATGTGGACTGTGACGGTGCTGGTTGGGCTGGTGGTTGCCCTGGTGGCCAAGTACGTCATGGACCGCCGCAAACGCCAACGAGTGTTTCAAGACCAAGGCATCCCCGGACCTACACCCAAGTTTATTGTTGGCAACCTGCACCAATTGTACCGCGGCTCTTTAAACGTCCTAATGGACTGGCATCAGAAATACGGGAAAACATACAGTTTTTTCGAGGGAGACAGACCCGTGCTAGTCACATCCGATCTGGAGATCATCAAGCACGTCCTCATTAAGGATTTTTCACATTTTCATTCCAGGACCTTTTCTATTTTTTATACCCCAGATGAGAGTTTGGTGCACCAGAGAGGGGAGAATTGGAAACGTTTGCGCGCGATTGTTAGTCCGACTTTCAGCGCTGCAAGAATGAAGGAAATGTCTCCTCTCGTGAACCAGTGCGTGGAAGGCCTCCTTGAGATCCTCGATAAGAGAGCAAAACTGGACAAGCCCTTTGACATCATGAAGGACTTCCAGGGCCTAACCATGACGGCGATAGCCAGCTGTGCCTTTGGCCTTGACGTGGACGCCCAGAACGACCCAGATAATATATTTCTACAGAAGTGCCGGATGGCTTTCGAGGGGGCCACCTACCAGCAGCCGTTTTATTTCAAGTTTCTTGCACCCATAATTCTACTGTTCCCCCAGCTTGCACCGATTTTCAGACGTGTAAACCGCACCTCTAACACGGACCTCACACAATGGTTTTATGCAACCGCGGCGGCAATTATTGAATCACGCCAAAACCAGAAAAGTGGGAGAAAGGATTTTATCCAGCTTATGCTTGATGCAAGAGAGAAGCAGGATAAAGTGGAGGACATAGCTGCATTGGAGGTCACTTTGAAGGACGATAGCATTAGTCAAGACTGCACTACTCAAAAGGACACTACCCAAGACTGCACCACCAAAGACATAACTATGGGGAAGAAACCAGCTCCAATAAGCAGCAAGGGAAAGGGTATGTCTTTAAGTGAAATGCAGGGCCTGTGCATGTCTTTCCTTTTGGCGGGGTATGAAACCACGAGTACTGCGCTCTCCTTCACTGTCTACGAACTGGCTCTCCACCCAGAGATCCAGCAGAAAATGCAGCAGGAAATAGACGAACATCTGCCTGGAGAGAAACTTCCAGACTACTTGTCGGTCCAAAAGATGCCCTACTTGGATATGGTCTTTAGTGAGGCACTTCGATTGCACAGCATAGCCCAGGTAGTGACCATAAGAGAATGTGAGGGCGACTGCACCATAAACGGTCTGCATATCCCCCATGGGACGATAGTCCGCATACACATGGAAGCGATCCATAAGGATCCGGAGAACTGGGGGCCCGAAGATCCGGAAGAGTTCGTCCCTGAGCGATTCCTGCCAGAGAGGAAAGCCACTCGCAATTCGCTCGCTTGGCTACCATTTGGTGGGGGTCCGCGAAACTGTGTTGGAATGAGGTTTGCCTTGATGGAAGCGAAGGTCACCTTGTGTCGTGTTCTAAAGGCGTTCACCATGGTCCGAGTAGAGGAGACGCAGGTTCCCTTAAGGGTTTCCGGGGGAGGCGTTAGAAAGCCGGCTGAAGGTGTGGTCATCAGACTGGAACGCCGCTCATGTTAGGGAAAGTCTGTAAAACATATATTATAAAGACTGAAGAGTGCCACACCATCAAATGTCAGATTACCCATTAACACATGTGCCCCCAGTGTCAAAAATGCTGTATTTTGATAAAGTTCAAGTCTTTATTGATAGTCCATATTTTACCACATGCCTAGGTTATGGCCATGGAATTGAGTTTGCAAATTTTTGCCCCAACATTGCTTTTGGCTTCCTTTATGGAGGATCAATATAATGAATCAAAATGTTGCGATGCCATTGGTATATATATATAGTACTGACCGAGGGTTGATATCAAAAAAGTTATTGCCTTGGTCGTCCTGGTCGATGGACGTCCTAGTCGAGGGACTGAGCAATTTTCTAGTTTAACTCAGGGGAATATCATTTTTATTATTCCCCTGGTCGGCAAATATGACATTTAAATAGAAAATGAACAGACACTACGCCATTAGGGGTGAAATATATATATATATATATATATATATGCGATCTATGTGTATTAAAGTCAATGAGCTGAACCTTTTTCAATATCAAAAGAACTCCCGAAAACCTTTTTTAGGCAACCCATGGAATGTGTCCATGGAATGTGTGCAGGACCGGGATGCCATTTTAATACAGAAGAGAGTTACTAAACAGTTGACATACACGTGCTCAGACACCCCTAAAAGCATTGTTGTAGGGGTCTTTTAAAACGCAGCTCAAAACTTCTTCAATAGAAACTGACCTTTCAAATGGATATGATTAGCTACAAGAGGTCAGGCGGCGATATATTTTAATCAAAAAGGTAACCATTTGCCTCACTGTTTTGACAACTCGTGTATATGACTATAATAGTTCAAGGCTTCGCATGGATTCAAACATGTATAGTCACAATATGATCACTTTAAAACCCGGCGTGTGTTTGGTGAAGTATTCACTGGATTACCGGTAGTATTAATAAGAATATATACATGCCTTGTTTACAAAAATCATGTATAAAAGTGACTTTAAACTAATAAATGAGTGGCTTACAATAATATGTTCGACGGAGAATAAATGCGTGATACAATTTAAGTTTATTTCGACAGACAAAGAAAATAGAATGTCCATCATAGTTATTATTTTTCGTGACTTTCACAAGAACCTTTTATGCTTTTCGTCTTTTAAAGTTCTTTGAATGTTTCCATCAAAACATTCTTGTCGTTTCCATAGCCATTAGTTACACACTGCTTACAGCTGCCAAACGTGACTATTTAGCAAGAATACAATATCTTTAAAAATATTAAAGTATAAATCTGTCTAGTGCCACTCTCAGATAATTATACACGAAAGAAAGACAACTTTCATAAGAAGCCCATCTCACATTATTGGGTATACCCCAGAGTCGGACAAGGGTTAGACAAAATAACTGTATAGACGTTGTGCAGATGACGTCATATGGCCCACGATGGGCTGGCCGCCATATTGGTGATCAATTTGTTATCATTGTTTTGTCTAATTATGAAATATTTTTAATCAATATTTGTGGTAAATTTTCTTGGAATAAACTAATTCAATCATGATCAACAATCCTCATCTTTTAGAATTCATAAATTTTGCATTTATTACATAGCCACGTGGATATGATCACCATGTGGCAATCACCAATAAGTGATCACGTGACCACGTGACCACGTCTGCACAAGGTTTATAAGACACCCTTGTTTTCAAGAGTTGGGGTTACTGAAATTAACAAGAAGAATATTTTTCTATATCCTCAAGTACTGCTTAAACATTATAATTTCTCAAATTTTAATGACAGATTTGGAATTTTGCCAGCCAATCAAAATGTTGTAATTCAGGGCAAAATAGGGTTGGACATTATAGGTCATGCTGACAGGCTTTGAAACAAAATTGCCTAAAGCATTCACTCCTCTTTCAAAACATCAGAACCTTTACTGTAAATGTAACGATTATTTAGAACAACTAAGATCCTAAGGTAAAGATATATGTAATAAAATCATGGAACAATTTTCTAACAGCATGTATGAAATACAGTTATTTCTGTTTTAAAATTTTACCTGGAGCGGATCCAGGGATTTTCTAAATGGGGGGGCGCCCTATTGTAAAAAAAAAAAATCCGAGAATTTTACATTAAAAAAGTTTATATTTAGTCAAAAATAGGGGAGGGGGGAAGGCACCCTTTAAATCCGCCAATGTTTACTATGGTGATCAATGGCCGATTTAGTAAAATTGTCTGATCTCTGGCACGACAGATCAGTGAGATGATATACAAATATAATCATTTTAATATGTATTTAAGGACGTGCGTGTATTTGTAAGCCCGCAATAACACATCATAGAAGCTCTTATTATCCTAAGTCCAATTATATACTAGTAATTATGATTAATTTTATATTTGGGATCGTGGAAACGTGAATTGCAATGTCATTTTTTGCACTTCTATGTTTTTGAACTGAGATGGTAAATGAGATATTCCAGTTCAGAAATCAAAAGGTGAAAATCTGGATTTTAAAGGGATTACGTGCTGGTTACACTAGTGTCACCTGCTGAGTAAAAAATGCAGAACTTAAAATATAAAAGTTTCTTATCGAGGATGTGTTAAACTAGATTTCTAACCAAAAGCAAGATAAATAAAGGAAAATTGATCACCCTACACCAAGGTTTTAATTGATTTGAAAAGTTGCACTGCAGCACCACCTGGTGAGAAAAATGAAAACCCTCAAAATTCAAAAATGTCTTTATGGGCCCATATATATGCTAAATTCCAATTCAGGCCAACAAATTTCATTGGTCTAGGTACAAAATTAAATTGCACAGAAAGAAAACACTCATAAAAGAATGTACAGAAAACTATTTGGTACAGGACGGCACATAGGGCCTCCCCCTTATTTTGGTCAAATATCAAACTTGTTAATGTAAAATTGGCACCCTGGAGGGGGCGCTGGGACTTTTTGGGAGGCGGGCCTTAGGCCGCCGACCTTCTCTAGACCCTTTCTACACCAGGTTGTCTCAATGCATTTCAATGGGGGTCAAAACATTTGTTACAATTTTGTGACAAATTTTTCGTTCCACTTTTCTCAGTAATGCCAGCATTATAATCTTCAAACTATATGTATTTCTCTACTTCTGTTTCTAGTATATGGTGGTTTGGTTCCAAAATTCTGAAATATTTGGTTGTTTTCTTGTAATTTGGGAGACAATCCATAAGTTTTTTGTTACAAAATTGAAATAGGAATTTCCTATAGTAAAGAAAGTAGGTCATCACTCTCCAGACACAGCAAATCTCTTTTCTCATAGGGATACATGGAGATTGACAAAGAAGGTTTCAGTGTCAAATTCCTCACACTCTCCAGGCACATGTTTAGTACTAAAATGGTAACTTGTTATAATGATTGCACAATCCACCACCCGCCTCCTTAGGTACGGCAGTACCCGAAAATCTAGTTTTAATACAGCCCCCCCCCCCCCTTTCTTGAATTCCTGGACCCGCCCGTTGTAAAGGTTGCAATTGGCTCCAGCACTCTAATTTCCTCAATGACCACTGATGTTCACATAGCTCTTGAGAAAATTATTACAAGGTTTGGTGAGGCTGTAATGGATTTCAAGTCTTCTAAGATCTAGTTAGTAGTGCAAAGTTTTGAAGTTCCCATAGGTTTCTATAGATAACACCCTTTCCTTCCTCCCCACTTACATGAAAGATTAGCATGGTAACAAACGCAATTTTTGGTTCTGTTATGTTCTGGTGGTCCTGGGCTTATGATTAAAACCTGTTCCAGAGGTCTGTAATGGATTTTCATTATCGACTGTGCAGCACGACTCGCCACGTCTCTAATGGATTTTCATTATCGAGTAAGCAGTCAGTAATCCCTTTGAAATTTAACGTCAGTGTTCTGTCACTAATTTGTTTAAGCCGAGATATATGGTGCAAAATTATGAAATTAATGTCTGTCCTCCCATCAATATTAGTAGCAGAGAAATAAACAAGATAATCTACAACTGTTGAACGATAATATCACTGTTGTTGCTCACTGATTATAACATCTTCGATTAGAGCTGTACTTATCTATATCGATCAAGGGAGTATACAAACAGTGTCAAGCGCGTTATCTGAATCGAATACTACATGATTGTCTTCTGCAACCAAACAAATCAAATTAGGACGCCCCATTTTTCAGTCCTTTAGAAACCAACATTAAAGAGCAAAGAAGTCGGGAGATGTGCAGGTTATTTAAAATTCAAAATTTAAAAGCAGATCAGCACGGAGGTCTGAAATTGATTCATAAATCCTTTTCCGAACATTTGATCTTTTTAAAGTAATACATTGGTTTGAATATTTTCTTTTGGACATAATGGCTTTAGTATTTGTGATCTAGTAGCCTACGGAACGGACATCTGCACCACCAATAAATAAAGTACATGTAGATTAAGTTACGAGATTTCTTAAAATTCCTTAAAAACAACAAAATATGAAAGTTTGTTCAAACGGCTGAGAAATGCCTCTCAGCGAAACCGTCGGAACACTTGCGCCCCCTGGCAGAAGATAGAGTAAGTAACGACATGTAAGACATCAGAGAAAATTGATGATTTCCAACGTAACATTTGTTTCATAAAACTGAATATACTTGATATTGTATCGACTCTACTTCATGTCTTTTCTATATTTGCAAATTGATCGGTCAACTGTCATGGCGCCAATCGCTATCACAGTAATAATGCATAAATCCGGTGGCAAGTAAATAGCATTGGGACACCAGCAATGGGCTGCAATACGAAAATCTGCACGGCATGGATAGGGTTTGGTCAGATTCAGAATAAATAATGGTCAAACCTAGATAACGTTACCAAAAACATGGCGATAAAAGAAAAAGATTTGGTAATGTCGTGAGCCTATGAGAGAGACTATACACTAACTGAAAGTAATACTAAACGTTTCTTTACTAGACTCCCTACCAATACAAATTAAATGGCATGGAGGCTCTTATATGCACAGACTCTTCATGTGACTGCTGAAAGGTCGTGCATTTAATACTATCTTAGTAGAAAGAATGTGTATTTATTTTGTCCTGCATACTAGGCTGAATGTCTCCTTTCTTTTTCCTTCACAAATTTCTTGAAATTTGAATGTGTCCAGGGAACAATTAGCGAGATGGCTTTGTCCATATCTGAGTTCTTTTCTGACGACAGAAAAATGTTCTCTACCAAAAATATAGTCTTTTCTGAAGACATATTTTTAGGCTTAAATTATCATAATCTTAAAAAAAGATAAACGTTGCCATTTGTCATTTGAAATAGTATGCTACTGAATCAAGTGACTTAGCCATAATTATGGTCCTCCATAAATAGTCCACAATAATATTTAGGGGGAAAGGCCAAAAATAAATTTTGTCGAATGGGACTTAGAATACTCTCCTTTTTGTAAGGAATTTATGTAGTTCGACAATTATTGACGACCTTTCGTCGCAATTAAAAGGAAGCCATCAGAAGTGAAAACTGCGACGAATCGTAATTTCACTTTTATTCAATGTAGCTCTGTAAAATATCAATATGTATTCCATATCAGTTCATTCACCATTCACTCTTTGATAATAACAATTACTCGGTATGAATTCATTTTTCACCCATGACCATTCACAAAATGGCGGCTGATAACGTGCGTTGTGTGTGTCTGTGATCAGCATGAAATGACAACGACTTTTTTTCCAACAATATTTCATTTTCTCATGACTCATCACAGTACTTAGATATCCACCTCAATGTCACTATCATCATCATCATCTTCATCGCTATCCTCCTCCTCCTCCTCTTCGTCGTCTTCACTCTCCTCTACTTTGTGTGCAGTCAGCCTGGTATCACTTGGTATGTCCACCTTGCGCGGGTTGCGGCAGCCCCTGCAGCGACACTCGGGCAGGCATCCCTTAAAGGCGGAGTAGCACGGACACCGCTGGCCACAACAGGTCAGTTTACCCGGAGTCGGAGTAGCAAGCCCACAGCGACAACCTTTGGGCTTGGGTTTTTGCTTGCCTTTACTCCGAGACTTCTGTTTGTTCTCCACTTTGTGGGTGGACACGGGATGCTTGGGGTGGTGATCAGAACCAAAGCGGCTGCCAACGGTCACCGCAGCAACATGGTGGTGGCCGCGGTCTGTCCGGCGGATCTTAAGCTTAGGGGCGTGGTCGTTCGACATGGACACAGAGTATATACCGGCATAGCTTTCTTTGTTGTAGTTGAGCCCGCCACTGGAGGTGGTGGTAGGGGCAGGCGCGCCAAGTCGCAATGATGAGGTGTCATAGGTGGGTGAGTTGGGTCCTGAGGATGGCGGCTCGCTCGACGAGCAGCTCTGGTTTGCGAGCACCTGGTGCTGGGAATGTGCTGAGTGAAGGCTGTGAGTGACCGTCTCTGGGTGAGCTACTAGAACCTGCTCCTTCTCTTCTTCTTCATCTTCCTCCTCCTCTTCTTCCTCCTCCTCCTCCTCTTCTTCTTCCTCCTCCTCCTCTTCATCTTCTTTTTCCATCTCCTCTTCCTCCTCCTCCTCCTCTTCAACCAGGAGACATCCGTTCTGGTCGGGTTGGGGATTCTCACTGAGTTGCTCGATGTGAGCCGCAGTGTCGGAAGTGTTCGTCGTCTGAGCAGCTGCTCCTGAGCAGCTTGACGACGTCACAAGGTTGTCTGAAGTCTCTGGTCCCGAAGTACTCGTCACTTTTGCAGGCTCTTCCCCGCTGTCACTCGCAGCAGGCCGGAGTGGTTGGCTGAGCAGTACATGAGCAGCTCGGCCGTCCTGCACACCGTTCTCTCCGGCCTTTGGCTCGGAGGGGCAGTTCTGGTGTGGGGCGGCATTCTGAGGCTGCACTCCGTTCTCCTCCTCAGATATATCTACGGGCTCCTGTTTCACTAATGCTAAGTTGGGGCCATTGCCAGTGGCTGAGATCTTTGAAGGCAACAAGTTGGGGATGGCGATCGAGGCCGTTGCGGACGGGGTGAACGAGAAGTCGTCCTTAATCTGTCGACCCTCGGTGATGATGTTGAGTAAGGCATTGTCGTTCGACTCACCATTCTGGATGAGATGTTGTGCGATGCATGATGAAGCGAGGTAATCACAGAGCTTTTTGAAACATTGGACGATAAGTCTGAGCTGGGTGTTCTCCACAAACTCGTCCCAGTTCTTACACCAGCTGCAGGATGGACGGAGCCTCATCTTCCCCCCGCGACAGTCGCGACACACGTGGTGCTGACAGATGCTCTCCAGCGGCCCCATCGGACAACAGAGCACTTTGGTGCACACGCAGCATGACAGAGACTGGCGGAGGTAGGGTAAGTAGCGGTAGAGATCCTCCCACGTACTGACATCGTTGGCTTTTGCTTGCATTACATATCGGCAGGTCTGTGGGATGAAGAAATGAGAAAATGTAAGTTTTCAATATCACCTTTTTTTGCACCTCAGCCATTCGGCCTGACATTCATGAAAATAATTACCCAGATAGAAAACTGTCAGCATTGATTATATGTGATTAAAAAATCATAGATACAATTCCAAATAAAAATGAATGATAAATTAACAGCCATATATAGCAACAGGAAAATTATGATATAAAAATTGAGTCATATACCAAATGGTTGACGGCCTTACGTTTATCCTGAACCTTGTATAGAGTTCTATATAATTATCAACATTTACTAGCAATCAATATTTCCTAATCAAGTTTCAGAAACTGAGCACTCCATAAAACCCACATAGGTGTGTTTTTCGCGCAATACTTGTTTTTTTCGCATTTACGCATTTTTTATAAACGCATTTTTTCAAATGTCATCAAAAAAGTGTTATTTTCCTCAAATATCCATCAGGACGTGATGGTTAAATAAAGTTGAGGTTTTCATGATGATTTGCAAAATATCGAAGTAGACCCTATAACATGATCTAGTGCTGTCCCATTGGACTGGTGGGATCCTTATGATAATGATATATCATATTTTCTCAAATAAAGAATATGATTTCTTGAATAAAAACATAGAACTTAAGCTTCAGAATCTTACAGATATTAGTTTGAGGGAATTTGCCGTCATATTAGTCTACCAGAAATGTGTGGTTTTTTTTTTTTAAATATAGAAAATTGACCCCTGTTTGAAAACTACTGACAGAAAAATAAGGCAGTAAGTTGCCAGTTTTCGCGCAATACTATGGCATATTTTTTTCCATAATTTCTGTCTATTCAAAATTTCCTACAACAAAATCACACTACCCGTTGCTTCTGATTGCTACGAAACCATGGTTTCACGGTAGGCCGACTGGTGCGGAAAGAAGCTCTTTAGAAAGTTTAGTACAGTTTGCAACAAAATTTTAAAACTATTTAAAATCAATGTTGATGTTCTATGGTTCTCGTTAAAGAATCACATAGAAAAACCTAAAAAGTAACACTAGAATAACATTCTTAAAAGTTTGAACAGCGGCAAAAATGGCAACATCAATAATGATATTAGATCTACCTAGACTACGACAGTGCTGAGAAACATCACCAGCAACAATAGATCGACAATGAATGTTATTGCTGCAGGAAGAAAGAATAAACACTGTTTTGGGGTAGAAGATTCCTAACTAGATATCACTATGGTCTGTATACTAAGAATTACAAATGTCATACATACATAACGTTTATTTGCTTAGTGTGTGCACTGGCAATTTTAACGCTAATCAATGTTATGACAATGTGAATGTCACTGAAGAGTGAAGTTGGAACTTGGAGTGAGAGCTGAGCGAGACTGATCGAGAGGGCAAAGAAGGGGTGATTGTGATGGGCGGTGCGATCTATTTGCATTAGTTTGCGAACAGATTGACACGGTTCCAACAATTAAACAATAAGTTTTTACATTTGATATCAAAAGGTATCTTTGTCACTTCCTCAAGTGCACGAGCAGTGGCATGTGACATCCACAAATGGGGAAATCACGCATCCTCGCAGGCGTCACTCCAAACCCGAACCCAAGACAATGCAAAGTTAACGGTTCTATGGCCGCTCAGTCACTTATTCATTGATCGAATCCGGAATTCATTCTTACCTGTATGTAGAGGCTAATGGCGTTCATTTTCCACTCCTTGCCGATCTTGCTGCCACAAGCGATCGGCAGAAATCTCAGGAAAAAGAAGCCACTGTGTCAAAATATTTTGTTGTGGCAGGTGCGTGTGTGCGGAGCGAAGGTACACAGGAAGTAGTGACGTCACGGGTTCTGTGGTCTTTTTCATTATCGCCCGATGCTTCTGAGAAGCGCCAGAGAAAATTAATTCAGGGTCGCATTTCTTGAGATGGAGGCGCAGAAACTGCTCGCATCAAGTTGACAAAGGGCTCGATAAGTCATAAAAGATGGCGGGCAACTTCTGGCAGAGCTCTCATTAGTAAGTATCCATTTGAAAAGGAATGGTCGCCGAATGAAGTTTTGGTGGCGCGCTCACCGTCTCGTCTTTTGTTTTATTTTTATCTCAAGCTGGGAGGATGGGATGGAGACTGGCATCAAATCTTGCATCAATATGGTGATCTGCAATATGTGCAACTCTGTTCAAAAAATGTTTGATCGAGGTCCTATGCCATAGCTAGTGATTTGAATTCCATTAGATGACAAAAGCATTGACTTGAGCCTTGAGACATGTTTAATTATTGATTCATTTCAGGCTAGGCCCTAGATCTAGAATCTATCAGATCTATCTAACGTAATGATAGATCTAGATCTTTTAAGTTATAACAGTTATGTGACCCAAAATAGTTGTGTTTGCTGTTCAGATCTAATTGTTTGCTCTAAAAATTGAAAATAATCCAATTAAGCTTGTCATCCTGTTGGACACAAAATGATCTAGGCCTACATGTTCTAATGATGGAAAATGATTTTTCTTTTTGTTGTTGTTGACCATTCAGTCTTTTACAATAAGTTAAAATGAGCAATTCAGATGGTATTTCTTTAACACCATTCTGAATCACCTCTGCGATTACCAAAATTACACTTAGGCCAAAAATAAAAAAAAATTGTGTTTAGGTAACCCTACCTACCCTAAATTTTTGGCCCTACCCTAACTTCTTTTTAGGAATTTTTAATTTTTTTTTTTTCAAAATCCAAGAGAATTGACCTATTATAGCATGGAAAACCATAAAACAGCACATAGATGCTCAGGGCATGTATTTTATTTTTAGATGCTAAAAATGTTTTTGGAGGATATTTGGAATATTTCTTTTCTTTCTAACACTGCCCGGGTCTCTTTAGTAAGTAAAAAAAAAAAAGCAAAAAAAATTTTTTTCGACCTACCTACCCTATTTTTTTTCGACCTATTTTTATTTTGGGCCTAATAGAGGAATGCTACCATAGCCTCATCCACGAGTTTTTTTCCCTGTATGATATCATAGATCTATGCACTAGAACTTTAATTTTCAACACTGAGTTCATAGATCTAGATCTAAATTAGTTGAACAAAATTAATGATAAAAAAAATCCGACCTACCCACCTTTGACTTTGTATCCCGTTCATTAATTGAACATAGATCTATTTTCACTGAAAAAATTAATTAAAAGTATTAAATAATGAAAATGTGTCTAACTAATTATATCTTTTCATTTAGCCAACAATGGCTGTTGGATCGCCAAGATTTAATCCGCGAGAGGGAGGATGATCTGAAGATCGTATCAGAAGAAGAATATCATAAGATTATGATATTCTTTGCAAATTGTAAGTAAAATTATCACTTTATATTAATATCATTTAAAAAAAATTAGTCGAATTTATGCTTATAGGGCCTCTGAGTCTGATCAACGCAATAACCTCACACAAGATGTTGATGTAGATCTAAATGCACATAGTTTTTTCCCATAGAGGATATCTGTTTACTTTCGAACAAACAATCTAATTTTATGTTTCATCTTTTCAACATTTGAATTCTTGCCTTCTACTTCCAGTCATACAAGCACTCGGAGAATCGTTAAAATGTCGCCAACAAGTCATCGCTACTGCCACAGTTTACTTCAAACGCTTCTACACTCGAGCTGGAAACTCGCTAAAGTCAGTCGACCCCCTGCTGATGGCCCCAACATGTATTTTCTTGGCCTCCAAAGTTGAGGTGAATAATGTTATTTTAGAAATTATAAATATTTATTGATGACCTTGGAATAAGTACTCTCATTGATAGTCATTGGTTGAATATTAGTCCATAAGAATTAAGGGAACATTAAAATTCTTAGTCTTTTAATTAATGCGTGAAGAAAATAACATCATGAAAGAGGCAAGATTTCGAATGAACTGTGAATACATAATATTTCGAAGGGAATGAATAATTATATCATAGATTCAGCTTTTCCACTGTCAAGTTGTATGATGTATACCTAGATTTAATCGGAATATATTTCGTTTCAGGAATCGGGCGTCATTTCCAACAGCAGACTCATCTCAACATGTCAAGCTGTCGGTAAGAACTGTATATATCTTAGAAAGGATGTCAGTTTTGTCTGCATACATGTAAAGATGATTTGTATTTTTTTAAGATTGGAATTTTTCTTTTAGAGTTTGATCGGAGATTTGATACTTAAATGAAGTATTTCAACTAATCAAGATTGCACTTTTGTATCGACATGTTTGATAAAAGTAATATAAGAAATTTCTGATAATAAGTGTTGAAAATTATGCTTGAAATGTGCCTAATTATGTCTAACCAGGACTGAAAATCTTCTGCAAAAAATTGTGATTAAACCGACCCAGTTGTATTATATAACCATTGCTCATTTCAGTTAAGAACAAGTTCATCTACGCCTTCAACCAAGAGTTTCCATACCGGATACAGAATATCTTGGAGTGCGAATTCTTCTTGTTGGAGATGATGGACTGTTCACTTATCCTCTTCCACCCGTACCGCCCCCTGATGCAGTACGCGGCCGATGTGGGCCAAGACGAGAAGTTACCCCAGCTAGCCTGGTGAGTGATTCTATTCAAAATAATCTCTGTTCCACCCTTCGCACCCCCTGATGCAGTATTCTGCCAGAGACAAGGAACTGTTTCAACTAACTTTGTGAGTGAATGCTCCACTCATAACCAAAAGCGGATCCAGGATGGGTGCACCTAGCGCCCAACCCCCCATCCCCACCCCCACCCCCTATTTTAGGCCAAAAATCTTTTTTTTATGTGCGGCCCTCCACCCTTTCTAAAATTTCTGGATCTGCCCCTTATAACTCCTTTTAATACGGCCTACAGTTTTTACCGAAATTAAATTTCAAGGTTATTAACCATCGTATCAGTTACTCTATTTATATGACACTATATCAGGGTAAATCTAAGAATCTATTATGAGGATGAGTAATTGAATATTAGATTATTGAATCATGATATTTCAATTTTTTCTGGACATATCACACATCTTTAATGACATTTTTAAGGTTGTATACCTTGAGATAAGAACAAATCATCATAACCATGACAGGGCAAATTCACCGTGGGACAAGGAAACTCAGGGAACACACGGGGAGTTTGATCGCAAATTTTGAGTAGGGAGGATGTTACTTTTTTATGGCTATAATGATTGCATTACTTACCCTCGTTTTTGCTTAATTTATCAGGCGCATCGTGAATGACACATTACGAACCGACATTCCTCTTATGTATCCGCCATATATGATTGCTCTAGGTAAGTTATGCATATTTTTTTTTTTTTACTCTTTTAAAGGGGTTTAATGGTTTAAATTGAATAACAGATATGATAACTTAATAGGATTAATCAATACTTATGTAAAATATTCGTAGGTTTTAAATCGAAAACATGTACTTAGGGACAACCTAAGAATCTTGGCTGTAAATAACTGGTTTCAATGCTGATTTATTCAACATGTTATCCACAGTTTTCAGACGGGTATTTTCTGATATCGGGTGTATAAAATAATATCCTTTTTACAGCTTGTCTGAACATGGCCAGCGTGATTCAACAAAAAGACTGCCGTCAGTGGTTTGCGGAGCTCTCCGTAGACATGGACAAAGTAAGTATCCAAACAGCAGAGAAGGAAATTATCAATAACCTGTGTACGCTTGAAATCAACTCAAATGTAAATCGAATTCAGGGTTGAAGAGGTTGCTTACATAGTCTAAAATATTTTAGTTCGAATTTTCTGAATTTAAGAAATGACCACAAATCTTGCAAATGTTTGATAGGTCGTTGAGAAACACTAGAGGTATATATTTATTTCCCGAGAACGTGCAGGTGATACTCATTGCAATAGGTGTACGTCCTAAATTTGTAAAACCGTGGTCTTGAATTTTTCTTCTGGGATCTTGAATAGAAAATCCTAAATCGATAAGAACCTGTGACTTGAATTTTATTTTATCTTTTTTCATTTTAACTGATTACAACCACTGGTATCGGGGCCATTGGAACATTCTTGGACTACCTCTCTCTTCGTACCCGACATCTTTAAGGATTCTCTTACATGACATTTCACCGATTAGAATTCTTATCCCATATGTATAGTCTCTTCTGTTTCAAATTTTAATATAATAATCAGTCTAAAAGTAAACTGTTTTTCTTGTTTGTTTCAGATTTTAGAAATCACTCGTCTGATTCTTAGTCTTTACCAATTGTGGAAGAACTTTGATGAGAAAAAAGAGATTTCGGGACTGCTGGCCAAAGTGCCAAAGCCTAAAATCTCAGCCTCCAGGTAAGACGAATGTAATTGAGGGATTACATTTTGTCTGACGACAAGCTGCCCCTCTCGCAAAGTGCGTCTCTGGTGCTGCGGTGAGGGCGGGGACACGCGTTCTCTAAAAGGGCCATTCACACTGGATGCGTGCGATGCGAAGTGAAAAAAAGAACAACAAAGATTTATGATTAACAAAAAGAAATGTACAGGGCTGTTCACACTGGCCGCGAGCAACAGGTGCGATGGCCATGGAGCATTAGATAAAAAAAAAATCTTTCTATTTCTGTTATTCAATTAACTATTTGACCCCGAGTCTTGTCGATTATTAGGCATAGAATACACCCCCACCCTCTTCTCCATTAGTATATCTGAGGCAATATAATGTATTTGTTACTAGTGTTTCAAGGGGTGCTTAGGAAAATAGATAAGGGCACATTCGTTAATTTCCTCATTACATTATTTGGTCGATTGCATGCATCGCTGCGTCCAGTGTGAAAGTTACTTGATTCGGAGAGAAAACTAAAAAGACTTCTCAACTTTTCAGACTTAAGAGGCAATTTCAAAGAGAACTCAATCTTGATGTCGCCACTGATTGTTGTGATATATATCATCTCTGCATAGAGATTATATTCATGTCATTGTGATGTAGTGATGTATATATTATAATAAGAGCCAGGAGGGAAACTGTGTTATTCCTAATGAACTTAAACCCCCTCTAATGTGATCAGTGACTTAATGAGTCCAAATTGTACCTAGGACCAAAAATTGTATTAATCTTTAATACTAATCCATATTTTTAATACGACAATGACTCATTCGTTTGTGTGCCAAAAGTAGATTTTTTCTCAGTCACTGTCACCCTATAATACTACTCGATGTACTTGTATATCTTCCACTAGTACCAACCTTTGTATTTGTACCTCACAAATTATAACCCAAAAAAAACACAAAAAAACATTCCTGTAACAAATAAATAAACTCCGGGCGGAAACAAAACAGAAAAAAGTTTGTAGTTCTTGGCGGAAATAAACGATTGCTACCAAAAGCCGCAGACTGTGGATTTGAGCCGGTTGTTGTATTTCCCTTCAGACCTCCGTCTCAGGGTTCGGTCTCCGGGGACGGGACAGGCGGTGGCGGGAGCGGTCAGTCGGCCTCGGGCGGGGCCGGAGGCAACCAACAGGGCTCGGCCCAGGGACAGTCGCAGCCCGTTTAACGATAAGCCTCCCCAGCCACCACCGACAAAACATCATCATCTTCTAATCTTCACCCACCACAGTATCATGAACCAAGTTCTTTATCTGATCTCCCCTCTTTCTGTTTTATACGCCTCACATTGAAAATCAGCCACGTCCATCGTAGTTTTTATTGTAGGAAAAACATTTCGGAAATAGTTATCTCTTCCATTTTCATCATTTTATTAATTTGTGTAGTGATTTGCTCATATTTGTTTAGTTTTTTTGAGGAATTATTTCGGCCGGTCTAAGCCGATTTAATATGCTCATATTGTCGAATCCTCCTGTTTACTTTTTATAATGTTTTTTGTTCCATCGTTTCAAGGTGTAATAAGGTCACCACTCTCCATTTCCTCACTCCTTTACTGGAAGAAAAAAATGTACAGCTGACATATCAATTTGAAATGAGCAAAGTGGATGATAAGAAATTTTTAGTCATTTCTGCAGATTATTTTCTTAATGAACTGTATTTGAAAGGATAGGGCATGTTAAAGGGATTACTGCCTGTTAAGCCAAAACTACAACTCTATTACAGACTCTAACAAGGTCTCCATAATTATTGTAAGAAAAATGACAAAAACTGATTTTTGATGAATTTTATTTTCTCACCAGGTGGCACTATTGTGCAGCTTCCAATGACCCGTCAATCCTCTGCGTATTGGTTTGGATTTTATTTATTTCAAGTAATTTAAGAATTGATAGCCCAGACCAACGATTGATATGTGCACTTTGAGCGAATATCTTTTTTTAGCGTTAACTGTCAGTAATCCCATGAAGTCGAGATATTGTTTTTCATCATTAGATACCCAAACATTATATTAGTTTTCTAGCACGATTTCTGGAAAAACATTGAGGTCTTTTTTTGGTGTCTCGATCCAAAGGAACAATTCGTTCGACTAATGTTGGTCAACTTTAACTTTTTCGTTTTTTTTGGTAGCATTTATCATCTGTATGTGTTTTGTTATGGTCTCATATTACTGTTAATTGAATATCAATTATACAAGGAACATAAATTTACACATAATAAGATACAGATCAAAAGTATTCACCAGCAGAATAACGATGATACCTATTGTTCACAACAAGAAAAACATTTTTATCGCCATTGTGTACGGATACTGCACGTCTTTTCGATGATATTGCTCTAACAATCACCAAATGATCTCGATTAACTTTCTTCCTTTACTGCTATTATCATTTAAAAGATCGAATGATTATTGTAAGATTCAATGATTGAAACATTTTTGATGAACATCTAATGAAAGTCTTTTGATGAAAACCTTTGGCCCTAATTTCTGGGTTTTTATATTGGATATATAGATGTTAGTATTAGTTACTTATAATCTAAGTCACCAAATGAGCAATGGTGCATGTAATTCACCCTAGATAATTCAAAGAGACTTGATTATCTACAAAGATGTGTGTAACAGAACATATTTCACATTCGTTGTATTCTCAAAATTAACGTTTTCCAATGAATGACAATGACTTGTACAGCCTCGAAAGATACTTCAATGGTCTGCCGCCAGTCAATGCTATTGCTTTCAAACTTAATATCGAGAACATTTTAAGAAAACGTTTCTATCTCTAGTTCTTGCATTAAGAATTTGAACAGCACTAGATATTAGGGTGCCGAGGCAGGTTTTTAAAAAATCTGTCTTTGTCACATTCAAGGCCTTTAAAAGTTCTTGAATCCGACAGTTTTTAGCTAGAGATGTAAGGAAAAGATTTTAAAAATGTAAATGGATTTAAGGTTTCAGATTTTTGTCTGAATTTCTAGTTTATGTCACTGACTATTGACGCGGCCAAATGAATAAAATGGTCAAATGATGCCAAATGCCATCAGAGAATATGAAACTGATTTACAGATTTTCAAAAAAAAATCGATACGGTGATATTTGATTGGCAATTTTCAATTTTTCACCAGTCCAGACTTTCATTCATGAATATAGTAATCATGAAATTCCAAATGCCGCTCTCAACGAACTATTCAACTAACTTTACATCAAATAATGTATTCAGAAATCTGTCACGGTGCTCCATACCCACTAGGCGATTTAGCCATTGATGAGCGACGAGCGACTTGAAGAATCGTCGTCGCTGGGCAACCGTAATATTTAGCAAGTTTGATATTTTCCGGGCGATTTTCTAGGCGATGCCATTTCCCGTCGCCTGTCGCCCAGAATGTGCACCATACCCAAGGAAACTCGCCCAGCGATTGTGATCGCCCCGCGATTGTGCAGGTATTTTGACGCCTGTGTCATCGCTGGGTGACGGTAAATTCGCCTAGTGGGTATGGCGCTTAAAGCCCCATACCCACTAGGCGATTTTGACACACTCGGCACTAAAATTGGCTGACACTACTAGAAGAGTCGGCCGATTTTAGGTCCAAATCATATCAAACATGCACATTTCAATATACCAAACTGACAGGCGATCATAAGAGTCGGCCGATTCTCCCAGTCGCTTGTCGCCCATAAAATCGCCTAGTGGGTATGGGGCTTAAAGGGCCATACCCACTTAGCGACTTTAGCGGCGACGGGCAACTGGCGACGGGTGGAAGGGCCGTCGTCGTCGCCCGGCGACTGTCATATCAAGCAAGTTTGATATTTTGCCGGCAATTTTGCCGGCGATCCTATGGCCCGTCGCCCGTCGCCCAGAAATCACACCATACCAACGGGGCAGTCGCCGGGCGATCCACTGATAACCCAGTCGCCCGGCGACTCTACCGGCGATCCTCTCAGTGGCCCGTCGGCCGTCGCCGCAAAAGTCGCTAAGTGGGTATGGGGCTTTAGTCTTAAATAGATCTTTAAAACGTTCTAAAAAAGCGTGGGCACCCTGCTATACCTTCTCAGAATTATCTGAGAGTACCTGAAATAGCTCCGGTGGAAATTTGTTAATAGTGTATAGGTGCTTTATGACTTGTGTAGTAGTTTATTTTCATGTTGTAATCGACTGTCAGTAGGAAACAAAATGGCATAACAGTCGCTGATCAAGAATTTCTAAATGTGGGGGAGATGGATGCAGGTATCTACTTGATAGTAGAATGTTGCTTATTCATATATGATCGCATGCATGGCAATTTCCCCTCTTCACAGGTTTTGGCCCTTTCTTTGCAGATATAGTAGTCTTTGTTTGCAGATTGGGTTGACTGTTCTTGCAATTTTGATCACATTTCTTATCATATTGGATTACTTCTCTTTGTGGATTACTTTTACTGTGTGGGCATTTGTTGATATAACTTTCTTTGTTGATTGAATTGAGCCTTAAAAAGGTGAAAAGTGGATTTTATGGTAAACATGAGATCCCTGTACTTCAGTTTTCCAGCTCGAAACATGCAGCGTTTTGTGAAGTCTTAAAAAGATTGCACACACTGCCTCGCATGGGGAGAAGTTGAAGGGAATCATGCAAGACCTTAATTTCTTTCAAGGTTTCAGATAGTTCTTTTTGATTTAGGGCATTACATTTTTGAATTTGAAAAGTCTGCTTGGTACATTTACAAATGTCTGCGTGGTTATTTCAATTGGCATCGGTGATTATTATGATACAATGAATAGTGAAAATACGCATGCTATGAGCTTGTTAGGAACTATATATTATTACTAGTTTTCCAAAATGCACCTTGATTCTGTGTGTTATGAACTACAGGAAAAAATGAACAGTGCTTGGTTAAAACATGTATTTTGAAAGTTATTGTTGTATAGAGCGAAGCACATAGTCATTTAGTCATGTAGATATATTTAGTCTGATAGTTATACGCACCATGTTTTACCTGTTGAATATTACCTGTTAGCAACCGCAAAAACAATTTGTTACCCGAGACGCTTAGCGTATGTGTTACAGTTGGGTAAGTCCTCACTCGTGTAGACCTTTTGGATTGAAAAGATTTGTTTTCAATGATAAAGTTTCCCCAAATCTTCAACCCTTTGTTTTGACCTGTGTAGGCCCACTAAAGATGTTACTAAAATATTATTTTTCATCATGTATTTTCTGACACAGAAGGTAGCTCTTACTTGATATTAGTAGCCAAAAAAAGAAAGGAAATAAATGGATTGAAATTCTCAAGTTCTGGTCGAAAGTTCAAGGTCTGGTCGAAATAAAAAAGAACTCAATATTTTGTTATGATAAGATAAGATTCGAAAAAAAAAAATCTTTTTTTGCTAGAGCCAATCAATAGATTATAATTTTGAACTCGTCAAAATGGCACAAAACAATGTCTGTGGCTCAACTATACTGTAACCTGCAGTTGTTGACTTGTATAGGGTTCTCAGAGAGACTAAGCAAACCTGGAAATATCCTAAAGCAGTCCTCCGACTTGCAACTTTTATAACTGAATGTATTGTGCAGCTAGAAATAAGGTACCTTAGGCAATGGTGCCGTACCCAAGATGGGTCGGGGAGACTGGGGGGGGGGGGGGGTTCGAAAGTGTCTGGAACCCATTCAGATTTCAAACGATCAGGGCTATATGCATATAGGTATAGTAAATTTGGCAAATTTGTTACAATGAAACCTGAAACTGCCTCGGGTATGCTTGGTTCCTCTTCAATTTTATTTTTAACCTTGAACCCCCTAATATTTGCGTGCATCTTGAGGGTCAAATTGCCTATCGTTCCAATCTTCACCCAAGGTACAATAGTTTATACATTTCCTACGCGCACCAGCCGATAATACTTTTTGCACCAATACAACAGTGTACATACATGAATATTCTTGAACAAGTGCGTTGATTTATTTAACATTTAACAAAGAATGTTTTATTGGAGGACTTACGTAGCGTCATGTATATAGTCTCTGGTGAAGATGAGCTAGGAAAAGAGATAATTCTTGGTCAATGTAAATGCAGCAAAATGTTAACCCTTGTATGTAGCTCAATGTATAGTATGCACTTGGACGCCAAACAAACACTGCTTATATATTTTTCATTTTTTGTCATTCCATGATTTTTTGTTTTTAATTAAAGGTGTTTAGAATTATAGCTAGTTATCCTGCCATCTCATTACGATAATAAACTAAAGTTTCCACAAGTTAGTGAATGCGTCCTTAATTATTTTAACCTACGCTTTATGATGAAAGGGTAGGCCTATATCTGTTTAGGGGCATGTAAGCACGGGTAAGCTACGTATGTGCAAATTGAGATACCATAAAATCCTTATAAGTGACTATTTCCAATTTCCCTTAAGAATTCAGTGACTATATAGTAACGATGTCACCATAAGGTAAAATAGCAGTGAACACATAACTAGCTGTGTACTGTAGTTGGATGCCCGCGAGACTTATCAATATCACGGGAGGGTAAACCGCATAAGTAGTATATGACTATAAACTATTAGTCTAGCATTAGGTATTTCGTCCTTCAGTCACCTGATTTTCTTCGTTCTAGGGATAGTCTTCCTTAAAAATCATCCATGCAAACGGGTTAAAAGAAATTGAGAATAAAGAGACCAATGCTTCTATAGTTTAAGTGTTAACTGAATGTTTGTTGGTACATTTTATGAATTCAAAAAGAAATAGGGCAGGGTTGTCGATTGTCGCATGTCACATTTACCCTATACAATAGTAGGCCTATTTATGACAATTAAGAATGCGCTTTTTGCCCTTAAAAGCATGCTTGAGGAATTTTAGTTAAACCTTGAAAAAGATAACTTAAAAATTAAACAGGGTATGGTCAAATGTAGGGTCGGTCAGGATAAAGCTATTTTTCCTTTAATTTTTGGCCTTATTTAACACCAATCGGCTGTTTGGTCGATTCAAATTGAGACGACAACGTTAGAGACCAACCCTGGTTGAATAGTACAACATCAAAATTACATTCATAATGAACAATGGTCATGATCCTTAGGGACTACACAAACATGAGAATATTTCAAGTATAAAGACAATTTTAAACTCACATTTCAATGTTATCAGATTCATCGTCTGGTGACATTACGCACATGTTGCAAAGGACGCATATCAATGTTATCAAACATTGCATAGGTCTATTTTTTCAGTTAGAAGGAGTTGCAAATTGATAGGGTGAATTATCATATAGAATAACAACAGCTTGTGCTAGATTAGATTTAGACAATAGCTTGAACTATTTATCTGCTGTAGCAAAGACCACCTGGTGCCATAATCACGGATCCCATTGGTATCGATATGCAATTTGATAAATTTTAAAACATGAATTCAGGGCACTAGCAAAGGCCGGCTCCACTATTTAAGGTGTTTATTGAAGGGGAGAGCGCAACCTTTGAGACTACAGTCATGTGGATCCATGATATGCAGTGTAAAAATAAGCTTTGTCAAAAATCAAATGTGTACTAGATTACAGTCTGTATCTTCATTAAGGTAATATGTTAGGCTAAAACATCATTAATCTTTTTTTATTGAATTGTACAGGCAGAGGGGTCAGGTCGTCAGACATTCTGAGAGTCAAAAAACTAATATTTTAACCAGTTAACATTATATTATTTCGAAGTGCAGCAACCAACGGGGAAATGTTTCGAGTGGGAATCATTATTGTGACGTTCCTCGGTAGTTCGGGGTTTCCGATTTCTACAGCAGAGGGACGTTGGAATTGTTTCGGATCTCGGACGGACGAAGAATCCGGGCAAGAAACCGAGATGTGATATTTTGAGTCGTGCCTCGCGCACGAGGGGGGTTGAGCGGGTCGATCGGGAATCGGCACTCGTCGACGGGCGGAGGACTGCAGGGGAAGGAAAATATAGTAGGGGTAGGGGGAAGCCGTTTCTTATCTCTCTGCGATGCCGGTGTTCTTTCCTACGAACGGTCCACCCTCGGTCTCGATCCGCGGGGATGTCGGGCCGACGGTCGCCTATTGTTTGGTAGCGTGGGGCTCAGCCGGTCGCGCTGTCGTTCCTCCGGATCCTGGGTTTCCGTCCCTAATTCCGGGCCCTCGTGCCATTCCGGGCCTGCGTTTCCGGGACTCCATCCGGGCCAGTTTCGGGCCTTCGTGCCCTGTTTCGGTCCTTCAGGCCTTCGGGCCCCTGTCCTAAGTTTTTGCCTAATTCCCTCGAACTTCTACTATTTCACTTAAACTTCTAGTTAATTAACTTGTATCGGCTCATCTCATCGGTTACCAAAGGAAGAAGACACGTGTTGACACAAGAAGAACTGTAAAGGAACTCATTTATTTGGGCCTCACTGCCCCTTTTTATAGTCTAGTGGTCAGCCCTGATTGGCTATCTTTGATCACATGGTTACAATTGACGTCACTTCCGGTTTACATTATCACTTCCGGTTTACATATTTTCTCGGGACTTTCGGGTCTCGGGCTTTTACATTTTCGGGCCTTTACATTTTCGGGCCTTTTTCGGGCCTTTCGGGCCTTTCGGGTTTTTCGGGCTTTTACACTTTCGGGCCTTTTTCGGGCCTTTTATAAAATATACTTTACTTTTGTCATATTACCTTACTTTTCTTATTTCGGTCTTTTACCTATCTGATGAATAGACATTTATCACACCCTCCTGTACCTTCTTGAAAGGTGGGAAAACACGGATTACAAAATTTTAAAGCAAGTTCATACCAATCTGTAATACCCTACAGACAACAACAGGAAAATACTTTAGAACCAGAAACATTTTCAACTATCAATCCTACGCTCCTTATAGGTAGAAGAGGAAGTGTCACCCTCTGTCCTCTCCTGTCTACTTCGGAGGGCCCCCGGGGCCTATCCGGCTAATTTTTATCTTCTCTTCTTCGTTCTTCGCTTTTCGTTTTGCGTCAAAGTTCATATCGTAATTTGTCCCTTTTTGCTTGTTCGTTTTTAGTCTCATATATTTTTAATCATAGTTCTTATCCTGGGTCAATCGTGACCTTAACTTCGCCACTTTTCCTTTAGGATGAGCGAGCCGGTCGTGGCTCTCCCACCCGGGACTGGGGATCGGTCGTGACCCCGTCGCCCCCGCTCCTCGCCTCCGGGCTCTGAGTACTTAGCCCTACTCGTCTCTTTTTGTTTCACCCTCGTTAGGGCAGAGGAACCAGTTGTGGTCCTCCCACCCGGGGCCAGGGATCGGTCGTGACCCGTAGCGCCCCCGTCTCTCCTTTTTCGTCGTCCAGACGTTCTCCCCAGTTCGGGCAGAGAATCGGTCGTGATTCTCCTACCCAGAGGTAAGGGTCGGTCGTAACCCTCAGTCCTCTCGACGTTTACTCGTTTTTCGTCGTCCAGACGTTCCCTTCGTTTTCGGGCAGAGAATCGGTCGTGATTCTCCTACCCGGAGGCAAGGGTCGGTCGTGACCCTCCGTCCTCCTAACTACCAACTTTCTCTGCATTTTAGGTGATGATGATTTGAAGATGAAGTTTTTGTTTGCTTGGAGAAAGACTGAAGTTTCTGTTTTGTAGGAAAGAATGTTCTTTAGACTTTGCGCCACCTGCCGCACCTCGGCATTCTGAGCCTCCCAGTGACTTCTCATGTTTGGCAAGGACAAAATGTTCGAGCCAGGGGAAGGGGTACGATCTCCACCTCCCCCGGGTTTCTTCGGCACAGGCAGCGTTGGTCCAGTTGGCCATGGAGAGAAGAGACAGCAATAGATGTGTAGAAAGAATTGATCTAATGGGATACATATGCACTTGCTTCAATCGTTAAAGCTTCAAGAGGAAGTTTCAGAAGATGGTGTCGTGGTTGAGAATACTGCATGAAGAAAGAGAGGGGTGTGTAGGTGCATCTTGCGCTCGTCGTTCCTTTTGTCCGTTCTCGTGCGGGAACGGGAACTCCTTTGACTTTGCAGTCGCCGGCCATATCGGAATGTCCTTGTGGCAGGTGGTCTCGTGGTTAACCCAGCACCAATGCAGGAGACGATCGGCTCTCGACCAGGCCGACACACTCAAAGATTTTAGAGGCAAAGGAAGATATGAAGAAGTTCAATTTGGGTGACAGGGAATCCTGCCACCATTCCGGGCCCAGGTGGCACAAAAATAACCGGAACGGAGGACAGGTCCCTTGGAGATGAGAAGACAATTTTCTTTGATGACAGGAGCCGACGCCTCTCATCCCCCCCCCCCTCCCGTGTCCAACGGTACGAAGACAATCCTTCCTGGGGGCGAGAGGGAGGCTCCTTCGCTTTTTGGAAGTTCCTACAGATGAAGATGAGATGATTTCAAAAAGTCTTTTTCCTACTCGGGGCTCTCGGGCCCCGTGCTGCTCTTTAGGTTTTCCCGAGGGACCGGCTCATTGATGATTTTCTTCAAACAGTTGTACCAACAGCAATCCGCAACGAGAATTCGGTCTGGTTTGATTTTGAAGTAAAGCAACAGCCATCATATGAGCTATGCCCATATACATGAAGCCACTCGAACGTCTTGTCACGCGCCGGGACAATCAATCCTTTCCGAGTCGTCCCGGGCTGCTCCTGAGTACGACGGTTCGTGGTAGGTAAGTTGAGTATGTGTAGTTGTAGAGAAGATGGAGAAGTGAAACATGGACTTGCATCCCACGTCCACATTCGAGACCAGGAATGGACCCATCTCAGCCAGATGCAGGAGACTGGATCTAAAGAACTCATCCGACATCAAACTCCAAGGCAGGGATGAAGGATTGCTTCCATCGGTCTTCACGGACCGCATCGTTCGCTGCAGTGACGTCTCAGGCCTCGGCTCCAACCACCATCTCCTGAGATGATTCAAAGAATATTTGTCCCGTTCTTCGGGCAGAAGACATCAGGGAATACGACATGGAAGCAGTCACGGTTTTCTGTAGGTAAGGCGTTAATGTAAAGTATTATTTTTTTAGAGTCTATTGATTTCGTTCTGCTGCTATTACTAGTGGGGCACGGGCGAGGGCCTTCAGACAACCGTCCCTGCCCGCACCCCGGTCCCTCGGGAGACGTCCACGGCTCTCCGCAGTCATTACACGACTCGTCGCATCGGTCTCGGCACGCTAAAACTAGCATCCAAGTCGAAAAGTTCCACTCCGTATGTCGCAAGAGGCAGAAGACAAGGAGGAATAGAAAACAGGGAAGACGATGAATCCGGGCCCATCAAGTCCGGCACTCCGCAGGGACTTCAACTCGTTCGAGCGATCCATCCAGAGTCAAGATGGCTGGAGCCCGATCAACAGGTGTGCCACAGAAAGTTCGTTCTGTTTTTGGGTGCCGCTAGAGGACAGAGGGCGTTCCTGTCGCCTCTGGATCCCTCAAGGCAGCACGGGAGAAGAGCTCCAGTCCTGGCCCGTGCCAGCCCTTCCTCCAGCGGCGAGTCTACGGTCCACCGGTACCCTAAATACCCCGGCACGACCGTCGACTCAAGAATTTCACAACACTATCCATTCGTTCTTGGTTCCTTTTTCGATCCCACTTCCTCGTCCATTCTCACTCCTCTTGGTCACTCGGACGGGTGCCGGGTGTCCTTCCGACCCCCCGGCCGAGTGACTCTTGCCCCGGCATTCTACCACTACCTTTCTCGCTCTCGTCTGATTATGTTCATTGACCAGTCTGTCGACTCCTGGAAACTCCCGGGTGAACGGTCCCAGCGCTGCCGTCGGGAATTGTGCCATTGCTTCATTGAACGACTGCGGCTCGCAGCCCGCTTCCAGCGCCATCAAGAATGCCAATGACGCCGAGGCCATCGCTCTTATCTTGGCCGTCATTCCCCGCAGAGACCGCGGAGGCCACTCCAGCTGTACTGATATAGCCTCCTCTGCCTCCCAGTCTCTTACGGCCCGTGCCGTTCCCGGAAAATGTCCCTGCATCACCTGTTGAATGACTTGTGTCCTTAGCAACCTGAGACGCGGCGTTTCTCCGGACGTTCCTGCTACCGGCGTTTCCGATGTCACGGACCCGAACACCGAGTCCGAAACCGTCCCCGATTCGTCCAGCTCCTGTCCATCTTGCTTGTATTTTTCCGGCTCGGCCTGCCCCAACTCCATCTCCATTGAATCGTCCATCTCCGTATCCATGGATTGGGTAGCCGTCATCTTTAACTTATGCACCATGACTCTCGGCTGTAGTGCCCGTCCGTCTTTGTCCTCGTCTCGGAGTGGAGTATCCGGTCCTGGTGGCGATCTCACCCTCTCCGGTGATGGCGGTCCTGGAGTCATTCCCGAGTCCTGAGACCCGAAGAGTGAACTCCCCAGACTTATTCGGGCCAGGTTCTCCATGGCTATTCGTGCCTCTGGCGTATCCGGTGCTACTCGGACATCCCTCATCCGCTTCAACCCCGGGGGCGGGACCACCGGCTGATCATGACTGCACACCATCTTTTCCAATGGTGACCGTGACTCCGCCCTCGTCGGGGTTGGGGTCGAGAACAGCGGCTGTGTTGAAGCCGTCGACGCCGTTTCCTCGGGCTTGACCGCGTGTCGAACGTATTTCACTCTGTTGATCCGGCCCAATGGTTTCAGTCCCTGTCGTTCCGCCATCTCAAAAATAAACCTTCCTAGGTATAACGCCTCTCTCTCCGCCAGCCGGCTCTCCTTAGCGTCGCGAACACTGTCCTCCAGTTCTCGGTCCACCCTCGCCTGTCGATGACCCCTAAATGCTCCGCCCCAATTCATCGTCCCTTTCAGATACCCAGGGTATCTCGGATGTCGTGACTCATAGACGACCGACTGTTTGTGGACTGACATCATGGTAAACTGTGCGTCACCACAAGGTTCCATTCCGATTCCTGTGGCGTACTTCGATCCCTCCGAGGTCTCGGGCTTCGACGGCCCCAGTTCTCCCGCACTGCTTGATTCGGCAATGACCAGGGACCGGTCACTGCGCATCGATGTGCTCCGTCCTGACTCCGATTGATCCGAACTGGTTCCCTCCTCCAGCTCCTTCGGGATTTTCTTGAACTTTTTCAGTTTCCTTTTTCGGGAAGGCTCCTCCGCCGTGGATCCTTGTGTCGGGGGTCGCTTAAAAGCCGGAGGCTCACCCTCCTCTCCTTTGATTTTTGGATGCTGATCATCTGACGAACTTACTAACTCCACCACCTCGGCCCCCGGTGGTATTCCAGAGCCACCCGGCTTTGGGACTGGTGTGAGTTTTCCTCCTCGTCCTCTTCCCGGGAGTCCTCGCCCTCTCGGTTCCCGAGGCTCCCCCTGTGCGTTCAGCTTTTTCACTTGGCTTTGCACGAGTCCGGTCACCTGCTCTTCCGTAAGGAGTGGTTTTGGGTTCACTACAGCCCGACTGGCACTTCGTGGCGACTCGGTTATTTCCTTCCTTCCTCCTTTCACGGCTCTCCGAGGGGAACGGCGCGTAGGTGTCGACCTTTCCGCCACTCCGGCCAAAGGTCCTTTTCCCGCTGCCTTGGCTCCTTGTGACCCTCCGCCGGCCCCGGCGGCCTCCTGTGGCTCGCTCGCCGCTACTTGTTCAGCCTGCTCCGCTTCGCTTTCATCGGACCCTCCCGAGGCCCTCGGGTAGTGTGGTACACGAATCCTTCGTCATGGCCTATCTGGTGCCGACTTGTCCACCGCTTTCTCGGGAGGTATGAATCCCTCCGGATGGCGTACGTTGAAGTCTCATTCTATGTCAGCTACCCGGGCCGCCGTTTCGTCCCCAGTGGCAAACGTGGTGAAGGGCGGTCGTCCCTTCGGGTCCAAGGCGAATGCCGCAGCATACTCCACTTGCAGAAGGGGGTCCTGTTTCGGCATCCCTCTCAACAGACTCCCTTCGTGTGAGTCCCACATGTGCTTTCTCCAGTCCTGGTGTGTCGAATATACTCGATTCGTCGAACACACCGGGCACATATAATACTGCTTTCGGCCTCCTTCGTGCTGGTTTCGGGTGTGCTTGGCCAGGTGCTTGAACTCCTTGCCACCGCAGCTCCCCTCATAGCACCGTCCGCTCATCTCGTCTGTTTTCCGGGCTTTCGGGCTTCGTTCCAAACTCGAAACTCGTCCCGTCAGCCTTCTTCGTTTTCGTCTCGTGGTGATGCTGCTCGTCTTGCTTCCCTGCCTTCTGGTCTTAGGCTCGCTTCTGTAGCTTAGTCTGCTCATCTGCTGAGCGTTTGCGATGAACTCTGATCCGCTGACCAGAGTGACCTGCTCCGGCGGGCGCTCTGCCTTATATATCCGCCGCAGGCGGTAGTGGGCGTGGCCTGCGCTAGTGACCCCTAGCGTCAAGCTCACCAACCAACTTTGACGGTGGCGCCCCCTACTATTTCCGGTCCCCGTGGCCCGCCGCCGGCTGCCGCCCCGCCTGCCGTCCACCTCACGGCTCGCACCGCTGTTGTGTTTTCATCTGCGGTTTTTTTATTACCCCACCGGACGTCCTCGGTCCTTTCATCTCGTCCGCTCCCTTTGCCTTATCGCTCGGCTCGTTTCGTGCTTCCGCACACTTCCCGGAGAACACAGGGGCTCGTCGCTATTGTCCTCTTGCCACGCCGCCCCGTTCTCTCTTTGATTTCTTCGTTTTACAACCTACTTTTAAGCCCGTCCAGTTTCAGGCCTCGCCTCTTACAACCGTCCGTTCATTCCTCCGGCGCCCCGAGAGTGCCGCATCTACTCTCCTCCGGTCTCCTGGATGTTGTAACGCGGTGTAACCAAGTCGGCATTACTTCAAAAGTCTTCGTCAGCTTGCCGCCGGGTCTGTCTTTCGTTGCAATCCAACCAACTTTTCCACGCTGTGGTTTCTTCGGACCGACCGGAAACCGGCTACGTGGAACTACTTGGGCATTCGGGCCGCCGTGGCTCCGGAATGCCGTTTTTCGTTCCAACCCCGAATTTCCCACCTAAATCATATCCACAAGAGAACCAGTCTACAGCTAGGTAGCAATTTTCTTCAGCCTTAACGACCTACACGCCTACTGTAGTGGTCAACGTGCCTCCCCGACTCAATGGCCCCAGGTTGATCAGTCCTTTTTAGCCAAAGCCTTTCTGTGCAGCGCCTATTTTGGTCGTTCCCTCGGTCCTCTTCCACCTGCGGAATCGAGACAGGGGAACGATTTATCACAAAAAGGGGGTACCCCGCTTCCGTCACATGTCCGGCACGCCCCACCCCAAGCATCTTATTGTGCAGCCTCGTATCCTCGCTGGTCGGCTACCATCCAAGCTGGCGCAGCGTGTCCCCGGTAGGGTTCCAGGCGGTCCACATGAACCCCCCCCCCCCCCGGTTTTCCTCGTTTCTTCCGTACTACCACCCGTCCTCGGTCAAGCACTTTGACGATCAGCGCAGGACCCGTCCATAGGAATCGCAACTTCGTTCCCTTGTCCCTGTCCACTACCGTGTCGTGCACCCAGACCAGTTCTCCGGCGTGGTATTCCCGCCGAGTCACCTTTCCATCGTACTCGTGTTTCTGATGAATGGCGGCTTGCTTCAGCCCTGCCTGGGCCTCCCGATAGGCCGCGACTAGCCCTTTCTCCAGGCTTTCCACATAGTCGCCCACCCGTCGAGGTTCCTCCTCCGGTAACAGAGGTCTCCCATATAGCGCTTGCCGCGGCATCATGGTCTGTCGTCCCAGCATCATCATATTTGGTGTCACTCCCGTGCTGGCCTGCGGCGTTGCCCTATAGCTCATCATCACCAGTGGGACCATCTCGTCCCATTCCCGGCCCGTTGTCCGGCAGCTAGCTTTCAAGCAGCATCCCAGTGTACGAAAACTTCGTTCCATGTATCAGTCACTCCTGGGGTGGTACGGCGTCGTCCGAGTCTTGTGGATTCCAAACAGCGTGCAGACCTGGGCCACCACCTCGGATTCGAAATTCGTGCCTTGATCCGAGTGTAGTTCCCGAAACGCGCCGTACCGAGCCACTACTTCTTCGACCAGCTTATCTGCCACCGTGACTGCCTTCTGGTCTGGGATCGGGAAACACTCCAGCCACTTGGTGAAATAGCACCCTACCATCAGACAGTACTTGTTTCCCCGTTTCGTGACTGGGTACGGGCCCGAAACATCCATGGCCAATCGCTCCATCGGCTCCCCCACTATGTACTGATGCAACGGCTCCCGACGTCCTCGTCCCCTCTTGAGCAACGCGCAGTCACATTCCCGACATTCTCTCCGCACGTCCTCTCGGAGTCCCGGCCAGTAAAACCCTTGTTCCAACAGGGCCGTCGTCCTGGCGACTCCTAGGTGCGCTCCTGCCGCTCCTCCATGGTATTCTCTTACCAACTCGGCTCGTTCCTCCTTCGGGACGACCAGTTGGTTTCTCCAACCATGTCCTTCCAATTCCCAATACTTCCGGTGCAGCATGCCATCCAGTAGGCTCAGTCTTTCCCATTGCCTCCATAGGATCTTAGTTTCTCGGGATTCCGGAGATATTACCTCCCAACCTGGCCGGTCTCATATCTCGATCCCTCCTCTGTGCTGCCTTTATCTCCTGCGGGGACCATCCGGGCTCAAACCCCCGGGCCCGCGTCACTACTCTCACCCTCTCGGTACCTTCGTGCTCTTCCCCACATTGCTTACACGGGTACCGAGACAACGCGTCGGCGTTTCCGTGTTTCCTGCCCGGTCGGTGTTGAAACGATACGTCATGCGAGTCGATGATTTCAATCCACCGGGCAGCCTGCCCCATCGGTTCCTTACTCCTCTGTAGCCAACTGACTGCGCTGTTATCTGTTCGGACAATGATGCGTTGACCGTAGATGTAGCACCGAAAATGTTTCAACGCTCGCACCAGTTCTTTCCGCGTGGTGCAATATTTCTGTTCGTTCGACTCCAGGGTCTTGCACGTGTAAGCTATCACCCGTTCCACCCCTTTTTGCTCCTGTGATAGCACGGCTCCCGTTCCCACATCACTGGCATCTGTGTCTAGCCACCACTGTCCTTCTTCCTCCGGGAATCCCAGCACCGGGGCTTTGGTCAACGTCCTCTTCATGGCATCGAACGCCTCTTGTCGTCTCATACTCCACACGAAAGGCTCCTCTTTCGTTGCTAGTTCATATAAGGGGGCAGCCAATTCCGTGAAACCGTCTAAGTGTCTCCTGTAGTATGAACATAGTCCCACAAAGGCTCGTACCTCGTGGAGGTCCCGAGGGACCAGCCACTCGATTACTTGCCGACACTTTTCGGGGTCGGGCTTGATCCCGTTTAATGAGACCACGTGCCCCAAGAACGGAATCCTCTTCTGGAACAACCTGCCTTTTGGTGCCTTCAACTTCAGCCCTGCAGCGTTTAATCGGTCCAGAACCCGTACCAATCTTTCCAGAGTCACTTCAAACGTTGGTCCGAATACCAATATGTCATCCAGATATACCAGACACTCCTCCAACACAATTCCTCTGAGAATTCTCTCCATTAGTCTCTCGAAGGTGGCCGGGGCATTCACTAGCCCAAATGGCATTACTTTGAACTCGTATAATCCTCCTTGAGTCACGAAGGCCGTTTTTTCTCGGTCCTCGGGTGCCATTTCTACCTGCCAATATCCACTTGCGAGGTTCAGACTACAGAAGAATAGGCTCCCGCCCAAGGTGTTGAGGCTGTCTTCTATCCGGGGAAGCGGGTAGGCATCCACTTTCGTAGCCTGATTCAGTTTCCGATAATCAATACAGAATCTCGTTCCTCCGTCCTTCTTTTTCACCAAGACGGTCGGGCTACTCCATGCACTTCCACTTTCCTGGATGATTCCCAGATTCAACATATCCTCCACCAGGGCTTGTTCCTCTTCTCGCCTGGTGGCTGGATACCGTCTGACTCTTTGCTTGATCGGCATCTGATCCCCCGTACTAATTCGGTGTTGTACTAAATTCGTTCGTCCTAACTCGTGCTTCGAGGTCGCAAACATCTCTTCCCGGGCCATGATGGCTTTCTCCAGTTCTCTGCCTTCCTCTGTGGTCAGGTCTTATTTAGCCTCCTCTATCATCGCAGTGAGCGCTCCGGGTGCTTCTTTCACGTCTTCTCCTGTACCCCGTACTTCCTGTACGAAGGTGGCTTCTCCGAGGACACTGCCGGTCTCCAGTTTCGCGCTCTCGGTCCCTCGGTTGGCCACCCAAACTTTATTTTCTTCTCCCAACGTTACCGCTCCTGGGATCACTTCCAGCCCCATCGGCAATCCATTGCCGGTGATGACAGCCAGCTGTCCACTTTGTCCTATTTATGCTCTTGCTACTATTGCTACTCGGGTTGCCTGGAGTGGGGGTATCTCCGTCGTTCCTTCGGTTCTCACGATCTGTCCTCCGACGGTGACTGCCCGAATCCCATCCGTTCTTCGTGCCACTCCCGGTATTAGTTCCCCCTCTCCCCCTCCTTCGGCGGGCAGGAAGACAGCACTCGCGTGGGGCTTAACTGTTAGCCGGTACTTCACCGCGAAATCATTTCCCAGGATTCCCTCGTCTCTGCCGATATCTGCTACTATAAACGTCCACTGTAGCACGCGTGTTCCTAACTTTACCGACAGATTCGTGCATCCGTAACATCGCAACGGACTACCATCCACTGAGCAGAGGCGTCCTTTGAATCCATCCAGATCTTCCCATTTCCGCCCCCACTCTCTCCAGAGACGGTCCGACAGTAAACTGATCATGGATCCAGTGTCGACTAGAAAACGGACGACACTTTCTCCCACTGTTCCGGCCACGTAAAGTCCACAGTCACCTATGCCTACCACTTCTCTCGCCGCGCCCGAAGGGGGCCCCGCGCTTACTGCGACGGCGACTGTCCGTTTCCCTGACGCTGAGAGCAATCCCTCGCGAAATGGCCTTTCTGATGACACTGATGACACTCCATATCCTCTTTTCTCTTCTTATACGCCTCTCTCCGGGCTGCTGACTGCCTCCTGGCTTCTCGTTCTTCTGCCAATTCCTTCATCATTTCCTCAAGCTTCCCGTTTAAGGCCGTGATTTGGGCGTTGGCGTCCTCCTCGGGCTTCACTGCCCGTAAGAGGCGGCGCGAGTATCGTTCTTGTATCTCCACCACTTCTACCGCCTCTTCCAGCGTCTTACATCCTTTCTCCGCGCACTTTAGTTGAAGGTCTTCTCCTACCGCAGCCTGGAACGCGTGCAGTGCCGCTTTTTCCTGACTGGCATAATCATTGGAGAAGTAGGCCCTCGACGCCAGTCGCCGGGCGTTAACGGCCAACTCCTTCGCCGTTTGGTTTTTCACTCGCTTTAATCCCGCCAGTGCCTGCAGAGCATTGCACGTGTCCTTTTCCTGCCTGAACCTTCGGCGCAACGCCTCCACTCTCGCCGGGTAACGGAGTCGTTCCCTATCCGGGAGCCCGACAAAGTACATCCGTGCCGTTCCTGTCAGCGAAAGAAAGAGCATCGCCGCCTTTTCTTCGGTCGTCCAACGTCCCAAGTCTGCATACTCCTCGAACTGGTTGATCCATCCCTCAAAATCCGGCTTTCCATCGTATTTTTCCGGTCTAAACTTTTTCAGGCTTCCTCCTACCTGGCTGGCCTGTTGTTGCTGGGTCCGCGCATTCTGCTCATCCGTCGGGGTGGACGTTCCCATAAAGTTAAATCGCCTATCCATGATGGTCGTTTCCTCCCCTTTTACTTCGGGTTTCGTGACTCCTTTCTCCTCCCCACCTTCCTTGAAGGCGATGTCAGAATCCATCTGATCGAAGACCGCAGCTGTCGCCATGAGCACCTAATCTCAACGAAACACTCAATATCCGCAAGTCCATATGTGCTAATTCAGCACCACCGCTGCCACCAGTGTGACGTTCCTCGGTAGTTCGGGGTTTCCGATTTCTACAGCAGAGGGACGTGGGAATTGTTTCGGATCTCGGACGGACGAAGAATCCGGGCAAGAAACCGAGATGTGATATTTTGAGTCATGCCTCGCGCAGGAGGGGGGTTGAGTGGGTCGATCGGGAATCGGCACTCGTCGACGGGCGGAGGACTGCAGGGGAAGGAAAATATGGTAGGGGTAGGGGGAAGCCGTTTCTTATCTCTCTGCGATGCCGGTGTTCTTTCCTACGGACGGTCCACCCTCGGTCTCGATCCGCGGGGATGTCGGGCCGACGGTCGCCTATTGTTTGGTAGCGTGGGGCTGAGCCGGTCGCGCCGTCGTTCCTCCGGATCCTTGGTTTCCGTCCCTAATTCCGGGCCCTCGTGCCATTCCGGGCCTGCGTTTCCGGGACTCCATCCGGGCCAGTTTCGGGCCTTCGTGCCCTGTTTCGGTCCTTCGGGCCTTCGGGCCCCTGTCCTAAGTCTTCGCCTAATTCCCTCGAACTTCTACTATTTCACTTAAACTTCTAGTTAATTAACTCGTATCGGCTCATCTCATCGGTTACCAAAGGAAGAAGACACGTGTTGACACAAGGAGAACTGTAAAGGAACTCATTTATTCGGGCCTCACCGCCCCTTTTTATAGTCTAGTGGTCAGCCCTGATTGGCTATCTTTGATCACGTGGTTACAATTGACGTCACTTCCGGTTTACATTATCACTTCCGGTTTACATATTTTCTCGGGACTTTCGGGTCTCGGGCTTTTACATTTTCGGGCCTTTACATTTTCGGGCCTTTTTCGGGCCTTTCGGGTTTTTCGGGCTTTTACACTTTCGGGCCTTATTCAGGCCTTTTATAAAATATACTTTACTTTTGTCATATTACCTTACTTTTCTTATTTTGGTCTTTTACCTATCTGATGAATAGACATTCATCACATTATCATCAAAGTCCCACCAAATATCCAATCCTGCTTGTAATATAGGTCAGGCTTTTAGATCACATACATATGGCCACCACTGAACAAGGGCTATACAGGAAAAAAACGTTTTTTTAAGGAATTTTAAAAATGTAGGGGGGTTGGGAGGTCTCTACTTAACGGTAATTTGGTAGAATTTTACATTTTCAGAAAAGGGAAAAGAGCGCGCCTTAACACACATGAAATATTTGTGAGAGACAATCTCATGCAGATATATGATCCCAGAGGGAGACGGAAACAGCCGTATATACTCTTCATTCTGTACTACTCCAGTTATAAAAAGATTATTATCTCAATAACCCAACATTAAATTTGAGCACACCGTGTAGGCCCTATGCAGATTAAAATCTAGTTCTCTGCTTGTATCCAAATCACGCGAATGAAGATTTTCAGCAGTTTTGGTGAGATTTTCATGCATTGTGTGTTTTCGATGAATAGCTGCTTGTGGCTAAGTAACAATATTTGATATACTCCTATAGTTAAAGTTATTGTCTTTCTCCCTAACTATCTAAAAAGATGCACACAGTAACACATACTTATTTTTACTTTGCTCCTCATAGCCAGAGCTAACATGTAGACCCTGGTTTGGAGGTCTGTAATAGGTTTTGAATTCGAGTCAAGCAGCCATGGATCCTTTTAGTTTTGGTATCAATTAAGGTACACAAATTATTTTGTTTAATTTGCATTTTTCATCCCCTTCTCCCAGCATAGAACGGCATATTTTCATTCGATGAAATCCTAGTATCACGTCCTATTTCCAGCGGAAGCGTAATTATAAAACAGAGATCCGTTTTCTCCCCCAATTATTTCCGCCTTAAGTTCGACGCCCGTGCGTACGATACTAGCGGGGGTAGACCAATTATAGCTTCTGTGCACGAGGGTGCAGGGATGATGATGAAAATGTCCGGTATCTATAGCCACCTACTCTATTAATTTTGATTCGTAATAGCTGTGTAATGGCTAAAGGTGGCATATGTTTATTTTCAGTCACTGACAGTGTCCGATGCTGGAGGTGTATGTTTACATCCTTTACAAACATTAACCGGAATGATAGTACTACGTCCTATTTCCAGCGACCTGTTAACTTGGTGCACTGGTAACATAATTATATATGTGATTCAAGAAAATTAATATGAGACATTTCTTCATTCATTTTCTATGTATATAACTCGCCCTGTCCCTATCAATCCCTAATATCTCTGAAATAATGTACTCATGTTTCATTGATGTAAATTATAACATTCTAAATTAATAAGAAGGATACAATTTATGGTGCTTAATTTTTTATAAAAGGCATAGTCGTGAAATCTATTCGAATTTTGCATTGGTATCGGTTATCGAGGTATACGTGTATCAACAATTTCCGGGTATTCCAAAGATAATATCGATGTGAAACAAAAAGCATACTGGAAGCATTTCTTAATTTCGTCTCATTGCGAAAATTCTCAAACTAATTGGAGAATATTACATATGAATTGGTTTTGGCCTCTTTACTGCCCCAAGAACATGCGACGTTGAGTCTAAAAATAGAAGTTATGAGCAGCTCATCTACTTCTATTTTTAGAAAGTTGGCTCGTGTGGCCGTCGGTTCGGGGCGTTTTCCTGTTTACTTTATTAGTGAGTAACTCACTCCCCGGCGGTTCCTGTGGGGGTTCCTGTAAGAAACTACTCCGTGAGCTACTCATAACTACTCATAAGGAGACGGAATCAGTTGATCGGTAAGGCAGGGATATGAGTACTGCTTTGAGCCAAAGGATAGGGAAATGAATCAGAGTTTATCAAAATTGTTTGAATTAGTTTACCGTCTCTTAACTTTAAGTGAAGTCCTTCGGATGATTTATTTACGTTTTCAATCATGAGGTGACACGAGAGCACTTGCACTTCTAAATTAGATTTCTATTTCCCATACGTAAAGCATCTATCATGAAATATTCAATATAATCACAATAAAATTTCAAACAATCCATATCCACCCTTTTCATGTGTCCCTTGAATATAGCAATGTTTTCACATTTTGACAATGGATACTTAATTGATTCCATACATTGACTGCTATATATTAAGGACTTTTGAGATCCCGATCTTTATTAATTTTGAACAAATCCACTTTATCAACCTTTTGTCCTGTGCGTAGAAATATATCTGGCCAATATCTATGTTATTATCTTCTACCTTACTTTTTCCTTTAGATATATATCATATTTCCAAATTTGCTAAAAGAGATGGTGTATGAGTGAGTGAGTGAGTGATGGATGTTTTACGCCGTACCGACAGCCAGGGTGATTTTCAGGGTGAAAACAAGTTGGGACAAATTCTGTCTTTGGTGATTGTGTCTATGAGGTGAATGTGACAGGGTGGGCAAACAGCAGGGGATCAAAACCTGGAAATCATTTTTGCTGTATCTCATCCCTTAGCGATCCCTTAGCGAACCCTTAGGTTCCCCCTATCATCACCTTATACGATCAGCAAGGGCTACTGGGGGCCTATGTTCTTCCCCAGAACCCCCATGGGGTAAGATGGTGTACAGTGTATAGGCAATCCTATGTATCGGCTCTACCAAGGGTCTTAAAGTCTGTGTTCCACTAGAAACGTCTTTAACATTCCTTATTTTATTTTCTTCTTGGGTGGGGGGATCGGATATGTGACTATCTGAATAAAACAACATAATCTACTTTGAATTTAGGAACAAAAAGTACAGTGACGACCTCAAGTATAATGGAATTGAATTACAAATCAGTAACTACATTACCATAATGACAAGAACCATCATCCTAGGTGAATCTGTTGGACTAACCATTTGATAGGCATAATCACAATTCTTATCTGAAGTTTAGATTCTCACTTTCATAATGCATGAATTATGCATTGGATTTATAATACAACGAGCTCGCGCGCCTTCTCAAAATGTTGAGCTTAACCTTTTTAACGCATTTGGATGTCCGTAGTTGTCTTCGATGATAGAAATCAAGTTATAGTAAGTTACAACAAAGTGGAGTGAAACACAGTAGATATATGGATATGCACAGTTTACTAATTATTGCACCTTGCAAGTCATGCCCACGTAAATTTCACATCATGATTCTTTCCCCAGTTATCCCGTGGTCAATATTTCCATATACAAAAACCACGAAACATGAGTAGGCCTATTCTAGAATACTGCATTTTTATTCATCAGCAAACAACTGCTGTGTATGAAAATTCACAGGTGGCATAGGAAACCTGATAAGATGTGAGTTACAGAATTTATCAAAACATAGTGAACAAATAAAGGAATGCATGCCTGGGATATGGTTATTGAATCATCCGCAACTTTGATATTTCATCAAACACATGAATTCAATTGTTATTTTTTTTCAAGTTTCTAAAACATCTCACACACAGGATGACGCAAAACATTATACCCAAGGACGGATCCAGAGATTTTCAAAAGGGCCCGCCCTATTGTACACATTTCCGCAGGACCTTCCAGGTTCGAAAATTTTACATTAAAAAGTTAATATTTGGCCCAAAATAGGGGGCGCACGCCCTCTGCGTCCCCCTCTAAATCCGCCATTGCTAGCTATGTAACCACAATTGCTGAACGTCTAAAGAATTCAGATTTTGATATGTCAAACATCATGATAAAGTTTAGGCTTAGAACGCACTACTATTAGTATTTTCATAATTGCGATTTGTAAGCCCACTAACGACAATACAAGAAGATATTTTCATTAATGTCATTTTGTCTTTGGACCTATGATTTAGTTTAATCATTGTTACTTTTATATGCAAAAATTGTCACCCATTGCTCAGCATCTATACCTAAGAGCATCCGCTCTGTGTCATCCGTTTATACCTGTCCTTAGTGCAAGTAGAATAATTATATGCACTTGCGGACCTGAGTCTGTCCTCAGGATGAATGTATACTTTAATTACATCTCGGTAAAAAAAGACACGTGCACCGACCTTGTAAGTATCCCCATCCGCCCATTCAATAGCGTGGGGAATCAATGAGTGTATAACTGTAATAGTTCTTAATTGGAAAAGGAACAGTAAGAGGAAAAAGAGAAACATTAAGTAGGAGGTGTGGGGCACTTGGTGAAAACGTTACATCATATAGTATGCCTATAGATGGAGTTTAATAAAGGGAACATTGAAGTACCAGCGTACGTATATGTAAAAGAGAAAGACAATGTACCAGTTGAAGTGTTAACTATTGTAGGACTATTATTTATTGAAACGGCTATATCGACATAAAACCATATTCAAAGGAGGCGAATCGATCAGGGGAGGGAGGGGGCGCAAAATAATGCGATCGGTACATTTTTGGAGTTGAATTCTATCTTGAATTATAGAAATTGTCTCCGAAACGAGGCATCAGTCACCCGTTAAGCGGGGCTGCCCCCCCCTCCCCCAAGCGCACACAAGCCGCGGGATCATTAGGTGGATTCAGAGGTCCATGCACGGTAGCCACCTTCTAAACCCACATGAACCCAATGTCCCCAACCAGGAAATAAAAAAGGTTCAGGACACCCAAATACTTTACACATTTATATTACATATTACTCAACATGTTCGTCACAACTTCCAGGAGGAAGCCAAAGTGGTCGACACACGTAAATACTTTCACGCCAATAGTTTTGTTTGATTGTTGTAACAGCCTGGATTGACCAAATCTATATAAGAGATAAGGGGGCGGCGATGTGCTATATATATGGCACGCAAATTGACGTTTTGGTTAGAGAGACTGGGGTTGTGCCAACGTGGAACATACAAACTTGCATGGAAACTCACAAGTTCATTAGCATGGGGCAACTTGTGACGGTGGCTAGAATGTGGATGGGGGCGCTTTTTTTGGCCGCTACTCCCAACGGAGAAGTGACAAATTCACCTTTTGTTGCTGTTTGGAATTCGCCAACTTATGCTTGTGAAACAAGGTATGTTTTTACATTTTCATCGGCATGTACTTCATGAATACATTTTTATGGTTGAATAATCCAGTACATTTGATCTCGCTTTTAAAATCGTACACAAGGGTAGGGCGCGCAACTTTTCTGGAATTTTATTAAAGTAAAAAACGACAACAATAACTCTCCATTAAAAGAATTTTTGTTTCCTAGTATTTCTCATGTCTTAATTCAAAGTCAAGGCTACGAGATTCCCGAAATATAAAAAAGATAACCTTTTGACAAGGTAAATTGTTTTTAAACACTCTTTAATATGCCATTTTTTTAACAGGAACATATTTAGGTATGTAGAAGGTAAAACAATTACATTTTAATTGAAAAGCATACATGATACCCCATTATTTGAAAATCACATACCCTATAGGCCTGACGCGTTCTCATTTTTTCATCAAGAATAATGCATATATTATATTTAGGTTTAATGTATTACAGTAAAGGGTAAGCAAATATTACCTCATCAAATCACCCCACTTCCCTATGTAGATTGGCACCGTTGTTAAGGAATTTTTATAGGTCAGAAAAATATATAATACGTAAGAGGCAAGTAGCTGATATTACCTGACCAATATATTACCTTAGGTTATGATAATCCCATTTCGTGTACAATAATTTAGGCTAAGATATACATTATGTATAGTACATGCATAGATGTATACTAGTAGAGACCTGGATTTCTTCCAAATGTTAATCTAATCTGATAATTACATTCCGGATACATGAATTGTGCCCTTTGCTGACCTTAGGTGCTACACGCTATAGTTTCTTGGAAATGTTAAAATCTTACAAATAACATATAAAGACAGATCTAGTACACTTCGCCAAATCATATGCTAGAAAAAGGGACTATTTTGAAGGACGACGAAATTTCATCTATAAATTAAATTAATAACGGACGAACCCTAATAGAGAAAAGTAATGCCTTAGCTTATCATGCTATTAATAAGGCCATGTCTTAAGACTTAACGGTTTTTTTTATCCTATGTTAGCAAAATTTCTTACAGTCCAGTGTGGTTGTTTTCCATTGAAATGGAATCGAAGAGAGAAGTAAACAACTTAAATGCAAAAAGCTCTGTTTGTTAATTGACCTCACTTATAGTACAATAGGATATCCCTCTTATATCGATACATGGAAGATACGTTGTGTTACAAATGAATCGATGTTCTTCTGCTGATGTCACCGAGAGTTGCTATGCCTGACATATTTACCTACTTTGATGTTGAATTATCTCCTGATGTTAACTCAAGGTGTCAGATTACATTGAGGAGAAACGAACGCATTCTCGCTACATTTGGTATACTTAGTATTTCTTGCATAGGCTGGACATAGTATTCTTGGGTAAACATAACAATATCATTCTTATGATAGGCCTATGTATGTAAAGAACCCCATGTGTGGTTTTTGGCTATTAACATTGTTGACCAAATTCAAAAAAATATATAACTTTTAGAAGTGATTCTGAATAACTAATTACCAAATTTATTGTATTTCAACATCACGTTATCATACGGTCTTCCTGCTGTGTTATGATGATGAATGGTGATTAGATGATGTGTGAAAGCACTTGTTTTGGTTCATAGAATCTGGACGTTCAGATTGAAATCGATCAAGACCAGTATCAGAGTTCCTGTCGTGCGTTTCCTATCTATTATGATTATTCAAATGTAATAATGTTATTAATTTATGAGGCAAATTCTATGTTTGAACAGATGTATAAAACATCAGTTAACCGTAATAAGCTTTAAGCCATAGTATTCTAAGATATTTTAACATGTTAATAAGAATCTTAAACTCTCGTACATAGCAATTATGGCTGTCATAATGAGCTTAATCGTTTTACAAAAGTACAGCAGTATCTTAATTGATAGATATGATGCTGATACATCAACTCTGGTCTTGGAACACTGACCTAGAGAAATAAACTACACTTCTTTGCTTACCTGATCATAAATTGTCCACATGTTACATCAGCTACCAAAACAAGTTTTTAAACTGTGTGATTTCTATAATTACCATACAACTGAGGAAAAAAAGCTTAGCTTAACTCATATTATTCTGAAATGGGGATTTGATAGACTTCTGCCAGCGAACGTTCTGAACTGTCTAGTGAAACATAATATGCTATGATCTCCTTTGTACCCATTTCCAGGCATGGCATAGACATTCCCATATCAGAGTATGGCATCGTAGAGAACACGGATGGGCGGTTTAAAGGAGACAAGATGGTCATCTTCTGGGAGACTGTCCTAGGCCTCTACCCCTGGCTGGACGACGACGAGGTGGCCACTAACGGGGGGATACCTCAGGTGAGTACTATAACCGTCGTCATGAAGAATGTATTATCTCTTTACAGCCATGAAGGAACCAGTACCTACTTCCTTTAAACCAAGGAACCTAAAGGTTCCATTCTTTTCCTCAGACTGAATGTAAGACTAATACTAATATGTTTTCCGGATTCAAGAAAATGCATTTATAAGTGTCTCACTTATATCTACACAGATGAACTAATCATCGTTAATGATTACATTACGTGGCTTTTAAAATCCTTGATGTAGAAGAAATTGACTTGTTTGTTTTTAAGAGAATAAGCATATATAGTCAGGACCAATACTTTATATGTTTTCATGTAGGATAAGGCCAATTAGCCCTATTTACCCATTTGAGTGGGATCAAGGGGTATACATGTATGCATTAAGAGTGCAGGTATTTCCAGTCCCAATAAATGTTTAAGAAATAGGTAAATTTTACATTGACTGTTAGTCAGAATCTTACATTAAATGCCACACTTGCTAATTATGTACCCAACTTGTATACACGACTGATAATTATGCTGTTTGTCATCATCCACTTAATTGTATTTTCAACGTTTTAGTTGGCCGACCTTGAGGGACATTTGGTCAAAGCCGCCAAAGACATTGAGTTTTACATCCCTGACAAAGATTTCTCAGGATATGCTGTTATCGGTTAGTACCCTGCATTATGATATACTTCAAGTGATACGAAGTTAAGATAAGGCCTAGATGGCAGGGTATCAATAATTATGATAATGGGAAAAGCAACTATTAGAAGACTTTGATGACCACTGATGACCCTCATCCTATAGGATAAATGAAAAATTAAAGAAGTCTCAGAACAGGCAGGTTAGACCGAAACAATGGGAAACCAACTATTTTTCTTGTGAGGCCACGGCATATCTGGACCAAATACAGATTTCTTAGTTTTCCTATTTGCAACGATCAATGCCCAAATTTCCTTGTCCTTTTGGGTGAAAATGGCTTAGTTATCTGGGCTGCGTTCTTGAGTGTCAATTTTTAACCCTGTTTTAGCTAACTTATATTTTTAGACCCTATTTGAGAGCAGTGCATTCTTGGGTGTGTGTTCAGTCTGCCTCTCTTAGATGACAGCTAAAAATATCTCTCTAAATGACATTTAAAACCGTTCTCAAGTGCACCAGAAATAAGTCTAAGTTAGCTGAGAACGGGCTATTTTTGGCTCCAATGTAAAACTCCTCTCAGCCAACAATAAGTGTCTATGAATTTGTACAAAAATGTGAAACTACTAAAGAATGTGTTAAAACATTAGAAAAAAAGTGCTATATTCTGAAAGCTGAGATGTTATGCTAGAGTTACATGTAAAAAGAATTACAAAAATCTTCACCTAAAACCTAATAACTAGTGTTTAGAAAACCTCTGTCCCATTTTCAGTAAAGACAGTGTATGTATGCTAAGATACCTCTGTTATGCACAACTTACTGGGGCACCTGAAATTATTATGTAACACTGGTGCCAGTGGTCGTTGAGACTGGTGCCAGCAATTGTAGCCCCTCAGTAGACTATGATCCTTCACCTGTCAATCACAATCACCTGTCTGCCCACCGTCTGGGTGCACCAGAAGGGCTCTGACCATGGTCATGCTCTAATGCACACACTTCAATTTTTTCCTGACACTTTTTGGTATCTAAATCATTATGAGATAGGTGAAATCATACCCTAATGGAAAGCCACAGGAGTAAGCTAATTTTTGACATAGCCTATACATAAAAATGATCTAATATTTCATGAGAAAATATGTAAAATATAAAAACACATGTGTTTTCAATGTGCTAAGGGAGGAAAAGGTTCCCAGGGAAATATTAGCCCTGTATGTGTATTGCACCAATTGCCCTTAACCCAATCAGGCCTGACTTATTTTTGGCTCTTAACAACACCCTCAGATAACTTGGCCAGTTAGAAATAAGTCAGCTAAGCCAGCAACTGGGTTGAGTCAGGAACGCAGCCCTGATTATTATATGGGTATATCCAGTCCCCAAATCTCATGGTGTCCCAGGTATTTTATTAAGAAGGTTGTATACCCATACAAGAGGATTCCGTCCCAGATCTGAGATAGACTCTCTTTCAGCTTATATTCTACCTATATCTTTAGAAAGCAAAATTGTTTGAAGACACCCTGGAGCCCCTTCTCCAACATCCCTGTCATTCGTGACTTTTAAGAATTTCATTTTCACATTAATTTGACTACAAAAAATATAAGTTGCATGACATAAGCCAGAATGTAATGTTTTTCTCCCTCAACACTTCCAGACTGGGAAAACTGGCGTCCAATCTACGATACAAACTGGAGTAGCAAGCGGAAGTACCAGCGTTGGTCACGTGACCTTGTGAAAGAGGACCATCCGGACTGGAATGACACTATGATCGAAGACGAGGCTCGCTACCAATTCGATTCTGCCTCAAGGTAACAGCACGAGAGACACAGATTTGGGAGGGGGCTATGCTAGGCTTAAGCGTGTTGTATTACCTTGGTGCACTCTATCCCTTGCATTGGAAATAGGTTTAGATTTAATTGGGCTAATGTGTATCAAAAACAAATGTCAAAGCAATTGTCATCTGTTCAAAATAACAATGTATGAAGAAACTATAATAGTATATATATGCTCATTTTACCATGTATTTATTTCAGAGCACTTATGGAAGGTACCTTAGAGGTAGCCAAGGATCTACGTCCGAAGGCCAAGTGGGGGTTCTACGGGTTCCCACGCTGTTACAATAATAAAGGGGAATCTTATTGCTCAGAGCTCACGCAGTCACAAAACGACCAGTAAGTACATTATCTTTCCTTATATATAGGGCCTATAGGCCTATCGATCGATCCATTCATCTTTACATACATCTTTACATACATCTTTACACACACACACACACACACACACACACACACACACACACACACACACAAACATACATACATACATACATACATACATACATACATACATAATGGCTATAGTCCTATACTTTTGCACCGTGTAGACGCACTAAAAATAGTCAATCAGCGAGGGAAATGCATTTATTTTGTCTTTCACAAGTACTTTTTTGTTCTATATCAGTACCCCCTCCCTTCATGCCACAGAGCACAGCATCTTATCCTATTCGCTTTTCCATTTCAGGTTGTCGTGGCTATTTGAGGCTAGCACCACCATCTACCCGAGCGCCTACATCCGGAGTGGGACGGTTCACCCCCGCAACTATGTCTACGGCCAGAACACCGAGGCCCTGCGCGTGCACAGAAAGTTCTCCAAGCCCGAGGTGCCCGTGATTACGTACACGAGGTACCAGAGGGGGGATGAGGACTTTTATAACCAGGTATGTGATTAATTTCAAACTCACCCACTTACCCATCCTCCATCAGGAGCGTAGCCAGCCCTGAGATTAAAAGGGGGTTCCAAACGAAATTTCATGTAAAGCGAAGAGGTATCCATCCCAACCCCCTCACCCCAAGAAAGAAAAAGAAAACAAATCTTTCTATTTTACCAGTATTTCCCTAAATCAAAGTGGGTTCCGGACAGCCAAGAACCCCAAACCCCCTGCCGACGTACGCCACTATCTATTGCAACTGCCATGCCCCTGAGAATAAGTTCTTTGGCTTTAGAATCATAGATGGGCCTACTATCAATCTGAATCGTTCTCTGTCGGAAGTGTGGCTTTGAATTTGCGTCGACATTTTCTATTCTTACACCTTAAGAATATTTGAATTTGAAGGGAGGCAAAATCAATATATTCAATTTTCCAAACTCAAATCATCATGGAAATCCATTCTTTGAGGCTAATTCCGGCCCATGTTAAAATCAAAACATTGAAATATGGTGAAAAATCAATGAAAACACATTTTCCTCTGCAATTAGTATTATAGCAATGCTTAACAACTTAACTAATTATGACCCTTTCCTTCCCAGACGGACATGGAGAACTCGCTGCAGCTGTCCATGGACCAGGGGGTCTCGGGGGTCATCCTCTGGGGGTCATCAAACAGCTCTAGCAATAAAGAGAAGTGTCAGGATCTGAGCAACTACATGAGGGAGACGTTCGGACCGTTCACCCAGAAGGTGCTGAAAAACGCTGAGTCATGCAGCATCAGTCTCTGCAACGCCAATGGCCGCTGTTACAAAAAGGACCCATTGAACCATGTCGAGACTCCCGATGTGACCAAAGCCATTAATATTGACGACATTCTGTCATCACCAGAGGCCAATAGAATCCATAACGTCCCTTATCGCATTTGGAGAAAGCGGATGATGTGGTTGAGAAGAACGAGGGCGCTTTATGAAGATGATTATATTTGTCAGTGTTTTTCTGGATGGGAAGGAAACAATTGTGATCTGCCAACGCTGAATTAAATTAAAAAGATCAGCACACGCACACATTCCATTTTTGCGGCATTGTCATAGACAAGCGGCGCTATTTATGTATATTTTAATGATTAATAATTTATGTAATTTATTGTGAGGATAAAGATCTGAGTATGTTAAAGATAATGTGTTTTTCTTATTTTGTTGTTGTTTTTGAAATAATGGCACTTATCCCGTGCACCTGGGTATATTGATATTGATATTGATTACCTCTTTGATATAACAATTGACTTGATGTACATCGTCTGAATAAACCTAAACACCCGGCTAAGGTCATATAGACATGAAAATCATCTTGGAAACACGTTTGTTAAATGTGACCTCTTACGTAATTATACTCGGAACTTATTATTAGGCCTATACTATAAACTTTAGGAAAGCTTGCCGCATAATAAAAGGAGCTAAAAAGACACATAAGAGCATCTCTGAAAATAACTTTATGAATGTGCAATAACAGTTTAAAAGCAACAATTTCTTTCTTCTATCATAGCTTTTGCATTGGAGTTTAACCTGCAGTATCATATTCCCTGATGAGATGGACCTTGTGATATACTACTAACGCTCAACGCTCTCACATGCACTCTCTGACGTTATTTTAGTCAGCCATTGGTATGATATCCTACCGCTAAAACATGATAATTGAACAAGTTAGAATTGCATGCCTATTTTGCGGATCGGGATTAATCTATCGAAACCTTTAAGTTTTTGAGTAATTTAGAAAATTTCTGAAGACAGGATGGAACTATACAGCTATTAGTAGAGCGGCCAAACTCAAAAAGAGCCTTATTTAAGGAAAAACCCCAACCGGAGGTATAACAAAGCATGCCATACCTCATTAGAAAGATAAATATCTCAACTTTATGGCCTGATAGTTTGTACTAAAAAAAGTGCGTCCCAGCATATCGTAAATCACTGGTTTCCATGGCAACCACCCAAAAATCAGGTAATTCTGAAATCAACACTATTTTTGACATATCTTCCTTAATTTTCAAGGTAGAAGCACAAATGAGATATCAAAATTAAGCATTCCTAGAGTTCTATGGGATAGAAGGCTGAAATGGGTTGTCTTGGTTACTCGGTTGCCATGGTTACCAGAAATAACTTCAAAATTGACCATGATTTCAGTTTCTCTTCTCTTCTTGTTATCATAGCAACCGTAAATATGGGTTTATCAAGGAACAACGTATCTCATCTCAAGAGTACATGTCCCCTCTACATGGAAACGAGTGTTTTTTGTCAAAACAATTATATGGAATGCAGTAAATGACTGGTTTCCATGGAAACAACTCAAAATTCATGTTATTTCAAATTTACCAGTATTTGGGCACTATCTCCCTTAATATAGAAGATAGAAACACAAATGATATGTCAAATTGATGCACTCTGAGAGTTACATTGGATAAGAAACTGAAATTGGTTGTTTCTGTTACTCGGTTGCCATGGTAACCCAAAATAACCTCAAAAATGACCATTTTTTTCACTTTTTCTCTCATTCCCGTTACCATAGCAACCAAGAACATAGATTTTAAGGTGTAACAGAGTACAGTCTATCTTATCTGAAGTGTATTAGTCTCTCGTGTGTACATTTGGGGTTTGTACTGGAATATCTTGAGCATAGAATATAATAAATGACTAGTTTCCATGGCAAAAAAATAAGGGTTCCTTAAAAATAAAGACTAAAATGGCCATATCTTCCTTAATATTCAAGATAGAAGCACAAGTGAGACATCAAATTAAAGCACTCTGAGAGTTCTATTGAATGGTATATTGAAATTGGTTGTATTGGATACTCAGTTGCCATGGTAACCACAAATAACCTCAAAATTTACCATAATTTCAGGTTTCCCTCCTGTTTCTGTTACCATAGCAACCATGAATTTAAAGGAAAGCTAGCACATAATTGAGGGTTTGATATTTGTCAATGAAATTCTTTGTGCATGGAATATGCATCAAGAACTAATTATGTTAGAAATATTTTAAGCATATTCCAATTGTGGCCACTGTTGTGGGACTTTGATATTTGGTCTATTTTAATGGGTTTTTAAGGGAAATCCCCTAATTTGTGACGTCACAAGGACTTTAATTGGGATTCCCCAGGTTTAAAAAAAGGGAATCCCCAATTCTCAATAGTGTATACAAAGGAATTTCTGCTGTAGTATTAAATTTTTATTTTAAGCCATGTGCAGGCTATACATACTTGTTTCCTTTATTCACCTACATTCATTCAGTTACCTAAGATTCCAAATCTATTTTGAAAGGGATTCCCCTTCATTATGACGTAGCAAGGACAGAACTGTCACCCAAGAAATTAGGGAATTCCCAAATTTTATTTTATTTCCTCTATAATTCACTAATACTTTGACTTTTTCCATTTTTTCCTTTTGATATAGTTTTAGAATACTCAAGAGCAGCTAAATAATCAGAAAATAGGTTTGTGAAGAATTATATGCAAGGTTTCCTTTAAGGTATAACCAACCAACAACTATCTCATCATAGGGGTAAATCATCTTCATTAAAGGTATGGATGAAATCAATTCAAAACCATGCTAGAAAATATAGTAAATGACTGGTTTCCATGGAAACCACCCAAAAATCAGGTTAGCTAAATTTCATCAATATTTGGCTATATCTTTCTTAATATACAAGATAGAAACACAAATGTCATGTCAAATAGATGCACTCAAAAAATTCTATGGCATAGAGGACTGAAATGGGTTGTCTTGGTTATCCAGTTGGCATAGAAACCAAAGATGACCTCAAAATTGATCATAATTTTGTTTTCCTTTTATTTCTTTCAATATAGCAACCAATAGTATTACTTTTCAAGTCCAAGAAAGTACATTGTATAATATTATCATCTATAGGGTGTATAGATCTCACCTATAGTCTGAAGAAAGAGGCCTGAAGGATAATCATCAAAAGTGGTGCCTAAGATGCACTTAAAATGCATCTAAGATGTGCCCATGATGCCTTTAATATGCCCTAAAGATGCTAAAAAGATGTGCCTAATATGTCCAAAAGTTGTACCTAAGATCCCCCTATAATGCCCCTAGAATTTGCATAATATGGTCCAATAATGCCCAAAGGATCTGGCTAATATGCCCAAAAGATGTAAGTAAGACCCCCCTTCAGATGCCTCTAAGATGTGCCTAATATGGCTCAAAGGATGCACCTAAGAGATATGCCTAAGATCCCCATAAGGTTTACCTAAGATGCCCCTAAAATGCACCTAAAAGGTGCCTAAAGCCCATCTTACACTATCTGTTTGGGATTAATTTGGATGCTCTTGCATCACAAGCAATTTCAATTTCAGATATTAACATGTTGGTATCCAACACAGCAAGCATTCCATAAAAAAACATATATAAAATATTTTGTGATGGTACTTGCTGGACCCAATGCAAGTACTACCACAAGTACTTATGCAAGCACATCCTTATATTCCAAAGATGCACCTATATAAGCCAACAATAAGCTTCAAAGATGCAGCTAGATGCAGCTAAGATGCGCCCCTATGATGGTCATAAGATCCCCTTAGATGCCTAAGATGCCTAAGATGCCATTAACTTACCCATCAGGTGCAATTAACGCGCATATAAGATTTGCCTATGACACACCAAAGATCACCCTATGATCCCAGAAAGATTCACCTGAGATGCATCTAAGATTTTTCTGGGATGCAGAAGATGTGCTTAAGATCAGAGATATCATTTTTCCTTTATTTTTTTTGGATTTCCAGATTTTTGCCAGTTCAGTATGAACAGGAGTTTTTTTCTCTCAACCCAAGTCACCAGTTCTGCTTTTCAATGTATACTTTTGTTGTTTCTATTCCATCTAAACCATAGATGTACATTTCCTGGTGAACATGTCCACTTTCTTAGTTTCTGAACTACAAATCTGGAATTATCCTCCCTAATTTCTGGATATTTCATACCTCCTCAATGGCAACAAGATTCAATAATAATTCCCTAAGATGCACCTAAGATGTTTCAATGATACACCTTAGATCACATAAAGATTCCCATAAAATTTGTCCAAGTTGCACTTGAGATTCCACAAAGATGCACCCTTAGATCCCACAAAGATCTCCCAGAGATGCCCTAAAGATGCACCTAAGATTATAAAACAAATCCTGCAAAATGCCCTAAAGATGTACGTAAAATGTAGTCAAGATGTACCTGTAATGCCCAAGATGCACCTAAAATTCCACAAAGATCCACCCTAAGAACCAACAAAGATCTCCCTGAAAGATGCACCTAAGATCCCAAAATTGATCCCCTTAAGATACACCAAACATGCAACTAGAATGTTGTATGATGGTCCTAAGATCCCCTAAGATATGCCTAAGATGCACTTGAGATACCATTAGGATGCCCCTTAGATCCCATAAAGATCCCCCTTAAGATGCATTTAAAATCTCTTTGAGATGTGCCAAGATGTGCCTAAGTTTCCACCTAAGATGCCCCAAAGGACCACCTAAGATGCCAATAAGGTGCCCCTAAGATGTGCCTCAAAATTCATAGACCCTGTAGCCTATGTTCTATATCAAACCACTAAGATCCCACAAGGATTCCCCTGGTAAATGCCTAAGATGTACCACAGGTGTGCCTTAAAGATCCACTTTATAGCCTCCCAGATGTGCCTATGATGCACTCAAGTTGCCTATGATGCATCATACCTCCCACAATTATGCCTCAAAGTCCTCCTAAGATGTCTAAGGTACGCTCTGTCCTTTTACCCCTTTATCCCTTCATTCCCTTACTCCCTTAAATGGCCTACTGATGCCAACAGCTGACCCCAATAGCAGCCAAATTTTGAAACATGTTTAATATGGATTCACGTGGCCATCAGCAGCAGTGTAAGTGGTTGGCACCAATGGCTGTGCTAATACACGTCTTTTGACCTACGGGTTTCCCACGGTTTTAAGGGACTGGAGCTTGTTCCCAGCCTGTCCAGACACCAGAAGGGCGGACACCTATCCCCTCCTCACTATAGAAATGCATAGGAAATATATTTCATTTCCAGTTTAGACAAGGAATATAATGTTTTTAGGGGTGGAAAATTATATATTTGGAAAAAGCAAATCCTCATCTGTCCATTGAATCTGATCAAAACACTGGAAATACTTCCATAACTGTGTAAAGTAATAATATACAAAACAAGTTGGGTAAATATAGGGAGGAATGCTCCATGGTTCCCTGAAAATAGCCATCCCCACCTCATGGTGAGATCAGAGGGGTAGTTAGTAGTGGCATTAATTAGCACCCTCCTGTAGTCATAGACCCCTACGGACTGATGACCATTTTATACATAAACCTCTTGACCATGGGAACAAAATGACCCATTAACTGTGTTATCATGGCCCAAGATTACACCATTACCTAATTCTAAGCTGCTCCCATCCCCACAGGAGGTACCAGAACTGAGCTGCTCAGACTGGGGTCAATTCCCCCCTTATGTCTGACCAAGGAACTGTCCTCCCTGCTGGCCCTGGGACCCTCCAGGGGCACCGATATTACATAATCTTCCCATATCTAGAAAGCCAAGCTGATTGTGCGTTGGTATGCGTTGTTCAGTCAGTGTCTGTCAACGGCCACACCAATTGGTGGGCTGGTGGGAATGCTGATTCACCCTTCCACTGGCCCAAATCAGTTAATGGGCATGGGGCTTAATGAAAAATCCCCAGCACAAACCTGTCAGGCACTGAGTAAAAGCTATGTTGAAGCATTACCCTCTTCAGTCCCACCTACCTGTGCAAAGGTATGTTTATGATAATTCTAATCCTTTATGGATTCCTCAAAATAAGACGTTTATGAGACCTCTGACTGCAAAATAAGACGTTTCTAATAGCCTGATTAATGACAAAACCAAAATAAAACCTTATAAAAGATGCGTAGGCACCCCGTAGGTGCATCTAATGGTAAGTACTCATGGGATTCTTGGGGATACTCAATTTCTTTTGGTATAACTGTTGATATTAACAGGGAAACTAGTTATGACAGGTACATTTTGACTTATGAACTTCATTCATATTCTTCATTAGACATTAATTTTCTTATTGTAAGAGAGATTGATTAGTTTTAGATGGTTGTCAATTCAAGCATCTATACTGGTCATTAATCATATCTTTTTTCTCCAGCAACACAGTGCTGTTGTCCTCTGGTCAAGCCCGAGAGATGAGTTGGTCATTTTATGCTGAAGTCACCATTGAAATATATAGGAAATCGCTGGCGAATTCAGATTTTAGACTTTGGCAATCAAAAACCAGCAATCCAGAGAAGATTGTAGGTTTAACATAGAGTTCCTATGAAATCTGGGTCCCCAATTCATCCTCTTAGAGATTGAAGGACTTCTATATATGGTCATATTTGGGGGTCAAACTGTTGTACCCATACTCCACAAACTAGAAAACCTGTATGTTCTACCCCCGTGGGGATCCGGGGAGGGGGTTCCTTCAGGAGCCTCCTGGGAAGAATAGGTCCCCAGCAGCCCCTTGCTGTTCTTAGAAGGCGCCAAATGGGGAGACCAGACTCAGTAGCTCTTTGGTAGAGTGCCCGCCCTGAGTCCGGGAGGTCTTGGGATTTATCCTTGGCCGAGTCACACCAAAGACTTGAACAATGGTAGTGGTCACTGCTTGCCTGGCACTCGGTATAAAGTAAGAACCACGAAACATGACTGGTCAGCCTGGTGTCAGTATAATGTGACTGGGTGGGGTATTGTGTGGGCCTATGACATGATATCTCAGTGTGGCAGCACTATAAAGAGGGCATTTGGTCCCACTGCTACAAATAGGCACCTCATTTCATAAATTTGGTCACCGACCCTGTGGCGTAAAACGAGCTGAAAAGCTTTACCTTGTGCAGTCTGGTAAAAGAACCCTTAAGGGTTGGCCAGACGTTAAACTAATCCCACAAACAAACAAACAAACCTATACGTTCTAAGCAGCCATGCAATGTGAAATAAATTATGAAAAGTAGGGTGCAAGCATAGCAGGTGCTAGTGGTCTGACCCGCGACTAGTTCAGGGATGCACACATGTTTTGCCAAATTTTCCACACATTTCGGTCAATTTGAATCAGAATACAGGTTAATGTCGATATCTTGATGATGTCGCCAATCGGTTTTACTGGAATAAATTGATATAAACCCAGATATTCATGCTATTCTTCACACTATTTTTCATCACTTTCCCTACTGGGGCGGATCACAGACTGCTCACTGGTATTGTCAAAACAGCATCAGCTGATGTCAACATGGTGTGGTCCTAGTTGGTACGGTGGTCTCAATCCTCCACATTTCAGTCCTTTGTACACCTTTAAATCAGCATTGACAGGCATTATGGAGCATATATTATGGATGATTAATATTTAGAGTTGGTCCAGGTCAATATGAAATTATGTCAATAATCATGATCAGCATCGACAGCAAGGTTAGTACTCTCCGCATGTCAACATGGATGATGGCGGGAGGTTTGCATCAGCATCATGGTCATAAATCTTTTTATTTCTTGTTTCGCTAATAACTCCTTTCCTAGTCTGCATATTTAATCTATTTGATATTATATGCTCAAAATAAAAATGAATAGGCCGGAGTTTTACAGTTTTAACCATATGTGAATCTATAAGATCTACCTAGAACCTTATGATGACTATCCTTCATGCCTGTTTCTTGAGACTATAGATGAGATCTGTACACCCTATAGATGTCATACGTTGTAACTCTTGGACTTGAAAAGTAATACTATTGGTTGCTATATTGAAAGAAATAAAAGGAAAACAAAATTATGATCAATTTTAAGGTCATCTTTGGTTTCTATGCCAACTGGATAACCAAGACAACCCATTTCAGTCCTCTATGCCATAGAATTTTTTGAGTGCATCTATTTGACATGACATCTATGTGCTTCTATCTTGTATATTAAGAAAGATATAGCCCAAATATTGATGAAATTTAGCTTACCTGATTTTTGGGTGGTTTCCATGGAAACCAGTCATTTACTATATTTCCTAGCATGGTTTTGAATTGATTTCATCCAAACCTTTAAGGAAGAGCATTTACCCCTATGATGAGATAGTTGTTGGTTGGTTATACCTTAAATTCATGGTTGCTATGGTAACAGAAACAGGAGGGAAACCTGAAATTATGGTAAATTTTGAGGTTATTTGTGGTTACCATGGCAACTGAGTATCCAATACAACCAATTTCAATATATCATTCAATAGAACTCTCAGAGCGCTTTAATTTGATGTTTCACTTGTGCTTCTATCTTGAATATTAAGGAAGAAATGGCCATTTTAGTCTTTATTTTAAGGAACCCTTATTTTTTTGAGGCAGTTGCCATGGAAACTAGTCATTTATTATATTCTATGCTCAAAATATTTCAGTATAAACCCCAAATGTACACATGAGAGACTAATACACTTCAGATAAGATAGACTGTACTCTGTTATACCTTAAAATCTATGTTCTTGGTTGCTATGGTAACGGGAACGAGAGAAAAAGTGAAAAAATTGTCATTTTTGAGGTTATTTTGGGTTACCATGGCAACCGAGTAACAGAAACAACCAATTTCAGTTTCTTATCCAATGTAACTCTCAGAGTGCATCAATTTGACATATCATTTGTGTTTCTATCTTCTATATTAAGGGAGATAGTGCCCAAATACTGGTAAATTTGAAATAACATGAATTTTGAGTTGTTTCCATGGAAACCAGTCATTTACTGCATTCCATATAATTGTTTTGACAAAAAACACTCGTTTCCATGTAGAGGGGACATGTACTCTTGAGATGAGATACGTTGTTCCTTGATAAACCCATATTTACGGTTGCTATGGTAACAAGAAGAGAAGAGAAACTGAAATTATGGTCAATTTTGGAGTTATTTCTGGTAACCATGGCAACCGAGTAACCAAGACAACCCATTTCAGCCTTCTATCCCATAGAACTCTAGGAATGCTTAATTTTGATATCTCATTTGTGCTTCTACCTTGAAAATTAAGGAAGATATGTCAAAAATAGTGTTGATTTCAGAATTACCTGATTTTTGGGTGGTTGCCATGGAAACCAGTGATTTACGATATGCAGGGACGCACTTTTTTTAGTACAAACTATCAGGCCAGCTGCACGACATGGTGCACAAATGGAAAAAATTGGTTTTAGCTTGTTATACCTCCGGTTTGGGTCAACTCCCAAAAAGCCTCCTTGGCCGCAGTACTATATAGCTCCCATGGTATATGCATGCCTCAGGTTTGAAGGAGGAATCCCCTGTTATTTTAGAATTGCAAATCGATAATTGTGACGGAAAACCTTGGGAATCTTAAAGGTGAAAGAAGGAGGTTGTCTGTGAGAAGTCAAAGATTCACCATGTTTTCAAAATAATACGAATGAAACAATTGTGAAAATCCACAAAGAACGGCCTAAGTTAGAACTATTTGAAAATCATAATTATAGCCATCCCCACCCAGCCACCATTGTAGCTAGAGGAGGACACGCTTACTGAAAAGGCGCACAAGGCCGGCACGTGACGTCACATAGCTACACTCTGCGGCCACTTTATATGAACAAATCTTGTAGCAGACATACACACTTTATTGTCAATTTGTGCACCTTTTTGAATTCATCTAACCTTCCTCCTTCCCTCAATGTTTGTACGTATTTGGTCTCCACCTTTTTGAAGGTTGTGTCCTGTGAGCACAATGATATGACTAGTATAAGTGGGCTCACTATCTATATAGGGGATAACAGCCATATATCCTCATACTTCATGTTTTAAAGGAAGGGTTGATTTTTCATCTTTACAAAAGCAGATAAATATAATGATTTCACTTGATCATTAGACCTTGGCATATCTAACTTTATTTTCGTTGTTGCAATTTAAAAGATATAGGCATTCACACTGTGCAGACACATGTATGGCAAGTATGACATCACTGATATTGAACCCCTGCGCCACCTACTGAGAGACAAAGATGTTTGCAGGATCTTCCAAGGTTTTGAACTGCGATAGAAGCACGAATCATCATTTAATGTTATATTTTATGAGGGGAAAACATATATAGGAACATTTTAATGAGTTCGAGATATTTTAAAACATTTTTAGTCCTTTGAATTAACAAATTATCTTTGGAATACCCTCAAAATCTGGCTGTCCTTATACCTCATACCTTAAAATTAGGGTCTTTGAAAACAAACATTTTCTTACTCGAAGCCTGAGTAATGGATCTACAGAATAGTAATATGGATTTTTTTTAGGATATAGGCCCATAGAGAGGCCAAATATGGCCTTATCGGGTGGAAGGGGCTAGGGTAATACTCCATAGCACTATTCCCTGTTCATACCTCTATTGTTCTCTCGGAAGTGCAAATGATGTCACCTCGTCCAAAATGGGATGGCCATCATTGAACTATTGTTAATGTTTGTTTTAATACTGCGCGATGAGTATATAACTAAGTATCCATGAGTCGTTTGTCCAGAATGTCTGAGTCAATCAGACTGCGTTTAAAGTTAGCTCATTCACTTCCCAATAGTTCAAAAGAAATGAACGATGAGGGAGCTCTTAATATGAAAGGGTTTTTTATTCAATAAACATCTCATCCCGAGTCAAAGCCACTATGTATAAGTCTCCATCAGTCCACCTCCCATCTCCTATCAGCAATCAACCACATTTAGAATACAAGTTGTTCCAACACATTCTAGACCGCTCTAATGCTTAGCTCTATCACAATCCTATGTCCGAGGTAGTTGGTATAGGTAAACTCCAGTCTGCTGCGCGGGAGCCGATGTACTAACTCCAAGTAGCTCCTTTGCTAAACTTACTCAGCTGACATTCTCACTTAAACTGCTTGCTCCTCACTTTGCAACGCCTTTTATACTGGTTAACAGGTGGCGCTGGGAGCGTAAGATATTTCTTTCTAGAAGTAGACTAGACGTAGACTTGCTAAGCCTGATCCTTGTTAGATTATACAACATGATGATATATTAAAAGTGCTAAGCTATTAGTACATTCGACGGCGGTCAGGTGTTTGAGTTTAAGGAGGTGGACGACTTAGCTCAAACCAAATGAAGATTTCAATCAAATGCGATAGGTTCCCAATTTTGATGATTGGATATATTTGTTATTATTATTTTTTTTAATATAGAGAACCCAATGTGGGGTGGCTTTGACTCTCGTGGTACATCCAACAGTGTCAATATATTCAGAAATTCATTTTTGCTTATTCAGAGGTATAAACAAAGATACATTCATATGATCGGTTTTGCTTAGTACATAAGTACATTTTACCGGTAGTCCCATGTTGAGACTCAAGATCAGTAAAACCATTCATAAAGTTTCAATGTAAGTTCATAGCATTATCAGCCCATATCAAGGCTTAAGGATTGCGGCACCCGTTCATAAGGTGACAAGGTAAGTTCAATGTGTTATCAGCCCAGATTATGGCTTAAGGATAGCGACACCCGTGCATAAGGTGACAAGGTAAGTTTTGACTTAGTACATACCGCTTGATCCCTTCGGTTTTCCCTTATGTCATTAGACATAGTGGATTGCAACCTGAGCTGGGATCCTTTCCAGCCATAAGGCTCTCTCTGCTTCCCAGAATGTTCTTTTCAAACTTGTTCTGATCACAGAGAGCATGGCTCAACTAAACCCACAATATCCAATAATAGGGTATTGGACATGCAGCATTTAGCTTTACCATGGCCTGACTGTACATTGAGCCCTCTCTGCTACCGGAAGATCTTGGACCCACCAGCAGAGCAGAGACGACCGGCCAGTGACCCAGTCGATAGCGATTACCGGTCCCAAGTCACCCTGGGTGGTCACCGACGGTCTGATCCAGGTGAATCTTGCAAACCCACACTGAACTTTGACCGTTTTCACTGGCCTTGCCTGTTCACTCCTGAGCTGTCAGGAGCTAGGTGGGGTCTGTCGGCCCCGTACCACGTACATACCACTTACTGGCGGGTGCACACCTAATAGACCTTAATTTAGTTGATTCTGCCGTATGGGATTGGCCTCCCCCGCACCCACTAGCTCTGAATCGGAATTTTAGTCGTATGTGCCCCTTGTGACCCAGCAGCCCGATATGTACGCCGACTAGACGGTACCACAGTAGGATGTTAATTCATCCTTCGCTAGACACGGGGGCCTTCAGTACGTCTCTCCCCAGCACTATAAATCAGTTTAACGTGTCCCCGGACTCTCGCGAGCCCACTGCCGCCTGTTGTACACTACCCTTCGAGGAGCTCATCCCTCTCGGTAATGTACAGTTTTTTGATTTATACGATTTGGAACACAAGTCAACAAAACTCAACATTTATACAGTATAAAGTTGTCTTAACCTTCTAAGAGTAACAAATACACAACAAATCCAATTTCAGAACGAGTTAACACAATAAAAGTCAATACAGAGAATTCGGACATTTTGAATGACCGAGCTACGGAGGACAAAATCCGATGAATTTAGAACCATTCTTAACTAACACAACATTATTTACAATGATTACAAGGTCCATGCATATGACCTGGCAACATTAAGCAGTTTGATCCAGAAAATATTACCATCCACGTCGCGCGCCCACCAGTCATGCTTAGTACACGTGTACTTAGCGGGACGCTTGACTGGAGTTCCCCTCCAGGGTTTGACCTCGATTTGATTCCTCCAGGCGTGAAGCGCCCGGATGGCAAATTTCTGCTTCGAACAAATTTGGCGAGTTTGCAGGCCCGACCTGACATTTTGGGCCGAGATAAATTAATTTTATCGCCTGATTATGTTAGTTGGGGACCTAAGCCTTAATCTAGCACGAAGTTTTAGAAAATTTAAATGATGATTTGATCATGTTAGCCGATATCAAAATTTGGATCTTTTGGATCAAAAAGGGGTTTCCCCAATTAGCCTCGTTTTGACGTCATTTTAATCAGTGCCGACGGTCTTTTGTGTCAACCGGACGTGTTTTTCTTGACTTTTCAACTTTATCGTTTATAATCTACATCCCCAGCATGGTTCGTGTGGCGATCTTCACCTCAGATCGGGAGGCGAACATTCAGGATTACCCGGATCTCATCACCAGGGGCTCCGATAACACCTTTATTGTTTTCCCAAGTACCGAGGCGACAACTGCGGAACTTGCCGGTTATGCGTTCGCCCATCATCTACTCCATCCAGAGGACGCCCTGATTGTGATTGTGAATTTGTTAGACGTCCTGACATGGGACAGGGAACTCAACCTTTTCCTTCCCCTCTACATAGGCGCTGAGACGGCCACAAAGTTTTACGCCGAATTATTTAATCGGTCGTTCCTGAACATCCAGGCGCACCCCCTCCCGACCACTTTCATGCTGGCAACTCCCTCAGGGTTTGACGCCCGGAGGTGGGCATCAACGGACAGTGACGGGAGCCTACAGAAGTGGGTAAACAAACTGGTCCCGAAGGTTAGCAGAGAAGTACGGAGGGCAAATGACTGGTATCAGGTGCCCACCGTTGCCACCGGGCAGGCCCTCCACATCATTCGTCCCGTCGTTGACGGCTCTATGACAGTCAACGATTTTCGAGGTCTTGTGGACGGCTACATGCCGTCCGCCCAGGTGTCCCGTCGATGGGCTAGGGCCTTGGGCCATGTCGTGGCCCGGCTGCCAGTAATCCGACAGTAGACCGTCGGCACTCTCTTTTTTGTACATAATAATTCTTCAAGTAATTTTTTACCCAGTGATTCTTTAGCTTAAATTCCCGACTAGTACTTAGGACACTATTTAACCAGGAGGCCTCGGCCAGTTTGTTCTCACGGGAATCAGGATCAAGGACCAACAGACTGTTCACACGGGGGCTTGCTGTTTCTTCGCCCGTTGCCGGGCCTTCGTCCTCTTCGTCGAGATGGTCCAACACCCCGACCACTCCGAGACCGGGTAGGTTCAGCCTTCTTTCTTAACTGTTCTTGGCACGTTAGATAGGCTACTAACCGTAGATTTAAGGAGATAGTTGGTCAGGATTATTCTTAGTGGTTTTTCGGCTCGCCTTCACGTAGTTGTATTCCGGAAGCTGATGTCACTCCCGGAACTAGAGATTGTATTTCGCTGGTGATTTTTGTAACGGGTAGTGTGGGCGGCCACCTGGTGTTTACTTTTGGATCCAAGATGGTGGACGCGGGCCGAAAACTAGGACCTTGTGTACTAAACTTATTATCTTTTCCAGGTCCTGTGGTTATTGATGATAATATGAACGGCATAAGGTGGTAGTGTTGGGCACTGAGAGACGTCAGGCTATATGATTTTAGTGGGAGGAATTGTTTTAGGCGAACATGATCAAGCATTTTGTCTCGCGTGTGGTTGGGCGATAATAGGGTTTTTTTCTGACTAGTGGTTTGTTGACATTACCGATTCAAGCAGGCTCTCAGTGTGTGGGTAGATCGCACCGTGTTGGCCTTAGAGTGTTATTTTATTACTATTAACTACTAGTTGACTGACACTGCACCAATGGGGTTGTGTGGATGACCAGGGATTCCGGTCTGGACTGTACAGCACTAGATTTGCCGTAACAGAATTCTTTGTTTTGACGTTCCCCGTACAAGACAGTAGTGTACATGTCTACATTGGAAACAATTCACATGGCGTCGCCATAAGGTGTAGGCGCTTCATGGGGTTTCACCCTGGTAAGTTTGAGTAACTGCAGGTGACCAAGTACTTTGGTCCAGACTGCGCAGCTTTAGATTGGCTGTGGCAGAATTCTTTGATGAGTTGTTACCTTTATAAGGCAATGGAAACCTTGAAGGCGACGCCACAAGGTGTGAGCGCTTCATGGGGATCCCTCCAGGTGAAGTTATTTAGTCTCCTGTGAGGACCCCGTGGTAAGTTCTGGGTCTGTAGCAAAGGCTACAGACTCCAGTTGGGATCTAGTTTCACACAATGGACTGATGCGTCCCAGAAGACTTCGTCAGTGCCATGGTGTTAGAATAAGTTTGATAGTTAGTATTATTGTGCAGTGTCGTCCAGATGGGGAGATAAGAATGATGATAGGAGCTGGGTCTATTGTGGTTTAATTAAGAGACTACTTTGGTTTTCTAAGAGCCAATACCTGAACGGTATATCCCATTGTCATTCTGACTACCTCATATTTATGTCCATTGTGTTAGAATAATTTACCAACACACTTCAATGGTTAATATTAAGATAAAACCCCTTCCCCCCTTTTGTTAGTTACGGGTGGTAGCTCGGCGTCCAACCCCTATATTCAATCTGGGTTTGAATACCGAGTTCCACTGTTATACTGGGTAGTTGGCGCCCTCCTATCGCAACAGGCAGGTGCGCCCCTAACACCAAACAGTTCCATAAATAGATATTATACATATTTTAACAGTAATAATTCACCGTCTTATTTTGTACAATACACTACATGGGGAAAACAGACATGGAAAATTGTGGGGTAGTTTTCATTCCGTAAAAGTAGTATAAGTGTCATGAAAGACATTAAATATTAACTGTACAAAGGAGGTTGAGATTATTCGTTACTTGTTAGTTATCACCAGAGGATCGGGTCTCAGATTCAGGTCCATTTCTGATCTGACTACCGGTCCTCATTAGTTACACGTGGGTTGTCGGTACCCCCCATCCGTAGAACCAGAATGGGCAGCACCGAGTTTCCCATTGTTATAATCGGGAGCAGACTGCATATTTTTTTTTTTTTTTTAATATGCAGCCTACCCCCCCTTTAAATTATAGAGATGTGTAAATGCATCTCTTCAGATCACTCACTTCCAGACAGCACCTAGTAAGTCGGGCCTTTACCGAAGTACAGTACAAGGTTAAACCCGTCTTTTGTTCAGGTCTATGCCCGTTTTTCTTGTGGAGAGTCAAGACTACTCCTGAAAAGACTCCGCCCCCAGCCTATCCTAACTATGCGCACGCGGGGCAGGAATATATATTAGTGTTATAGACAGCTTTAGTAATTTGATTCCTTCCTAATAGAATGGGTAGACTATTAGCTAAGGGTTTTTCAACTAAGTTTTTGCAGCCGTTCGTTAGGGAATCAGTAGTCTGTGTCCCCCCTCTTCAGCTCAACTGTTGAGCGGAGACCCGGTTACTTTTAGCGCCACGACGGCGGTCAAGACTAGTATTTCATTTGTCTTCATTTTTTTTTTTTTTTTTCTCGACGGCGGTCAGCTCTGAAGCCGCACGTCTTTTTTATTAATTTTTATTATTTCTAATTTACCCGGGTCGAAACTTGACTTCTTGTCGTTTTGCCCCTGTCCCGGTTAAACTGGTCTAAACATGGCCTAAATAACTTAGTCTTGTACCTTTGGGCAGTTGTTTGTCATTCTTCGCATTTCGCTGGATCCTGATTTACAGTAAAATCAAAGGACCCAACGACTAGGATATGTTGTGACTCGGTGATCATTACACATAGCCAAGATGATGAGACTACACATTTTGTACAGCGCCTCGTCTCATCATCCTGTGGGTTTTAGCTACAACTTCCCCCCCACAGGGAGAAGGCGCTTTTTCACAGGTGAAAGTCGCCTTTATGAAGAAGGGAGTTAGCACCCTGTGAATGTCACCAGTTCACCGCATTTTTCCCGTAACTTCTTTTCCCTTGTGACCTCCGTTATACTTTCTGAATGTAGCACGCCTTGGCAGGAGTTGTACACATCCTTGCCCGTTGTAGCGTGCCTGTACCAGAAGCAAACGAGCCACGTATAAGGTACTCTCGTGCGCTGTCACGGAGCGTTCCCCCTTTGAATGGTACTAAATATTCTGCGTTCTTATGCTCTTACTACAACTCGCCCAGAATTCCCTGAGGAAGGGCTCTTAGTTAAATAAATATTGGCCTGCTTTATATATTAGTTTTTTGGGTAATTTACTTTCTATTCGTCGATTTTTTTGTGATGAAGGAACCGCTGTCAGGAGCCAACCCACCCCGGGGCATAATGACTGCCATGGTCGGGCGTCCACCCCAGTGCCCTTCGCAGCGTCAGTGACGCGTAACCCCAACGTCCTGCCTCCTGTCAGGCACCACTGACACCAGGCATGTGGGCAGGCTCCTGCTACTTGTGCAGCCCCCTCATCTTTGAGAAGATTATATATGTAAGCATGCTAAAGAATAGACAGTGGCGTTCCCCAAGTGACTCCTGTACTGTAGCCCGATCCTAGCGGTAACAACAGCACAGGGGTCAGGTGTAGATGGTACTTGCTTGGGGAAGTTCACTTCGCTCGTTGGAAGCGTTGGTCCCGTTGAGCGCACATAGGTATTGTATAGAATTTTGTGTTTCTTTTTAATGATAAAATTTTGCGACACTAGGATCGGTTCCGAATGGCTCCCTACTTTAAAAGAGTTGCCGAATCAATAACAATAAGAGTGTTGAGCTAGGCTACCGGGCATGGGACACTCAACTTGAAAGAAATTTAGATAACCCATGGGTCCATAGGGAGACGGTTGGACCAGCCTACCCGACCCAGGTTTCCCTGGTTGGTGAATTATCATTGATCAGGTTAGTCAACAGATCCTTACCTACCCAAACAGGCAGAGCCCAGCGAATTCCCTGTTACATTTCAGGTTTAGTACTCGTATTACTGAGTTATTAATTCACCATTTTTACCTGTACAGCACTAGGTCAGGTCTTAACACTCGTTACATTGTCATATGATAACTTCATAAACCGTCCCTGGATCCTTTCCGGATGTCCCTGGTCTTACTGTCTTTCGGGCAGGCCCCGGTCCGGTCGCTGTAGAGGTGGGCGTGGTCGATCTAGGAGGGGCGTTAGGCATTGTTCCATGTCCCATCACTGGTTGAGGCCAGTCCGCTCCGACATCAGACCAGCCAGCGTCGATGAGGCGAGGCACTCCCATGGGTACAGGAGTGGCTAGCCCCGAGGAGTATCTCAGGAGTCTGGCCCTGGTATTGTACTTTAAATTACTCATCATTAGACGGGCTAATTTTTTCGACACTCTCAGGGTATCCGGTAGTGGCACCTTAGATGGGTGTTGTCCAGGTCTAGTCGCCGCTCCCATCAGCTGCGCCCCCCAGGTAACTGTCAGGGTGTACTTCAGACACAGTTGGGTCACCAGTAGATCCTTAATGAGCACATAACCCTCCGTATAAGTGTGGTCAGAAGGCATGGCCAATTCTCCCAGAAAGATTGTCTCTATCATATGTGGGTTGGCAAACTGTACATACAGTCCATCTACAGTTTTCCGCCTGATGTACCTCCATTTTCGCCACACGAGGACCACTATGGTGATGACCAGTACCGCCAATAATATAGCGAGCACAGCCACCGCAGTGGGGTTGGCGGTCGTGTTCGGGCATCCAGTCAGTTCCTTCTCGCGGTGTAGCAGCTCCTCCGTGTCCGCTGTCTCCAAGGCCATGGCCCGTGGTAGAGTCATAGCCAGTCCGGCTAGGGCAGCTTTGCCCTGGTGCCTCCGCCAGCATTTCCAGAGAATACACCCAATAATTGTTACTGCTATCACTATGCAGAATATTGTGAGGAGGCCGAAGCCGCCCCCAAAGTTACCTATAGAAAACCATGGGGCGTGTTTGTCTACTTCGTAGCGGTCAGTCGCTTTCTTGATGCCTTTAGCCAAGTCTTTCCGGTGTTTTTGGATCCGCTTGGCCAGAGAGGGTACAGGTATTCTGACTTTTAGGCTCTCCTCGATTTCCAGTAGCTCTTTCCTAATCGTTTCAGGAACAGGATCTGATTCTAACATAGTGGGTTCATTCTCGGGCCTCGTGAAATTAGTGTTCCATCCTCTCACACGACTCGCCGCTTCCAACAGGTCGTTAGGTGGGTACACGACCGTGGTGATCCTGGTGTGTCGGTCACAGTTCCGTAAACTATACGGTATCCATGATCCCTGTGTTTGAAATGCACAGTCGCATTCCACCTGAACTCGCGCATAGTTTTCTATGTTCACCTCCACCGCGGGTTGATTTCTGCAAATCATTTGGCCCCGGGTGTCAGCGCTGACCACAAGCATGTCTCCGTCGTCCAGATACACTGCCATCTCTCCAAAGTCTGCTTCCAAAAGATAGTCCAGTTCACATTTTTCTTGTATGGCCGTGTCATCACGTCTCAACAGTGCGGCAGTGCAGGTATTGTCTGTGATCTTTTTCATGTAGGGCAGGTCCTTGCAAAGCGTAATGGTCTGCCCATAACAGCCTGACCAACTGCCGCTAGCCAGTGGTACATAGTACTGGCGAGACATGGACATAGCCACACTTTTAGGTAGATTAACAATTTGGAGAGCGTCCTTCTTTCGTCGTCCTCTAACTGGTACTGGTACAGGGAAGGTTAGTACCTCGTAGACTCTAAACAAATGTTCGTCGGCCACAACCGGTACTCTTACATACACGATCAATTCTTGGGTGGTTTCATCAAATTTAAATGAGGGCTGACTGTTCTCATAATAGAAGGAGGGGTCTGTAAACGCCACATGGAACCTGGGATGGATTCCCTTCAGATACCTGTTGACTTCCAGGACCGCTCCGACCATATATTGGCGTGGTACCAAATCCATGGTCAGTTGGCCCCATGTCAGGTGTTGCACACCTTTCCTGAACACGCGCGTTTGCTCGACTACCAATTGGAGATACACCATTTCTCCTAGTTTGTCTTCCAGAGCTACAGGTATCATGTTCAGGTACAGTTCCATCCAGTCCACCTTATGTTGGACGAGTTTCATTCTTCGGCGAGTGGTATTATGCGCCTTATTTAGTGACCTTAGATTATCCAGTAGACCTATCACGACGTGGTTAACCCTTTCTACGGCCTCGTCGTGTTTCTCGTTCATCAGTGCCAGGTCTTCGATCATCTGGTCGGAGGACTCTTGTAACACTTTAATCAGTTCCCTGTTATACTTGACATCAGCTGAAAGCCCCTTATTCCATGAGGTTGGAATAGGAAATGTCGGCCATCCTGGGTCGTCCAGCATGATGGGTAGTTTCTTCATTCTTTTGACCCTTCCGCCTGAATCTGATTCTGACCCTTGATTTTGAGGTCGCTGTTGGTTGTTTTTAATTAGCGAGCTTAAGGTTTCATTGAGAATTTCCCTATACCGACCTTTGAGCGCCTGCGATGTCTGATCCATCCAATTCACCAGCGACCTGACATGGTAACAGGCTCGGTCAAGAGCGTCTCCTCCCTTTAGGTACCGATGACAGACCTGGCCAAAGGTAGCCTTGATGAAGGAGCGCCTCTGGGGAATAGTGATCAGAAAACCTTGTCGGACGTGGGTAATATCTGCGGTGGACATTAGCTTCCCTGGTTTCAGTACCACCCCATATTGTTCCAAGGCTATAACTTCAGCATTAGGGGCTAGCCCTTCACTTGGGCTGGAGTCATTTCGTAGGCCCTCAATGCCTCCTACTATGGCCAAAATGAAAAGCGCTGACCACTTCATTGTCATTGGTTTTAGCACTAGTCCGAGAGAGTCAAGTTTATAGTTTGTCTAAAACATTTTCACAACGAAGTTACCTTCATCCTTCTGCGCACCACTATCATCCATGCGCCGAAGTATGCCCTCCTCTCGGGCCCCCTGGTCCGTTTAGTTTGGGACATGCTCGTAGAGGTTTTGCCCACTGTCATTCACCACTCGTCTGATGATCCCGCTCTCGTCTTTGGTGACCGTAATTCTCAAGCCTCTCATACGTTCGCAGGACGAGGGGCGCATTGCTCTGAGGGGTCTTGGCCTAGTAGGCTCCAGTCCGAAACGGCCCCCGTTGGGTCGTACGACGGTTGGCTCGAGGGATACGGGTGCGGCACCTGCGGTGGGTTTGTCGTTGGAAGTGGGCTCGGCCACAGTGGACCCCCCGGCTGGCTGGTTGGCGTCCACTGCTGCTGGTTCCATAGCAGCGGTGAGGGATTGGCGTTGCAGCTCGTCGTCAAGCTGCTCAAGTCTAAACAAGCGGGGTCCGTGGGCTGCAAGTGGTGGAGGAGGGGAGCTCCCGCTGGCTCGTTCCCCGCCGGTGGGGTTGGCGCGTGTTGGTCGGGTGCTACCTCCACTTTTAATCCTGGAGCGGCGACGGTTAGCTGTTCCCCTCCCGTTCGCCTTTCCAGAGTGGGCAGAGGTCGGCCGCCTCGCGTTGTTCGTTGTCTGGTACCTTCCCTGACGCATTTAGAGTTTTGGGTGGCCCTTTGAATGAAAGGAGCAACCTGAGTTTTAATCTCAGCTAACTGTTTGTTCGATTTTGGCACATCCAGTCCCACTGTCCTTCTAATTTCGTCAACAGTCTCAAATAGTTGGAACAGTGGTTGCGTAAGGTCCCAGAACCATCCGGCCTGAATCTGCACAGGTCTGGTGGCCGCTTCCCCTTTCTGAGCTGGCTTGGCCAACGCAGTTAGCCTTGGCTCGGGCTCCGAGTCACTCACCTCAGATAAATTGTAAAAGCCTTTATTCGCTGCTTTCTTTTTGGCTGGAATCGAATTAGCGGACTTCTTGGCTCCTCCTGCGGTCGATCTGGTGGGCCGCCGGGCTGGTGTTCTTGGTTTCTTCCGGGCAATCCCGGTGTCGGTTGAGTCCGGACGGACACCGCCCCGGCCCGGCCAACTCCACCGTCTAAGGGTCTGAGCTGGTCGTTTCTTAGTACTCTCCTTCTCGGCTGCCTTTTCTTTCATTTGGTAAAATCCTAAAAGAATGGCCCAACGAACATTCCCTTGGTGGGTAGCACCCTCTGGTGGGGGCGACTAATCCGTTTCCTTCTCAGGGGGACGATGATCCTTCCCTCCGTGTCCGCAGGGAAAGTAGTAGTTCCCTTTGGATTGCTATGGGGCCGGAGGGCTAGGCAGTTCCCCATGAGTCGGTGGATCAGTGTTCCAGCTAAGTTCTCTTTCCGCCCCTTCCAGGAGAAGTTGAAAGTTGAAAAATCTCCAACTTTCGTTTAGAGATAGAATCAATGTCTATCTCCGTTTCCTCCCGGGCTGGGTTATGCGTGCAATCACCTGCAGCAGAGGTGACCGTCTAGGAGCAGGGTTGCGGACCGACTGGTGCCCATGCCGTCTCCATATTTGGAGCTGTATCCTGTTTCAGGTGGGGAACGCTTGCATCCGGTCCCAGGAGATGACGCCAACCACTGGCATCTCCCTTGGTGTGCGCACCCTCCCCTTCTGCCACGCCCCTGGGCGCGGCGAGGTGGCCGTGAGGTAGACCACCTGTTCCATTAGCATTGATGCTAACGGTGCCGCTTCGCCGAGCTTTTATTTTCACAGGGCGGCATGGTTTCCTGCATTAATCATCCATGTCGTCGCTTTCCCCGCCGTTGAACAGAGCGGCGTAGTTAGGCCGACGGTTCCGACGCAGGTTATAGCCACCTTTCGTCGGGACATGGTCCTCTTCTGTTTTTTCTGGGCTCCGTTCCGATGTATCCGAGATCGGTACATCACCGCAGGGCAGCTTTATGGGCTTGTTATTGCCTGGAGGGGATCTCCCCACCAGCGGCTGGCTTCTGCCCCTTCGTTTAGCTCGTTTGCGTTTCCTCTGTCCATTAGCGCCAGCTGTTCCCCGTTCACAGGCGGCTTTGTTAGGAACAAAGGATAAGTTTGGTAACAGCGCCGTGTCCGCACTGGCGCCCTGACCATCAGTGATTTGCCCGTCCGATTCTGCTAAATCGGTGGGACTTGGACCAGGTTTTTGTGTAGGTACCTTCCTGGCCATAGGAATTGCATCATGCTCACGGGGACCGGTCGTTCCCGTTGAGTTTTCAGTCTCAGCACCCCTTATTTTGCCATCCTTTTCAGCAATTTCACCTGTCGGAGTGTGATGCAATTCAGGGTTTCGGTCAGGATCTGCCCCTTTTGAGTTAGTGATTTTTGCTTCTCTCACCAGTTTTGGAATAACATGAGGGATGGCGGGAGACCACGGCCCATGGGCAGGCTTGAGCTTTGAAATGTTTACTAAATGTGGTATTTGTTTCCCAGTTTTCAGCGACACCAGCCTAACGAGATGGTCCCCCTTAGTTTCAATTACCCTGTATGGCCCAGTATATCTGTTTGAGAACTTAGACGCTTTATTTTCACTTGCCAAAGGGTCGTACATGTATACCATATCACCTTCGTACATCTGAGTAGGCCGCGCCCGCTCATCAATTCTTACTCTCAGATCTTTTTCATAGTTTTGAACTACCCTTTCTGCCATATTCCTAAACATAGCAATGTTGTCTTTTGTTTGCATGAAGAATTCACAGTCATTCAACGTTTCAGGGATTGTTCCCTGCTCAGGCATTCCCATACTGATTGGATCTCTGCCAAACAGTAGGGTGTGAGGGCTGTAGCCCGATCGTACACTGATCGTGGACCGAACCGTCCACAACGCTATGGGGAGCAGATCGGTCCAGTTACAGTGGTCATCAGGAATATAATATGCGATCAGGTTTTCAATGGTTTTGTGTAGTCTTTCTACCCGAGCGTTGCCGGTCGGCATTCGCCCGGTAGTGAACGTTTGTTTGCACGCTAGTCGGGTAGTAATCTCCCGGAACAGCCCTGATAGGAAGGCCGCCCCCCGGTCTGTGTGCAGGCGGTTTACCCGCCCATACCGACACACTATCCCGGTTAGGAAACAGTTGGCCGCGGTTTGCGCGGTGGAGTCTTTAGTGGTGAAAGCCTCTGGCCAACCTGTTAGCAAGTCTATGAAGGTCATGATATATTTTGACCCGTCCCTAGCCCTTTTTAGCGGTCCAATAAAATCACACTGTACCACCTCAAAGGGCCGAGTCGGCCTTTCCCAAGACTTGGCTAAAGCCTTGAAGTGCGGGGCCCGTCTCCTTAGAGAGCAGGTTTCGCAGGCTTTCACATAGTCTACGATGTCGGCGTTCATGTTTCGCCAGTAGAATCTCTCAGAGATTTTAGTAGTAAGGTTACTGATCCCCACATGTCCCCCAGCTAGGATATCATTATGTAACAGCCTCAGGACTTTGGGAATCAGCTTTCCTGGAACTATCATTCGTGGTTTTAGCCTTACCACTTGATGTTTGTTATATCTTTTGACGTTGAACCTACAGAGCACTCCCGGTGCTATCATTCCCACAAAATCAGCTTGGTCCATTATTCGCCTAGCTTCAAGGGGATCTGGCGGTAGGTCTCCGTCCTGAAGGTAGTCTATTAATTGCGCGCACTCAGCATCTTGGAGTTGCGCGTTTATTACTGTAGCCACAGAAAGCTCTTCATCCTGAATTTCGGCCTCAAATAATTCACATCCCACAGCGGGCTCATATTCTTCACCTGGGACATGTTCATGATAGACTCTAGACAAATAGTCCGGCAGAAAATGAGTCGCTCCTGGCTCATAAATGATTTCAAAATCAAAATCTGATAACGCTAAAGCCCACCGTCTCAGCCGGGCTGACGGGGCCTTGAAGGCACTTTGTAGCAGGGGGATCAACGGTTTGTGATCAGTCACTATTGTGATTTTAGCTCCCTGCAACATGTCCTCATAGTTCTTAATACCTTTAATTACTGCCAGAGCCTCTTTCTCTGTTACCGAATAATTTAATTCGGCGTCACGGAGGGTACACCCCCAGAAAGCAACCGGACGGTAGATTTCATCTAGTTTGTGACAAACCGCTGCACCGCACGCGGCGTCTGATGCAGCAGTTAGTAAATAGAAATGCCCTCCTATATCCGGATGGATTAGTAAGGGTGGCGAGGTCAGCAGTTTCTTTAACTGTTGAAACGCCTCCTCGCAGGCCTCTGTCCATTCAAAAGAGACTTCTTTCTTTAGCAGCCGGTTTAAAGGCTTTGCTAGATCAGCGAAATTAGGGACAAACGGTCGGTAGTAGTTACATAGCCCCAGAAAGGATTTGATAGTCTTTACATTATGCGGGCGGTTAAAGGCTGTGATCTTTTCTGTGGTAACCTTTTGTGTAGCCACCCCTTCTGCGTTTACTACATGGCCGAGGAAATTAATTTCACTGCGGCACCACTCACACTTAGACGGTTTTAGTTTGAGGTTGGCTCTCGCTAAAGCTTGGAGAACCACCTCAACACTCGCCAGGTGTTCTTCAAAGGTAGTGTCGTAGACGATTACGTCATCTAAATATGCTAAGCATGTTCTAGGAATCAAGCCCTTTAGCGCGATGGCCATCACCTTGGTAAACTGCCAAGGTGCGCCAACTAAGCCGAACGGTACACGCTTATACTGATACACACCCATTGGGGTTTCGAAAGCGGTATATTTTCTGCTGTCTTCTTTGATTACACATTGGTGATAGCCACTTAACAAATCCAGAGCTGTCCACATGGTGGGCTTCTTGTAAGCCATATATAAGAAGAGTGATCGTGCTGTAGGCATTGGGAATTTATCTTTGAAAGTAACCTGATTAAGCATGCGAAAGTCTGTACAGAGCCTAGGTTTGCCGTCTTTCTTCTGCACTACCACCAGCGGGCTTCGCCAAGCCGATTCGCTGGGCTCTATGACACCTATATCTATGAGTTGCCTAACCTGTTCATCGATGATATCCATTTTCTGTGGAGAGTATCGGTACGGTCTAGAACTTATTACTCCCTGCGACTCATCCACAATGATTCTCATCGGCGCTATTTCACAGTGACCTAACTCTTCCATTGAGAACGCTAGCGCATCTCTGTTGTTATTAAGCATTTGTCTAAACCTTACCTTTTGTTCTTCATCTAAGCACGACTCGGTTAGATCTATTTTACTTACATTTTCATCCATTTCACCTCGGGATTTCTCCTCAGAGGTTTGGCTTTCCATTTGCACTGCGTCTTTCATTACTTCTACAGAAATCCTACAGATGGACATTGGGGTCTCTGTTTTAGTTAGATAACACAAGTCTAGGAACTCTTCTATCTGGTCTTGATTTACCTCAGGCACTGCGCATTCTTCTGCAAAAGCTAACACTTCCTGTGGAGTGATTTCTTGCATTTCGTCTAGCGGATTCATGACTTTAATCCACCACTGACTTCCCACCGTATTCACGCACCCCTCCACTAGGACAGGTGCGGTTACTGCCGGTGCACAGTAAGCCACGGGTGAGTCCAACCCCAGCGGCTCTCGGGTGGTAACCGGTATGATGCATTCATTTCCCGGTGGAATTTTCATCGTTTCTTTGCTAACTATAGGGTTCCCACAAAACACTTCTATCTTTGCGCCTGGTAGAGATAAATCTGAACGAAGCACTGTTAATAAGTTTCTACCGATTACTATGGAGTGGCATAGATCGTCCACTATGTTGAAATCATAGCAAACCACTGATCCCTGGATTGAAAACTTACACCTAATTTGTTCTAGTATTACTTGAGACGAATTGTCTGCCAAACTGATGTTTCCTTTCGACACTTTCCACTCATCTAGAATGCATCGTTTAGGGATCTGCTGCTTACAAAGGGTAGACATGAAACAATCACACGCCCCGGTGTCTACCAAAGATTTAACCTCTTTCTGATCATTAAATCTTAACGTTAAGAAAAATGCTTCGTCTCCTATCTCTCTCCTAGCCGGTCCGTCCACTGCGCCTAATTCTATCGTGGAATGAACGGACCCATCCTCTAGTTTCCCTGGCTCTTTTGCTCGGTACCACTAGGCTTCCCATCTTTATACATTCGCGGTGGTTTTTCCTTCAACCTATTCTTTAACCACAAGCACGCTTCTGTAGAGTGACCATGTTGTTGGTGAATGATACAAAACTTACTTTCATCGAAAGGCAACCTGGGTCTCTCCACTTTCTGCTGAGTTGGCGGATTCTTTCCTTTGTCTGCCTCTCTGTTCGGGGCGTTAATAGATTTAGCCTTCTGATCTGGATTCCTTTCACCTTTCTGATTTTCATATCGATCTTTTCTTTCATAACCTTGCTGTTTATAGTTACCACCACTCTGGGGAGCTCCGCTTTGCCCTGGTTTTGGTTTCTGAAACCATGGAGCGGCCTCCAGTCGGGCCAGCACCACTCCAAACCGTTCGGAGATGGAGTTTAGGGCCGCGGTCTCCTCCGATTCTTGGCTTCCAGCCAGTTCGCTCACTGCATTGGATATTTTAGTTCCCCCTTTGCCTTTGTCCAACGATTCTAGTCTCGTCGCACAATCCACCGCTTCGGTGAACGACTTAGGGTCCAATATAGCTACTTGTCTGGCCACGCCCTGTTTTAATCCCTCTAAAAACACAGCTAACATCATGCTTTCACTCGCTTCTGCCTTAACTTGCTTTTGTTTCAAGACACCTGCAAATTCAATCACACTCTGGTCCTTTCCTTGTTTGAGGGCACAGAACTCTGCGTGTTTCTGCCACTTAGCTCTTCGGTCACCGAAGATCTTTGTCATTTGAGCTTCTAGTTTCTCAAACGTGTCTTTTTCACTCTCAGCTAACGCTCCTGCCCAGTCGTCTGCCCTTCCCTTTAGGCCTAACAGCGCCATATTCAGGAGATGGGCGTCCGACCAGTCATAGATAGCTTTCAGTCGCTTCAATTCCCTGAAATACTTTTCTATCTGCTCATCTTCCTTTCCACTAAACCACGGTAACCTAATGTTCGGTCCCCTTTGGTGGCCATGGTGGGTCGTTTCACGCCCTGGCGCTGGTACTTGACCCAGTGCCAAACCTAGCCGGGGTAGAATTTCCCAAATATTTGGTTGATTTGGCGGGTTTGGAGGATTGTTCTGTCCTGGTGGGCCCGGTGGACCTGGAGGATTTGGAGGGTTGTTCTGTCCTGGTGGGCCCGGTGGACCTGGCGGTCCTGGGGGGTTGGGCGGACCTGGCGGTCCTGGCGGGTTGGGTTGATTAGGTTGGTTTAGAAGAGGGTTGTTGGGTTGGTTCGGAGGAAGGTTATTAATTTGGTTTAGAAAAGGGTTGTTGGGTTGGTTCGGAGGAGGATTATTAAATTGGTTTAGAAAAGGATTGTTGGGTTGGTTTGGAGGAGGATTACCAGGCCCTGGTGGGTTCGCCTGGTTATTCTGGCCTGCCGGAGCTTGCTGACCCTGTTGGTTACCCGCTCTTCCTCGGCCTGCGTTAAGATTGGCTGCGATCGCCATCGCCTGCAATAGGTAAGGGAACATGTTTTGCTCGACCCCACCTCCTGCTGGCACGGCTCGGCCAGGCTGTTGGCCTGGTTGGCCACCCCCATCATTTTGCTGCAGTCCCCCAGGGTTTACCCCAAGATTAGGCTGCTGCATTCCTGGATTCACACCACCATCTCCCCCTTCACCAGGTTGCTGAAGTTCCCCAGGATTTATCCCAAGATTGGGCTGATTCGGAGGGGGATTATCAAGAAGGTTTTGAGGAGGATTAGGCCCTTGTGGGTTGGCCTGATTATCCTGGCCTCCCTGAGGCGGTTGGTCAAGTGGAGGGTTAAGCCCCTGAGGATTGGCCTGACCGTCCTGGCCTCCTTGAGCTTGTTGGTCAAGGGGAGGGTTAAGCCCTTGAGGATTGGCCTGATCGTTCTGGCCTCCTTGAGCCTGTTGACCCTGTTGGTTACCCCCTCCTCCTTGACCTGCTTGCACAAGGTTTCCCATTGCTTGCGCTAGGAAAGGATGCAACATATTTTGTTGTATAGGCCCAAGGTCGATCCCACCTCCTGCCGGCGCGCCTCGGCCCGGTTGTTGGATTGGGATTCGGCCATTACCATCGTTTTGCTGATGTCCCCCAGGGTTCATCCCACGATTAAGCTGCCATGCCCCCGGATCTACACCTCCAGCTCCCCCTTCACCGGGTTGTTGGAGTTGATTTTGATCACCCCTTTCTCCTACTAGATCCACCAAAGGTACGCCTCCCTCCGCCATATTATCTTCGTGGAGGTTTAGTATATCGTGATCGTCCCACTGTTCCCTCACAGGTATTTCCTCTACACTAATTTCGTCCTCGCTTTCTTGTTTGTCTGTCTTACCTGTGTCTAAAACATCCTCGGTAATAAGTTCAAACGATGACGAGCGTGATTTCTCTCCTCTAACTAGTTTTCTATCAGGACTACCCTCTCTGACATTTGCGACAGCTTGTTCTGTTTCACTGTCTCTTTCCTCGTCTTCGCTTTCGTATTTATCATACGGCTCAGGGGCTGCAAAGTCCCCTTCTCCTTCGTGATAAGCTTTCTTTACCGTACTGCCTTCCTCGTCTCTATCTTCCCCTTCTCTATCACTTTGGATTTCTAGCGTTTCCCTTTCTGCTTTATCCTGATCGCTTAACCTTTCTAACTCTTCATGCTCCTCGGAGCCTGTTTCCGCTAACTTTCTTATGAGATCTGCCGGGTTAGAACCATACTCATCTAATCCCAGATCTGGAACCTTCGCTCCTTTATTAGCGTCGTCCAAGTTCTCCTCAATATCAAAGGTTAGTCTATAGGGTTGTAAATTGCCTACTTTGTCACTGTTTCCCTCTGCTTCCCTTCCCACTCCCCTGTCCCCTCCTACTGTCTTTCCTTTAGCTACAGTGGGGTAAGGAATGGACACCCCCGGGTTGGGGTGAGTCGGTGTTACCAGTGGGTGACTGATAAACTCAAGTCGTTGGGGTAATGGATAGGTGAGAGAGCTCCCATCAGGTAGAATTACCGGATTTTCGGGGCGTTTTCCCCCTGATGGGCTGGAGTTATCAGCGGTGTTTTGTCTTTGTTTCTGGTTCCCTGAGGAAAATAGGTTATCCTCATCGAAAACTTCCTGTTCGCTTTGTCCTCCTGCTGCAGGTAGTAAACGATAGGGAACTCCTTGACTACACCACGGATTGTTCACGTCGGATTCACAAGTAGAATGAGAGCTAGCACCAGGTTCGTGGTCCGTAGGTGGTCCGTACCCTGGATTCCAATATTGCTGATATTGTTTGAGACGGTTCTTCCCTTCAACTCGTCCCGAGTGTGTTAGGGTTTCAAGTCCTTCGTCAAGAACCGGCCTATCTTTGGACCCTAGGTGCCAGGGAAATGGTTTACCTCTGCCACGGGTTTGGTAATTTTGTGCACCTTCGGGGCAGAGCTGCTTGGGTCTGGCTGCGACCTCCTGTCTCTGTGCTTCCCCGTCTAAGGGATTACCTACCAGGTGGCGGTTTTCCACATTCCCTGTATATGATGTTGACACATCGTGTCCTGCGGGCCGCAAAGATTGAGGCTTGGGGTTAGATGAAGCCTCAAAGTTACCGGTGGCTGACATCAAGGATGAGCAAAACGGCACAAGTCATGTTTCGGGTAATCTCCACCAAATGAACTATTGTTAATGTTTGTTTTAATACTGCGCGATGAGTATATAACTAAGTATCCATGAGTCGTTTGTCCAGAATGTCTGAGTCAATCAGACTGCGTTTAAAGTTAGCTCATTCACTTCCCAATAGTTCAAAAGAAATGAACGATGAGGGAGCTCTTAATATGAAAGGGTTTTTTATTCAATAAACATCTCATCCCGAGTCAAAGCCACTATGTATAAGTCTCCATCAGTCCACCTCCCATCTCCTATCAGCAATCAACCACATTTAGAATACAAGTTGTTCCAACACATTCTAGACCGCTCTAATGCTTAGCTCTATCACAATCCTATGTCCGAGGTAGTTGGTATAGGTAAACTCCAGTCTGCTGCGCGGGAGCCGATGTACTAACTCCAAGTAGCTCCTTTGCTAAACTTACTCAGCTTACTCAGCTGACATTCTCACTTAAACTGCTTGCTCCTCACTTTGCAACGCCTTTTATACTGGTTAACAGGTGGCGCTGGGAGCGTAAGATATTTCTTTCTAGAAGTAGACTAGACGTAGACTTGCTAAGCCTGATCCTTGTTAGATTATACAACATGATGATATATTAAAAGTGCTAAGCTATTAGTACATCATATTGGTGATCAATTCATAATCAATAATCTGAAGTTCTCAATTCTGCTATATTAAGAACAAAATATTCATGCTACATTTCATGAAAATATAGTCATTTAAACATAATCAATTATCCTCATCCCTTAGAATATTAGGTTTTGAATTTATTACATAGTCAGATCAAACATAGTCATGATCACCATGTGGTAATCAGCAAAACGTGATTGCTTAACCATATCTGTGGGGTGTAATATAAGAATCTCCATAGCTACGGGAGTATTACATGAAAACCTGCTCACCCTCTTGTCTGGCATGGGTTCACGTAGGTGAGGGGGGGGGGGGGGAAAGGACATTCTTTCTCATCTTCCCGAGGCCCGGGAGGTGCCTCCAGCTTTAAAAGTGCAAGAAAAAACCTGCTCATCCTATTGGCCTCTTCCCTGACATTCTTTAGACGGGAAAAGGGGAGGAAAAAAGAACCTTGTCAAAATTTTCAAAATTGGAGGCAAGGCTATATAGCCTTGGTGTTTCTTTCAGCCCTGACGCCTTCCGTCTTGGATCGGGACGAAACCTGGGGGAATGGGGCTTTGAATGATGAAGAATGCAGGCCAACCCTGAGAGGGGGGAAATTTTGAATCCGGGGGTATTTCCCAGGGATCTGTTCTTACCCCTCCCTCTTCAAGAGGCCCGGAGGATGCCTCCAGCTTTGCAAGTGCAAGAAAAAGCCTGCTCACCCTCTTGCCCAAAACCAAAGGCAGGATCAAAGGCCATCAGTGGATTGCAAGGACAAAGTGATGGTCTAGACCCTCAAATTCGGTAGCACTTGGAGAGGGGCAATTTTCTGTTCAGTGACACACAAAAGGGTCTATTTTTGACATGGCGATAGGACTGATTCATAAATTAGACAGGCAACACAACATTGAATAATTTAATAAATTTTTTCAATGATATTCACCAGCATAATTCTTAAATTAGATGGAGCCACAATACCGTCCGCGTATATAATGAGACCTATATGGGCTGACGTCGTGTCCGCGTATATAAGATCAGTATGCGCGGACTCAACCGGCTCAACCCTTCAACACCCTCCCCTAGGACGACTTGCCTGTCCCCAGTTATATACACCTTATATGTCCAACAGTGCACATACATCTTACACCAAAGGGTCCCGTCTATGTACACCGAAAAGGATTCAAATGAACTCGGCCAGCAAATGAAGCCAGCCCCATGAAAAAGTTGAGCCGGCGCCAAAAGGGGCCTAGTGTTGAATGGGACAATGGACGACGATGCAGGTGTTTCCCTTCTGTAACACGCTGCTCACCTTCATTCGGGTTATAAGCAATTTTATGTGATATCAGAATGGTAAAATTAGGCCTATTCCTGAAGCTTCGTTACACCTCCGCAGATTTAACAAGTTTGACGCGGCTTTAACATGTTATATTAGTAGATCCTAGAAAATGAAATTCATCAAGCCTCAGGCTAATAGCGGGCAATGATTTGAGAGTGAAAATTTAAAGAAAGTAAATCTTTCAATATTGATTTTTTTCTTATCTCAATGAGAAGAGAATCATCTTTTTTCAGAGATACTTATTAAGCAATCAGTCCTTACCCTAATCATTATACATGGCTACCTTATCAGGACCAAAATGGCTATGGGAGATTCTATAGAAAACCAGGGGCAATCCTGAAGTGAATTACTTAATAAACAATTAAAAAAAATATATAGATACAATTGTGGCATGCATAGATTTAATCTTATATGTGTCATGGTGTGTAGTGATAGGTAAGAGGTTTTCCAGCACACTAGTGGTAATAATAGTCCATTGGGCTTAGTGGTCCTGTGTTTGCACCAACCCAGAACAAAGTTCCACTAGTCTCTATACCGGTACTAAGTTCTTCTGTAATTTCAAACCTTTTCACTGGCCCACCGGGCTAGTTGTTCACACATTTCACTAGCCCGGCAAGCTTTTGTGTTGAGGTTAAACTATGTACGTGGTAATGGTAGTTACCAAGAAACCAGTCGTGAATATTCACCATACAAAGTTTTCCACATTTTATTCTCATTTACATAATTGCATTTAATTGTTTATACAGATTTGTTGAATCATGCTACGTGAGAAAGCTGGAATGAACAGGTAGCTAGGCAACCTTAAGTATTCTCGTTGGCCATCAATCTTTAACAATGTTGGTCATTAAAATGAGCCGTAATTTCACACTTTAAAGAAAATATTATTACTTTCATGAACATGAAAGTCAGTATCATATAAGTTATAAAACAGAAGAACCCAGCAGTTCTTGTACAATTGCTTCAGTCGAGCTATGGCAACGCAACATCGTAAATGCAATCAGTACAGATTTTTCTAGTCAAATGTGGAAGTGTCCACGCTCAATAAGACACCATTATCATAACTCGCCTATATAAAAAGAAATCGAAGTATATTCTATGAATGTGAAACACCCAATTTTCTTTACCCTATTTACATAGTAAAATATGTGAATAGTACAATTGTTTCATTTGAAATCTGCCTGTTATAACAATATCACATGAATAAAGCGTGTCTATGTAAATGGGATACAAATAAAACCCCTGTGCTCCGTCGCGTAATGGGTCTTGCATTTTTTCACTTTTTTGAACAGCGATAGGTCTCGCTGTGGGTGCCAAATTTACATATCTTGGGACAATGTATGTCTATATACTGCAAAGATAAAAGCTCATTTACAGCATTCTCAATAAGTTTTGACGGTATAAAAACAGCCTAGCAACAATGAAAGTGCACAAATAACATGTTTGTTGCTTATCGAATATTAGTTGTTACGATCGCTATTGTGCAACACACCACTGCTGATTATTTAGATAGGTTGTAACCAAGCAGAACTGTCCGATGAATTTTTATGAAAATCAATTTTGCAGATACTTTTATACCTTATATATACATATATATTTAAAAATATATTCTGTGTTTCTTAACATGTTTAGAGCTAAAACGTATACATATCATTAGTTAAGTGTTTCATATTCAATTGTAATACTATATCACAGTTGAGCAGGCAATTTACATCACAATACTATACCTAGTGTCTACGACAATACTAGGCAATTCTTATTCCAATATTCTTCGTTATCCCTTTGCAAGTTTTACTTGTATTTAGAAAACCTTTGTTGGGACGAAACCGTGAATGTCTCGCGATGAAATAACCAATAAAATAAAGATTATCATCCTCATTTCATTGATTTACTTCTCGTTAACAATAACGTATTAGCAACCCATCCTAGTTAGACGCCAACAGTTTCGATGCCAACCAACTTGTGTCACATAACTATGACCTGAAATCACTGTCATGTATTTCCTAGAAGTAAACTCTTCTCATTAAATGAAGGGATACCGATAACGTCTGTAACATTCTGGAAATCCTTTTGCAACACAAACCTAAACCTAATATTTTACATCAGGGAAACACACAATTCTCCTTACATTTTCCATTCATTCCTCACATTTCTCGAAATTTGTTATTTTTTCTCAACTCTCAATTAACATTACCAATTATACACAAGTCACTGTTATGAATACATACATGAAACTTTATTTTATTAGGTATTTTATTCTCATATTTTTCTCAAAATCCTATAAATACCTTAGGGTCAAGGCAGAAATTTAGGGTGGGTCTACCTGAAACGCAACTGGTTTTTTTCCTGGGCCCAAGCACCATACCTTATAGGCCTACGCCAATGTATGCTTTAAAGAACAAGTTTTCCTTGAATTACGGACAGACTAGATTAGCGAGCAGTGAACTACATGTAATACGTTGTCTATTTAACTCTCCATTGATCAGGCTCGTTAAATGTCAATCATAAGTCTGCATACTTCACACCACAAACTCCTAAAGAGACCTACACTAAAACCATGTTGGTCGTAGACCAATGTACCTTACATGCACCCTCGTACAAAAATATTTTTTGCGCAGGTCTCATTCTACATGAACAATTGCAATTGGTTAAGACCTTATCATAATATACCAAAAAGTATATCACTAATACTAAACCGGGGATTATGAGAACCAAACAGCTGCCCAATAAGATCAATAGACATAAACATTTCTATAGATTTCATACTGCAGAAATCTTTCTCATTGTTACTCAGCTGAAACTCACATGGAGTTTATCCATGGAAATCCCCAATTTTGGGAGTATGACCCCTTATGTTATGACACGTTGAATGTTTGATTTTATCCCTTAGGGGCTTAGGCATCCAGTAAAGTGTCCAATGGCAGATTTATGGTGGCAACTCTATTTGTAAGGAGTTCTCCCTACATGGGCCAGACAATAACACTAAAAAGTATAGAGCTCGGCGCAGGCATAACCTCACTGGATTCTCAAATTCTAAGATCCGCTTTTGGAGCTTGCTGAGGCCGGTTGTGACGTCACGTTGAAGCTGATTGGTGACGTCATCGTATGGGAAGACGACGTCATATGCAGTGACCTCATACGTTGACAGTGGCTATGAGGGTGAGACTAAAGCCTATGGTGGCGCCGATGACACTGAATGCCCAGAGTAAGGGAGCCTCGTTGTTCGCCCGACAAGCTTGGATCACGTCAGCCTGCAGGAGCAAAGCAAGCACATTCATGAAAATAATATAAACACAAGAATTGAGATGCTAATGGATCTGGCACACGATTTCTCTTTGTAATTATCTCCCTGAATATACAAACTTCTCACATCCAAACACCTCACCAAGTAAGGTGGTGATTTTTGGGACCAAAATGTTTGGAGACCATCTTTGACCGTCCAATAATTATTGGCTGCTTTTGCAATAACCTAAGGGTTTACAGCTCAAGGGTAGGTTTCCACTAAAAACACTTATATGTTCACAATAATCCTATCTTAGTTTATATTTCGGTTTTCCGGCGTTCACTCACAGTCGTGGTTTCAGCTCAGCTATCTTATGACATTCAGATCCATATTTAGATGTTTTGAGTGTAGTTGACTAACCAATAATAATACCTCATTATGATATTTAGATACTTCGTAGGCCTATACATCAAATCAAATTTCCTGGGCGTGCATTGAGGTGTGGGGGGGGGGGCAGAAATGCAGGACAAAATGCAGAAGTCCCTGTATGTAATGCGTGGGGAAAAGGGGGTCTGAAACTATTACTAAAACCTTATGAAAATTTTTCAACGGACCCCTCATTAATGGCCCTTATCAAACCACAACTCACCCAGCCTCCTTGCTGGACGATCCAGGACGCTGTGTGGTCACGCGTGACGTCACTAAAGGCCTCAATGACGTACTTGACAAACTCCGGGTGGCCGTCCCTGACACAGTCCGAGGCGAGGGCGGCGGCCAGCGCCAGTCCGGCCACCACCTTACCCCAGGTGACACTGCCCTTATACAGGTAGCGGGCCACAGAGCACAGGGCGCGGCGCACGTCCTGCTCGCACGTCAAACTCACCCCCAGCTGGGCCGTCACGCTGTCGTAGAGGTCCGGGTACAGGCCCTAGGTATATTACATAAAAATTTTAAAATTTAAATCAGCCAGATTCTGTGTCTAGTTTAATATGCTTTTTGAATCTTATCTTTATCTGCATTGGTTCAAGAGTTACAGCCAGTTTTACATGGTACTCTGGTTTTGCCCTGTTAAAATAACATGTGAATTTAGGGGGCTCGCTGTGCAGCTCGGGGGCAAATTACAGACAAAACTTGTATGTCATTTTGAAGGGAAAATAATGTAGATAGATATTCATGGAGGTTCATCTGATATTATCTTGAGCTTATAATATAAGCTGTGACAGAGTTTTTCAATTATAAAATGGAGATAATATCTATAAAATGAAGATAATATCTTCATTTTATAATTGAAAAACTCGGTCACGGCTCTTACCTCAAAAACAGGGGACCCTTTTAGATGGGAAAACTGGTGGAATGTAATACACCTACCTCCAGCACTGCTCCAGCGGCGAGCAGCTCCTGGACCACGGCGGTGGGCTGCTGGTTGTCGAACTTCTCCCCGACCAGCCCCGCCGCCGCCAGCAGCTCCATGCGCGTCGACAGCAGGTCGGCAGTGCGCAGGCGCTGCAGGATGTACTCCCGGCAGAGCTGCTCGCCCTGGGCGCGGACCTCCTCCGGGCTGGGCAGGCTGATCAGGTGCAGGCCTAAGGGGGAAGAACGGAAAGAGGATTAGAAATCGAAGGTCTAGCGAATCAATTAAGGGGAAGAGAGTAGGCCCGAAGCCAGCTTTTCCTGAGAGCGGGTTCGTTTTCAGTAAAAGGGGGTTCATAATTTCCTGATATTATAGTCCTTAGAGCCCTCTACTTCGTGTTTTCTTTTTTCTTTCGTCTTATTTTCTTTTTTCTTTCTTTCTCTCCTTCTGTCTGTCTGTCTGTCTGTCTGTCTGTCTGTCTGTCTGTCTGTCTGTCTGTCGGTCTATCTTTCTGTCTTTTTCTTACTTTCTTTCTTTCCTCCTTTCTTTCTCATTTTCTTTGTCCTCTTTTTCTTTTTCTTTCTCTCCCCCCTTTCTTTGAGAGGGGGGGGGGGGGTAGGGAGGGTTTAAAACTACAATTTATATTTAGAGGACTAATATGATTTTAGCTGAAAATATTTTGTTTAAAAGGTAATGCAGGATTACAATGAATTAATCTAGTTTTTATCGCAATTTTTAACGAGTCTTAATGAATCTTATGTAGGGGGGAATTTATCAAGGGAACCCCCTGACCCCCCGCCCCACCTGCTATGGACCTCATGAAGTTTGTTATGAAAAAATCATAATAATGATCAGCTGTAAGTCACTACGGCAAATGCGAATAACTTGATAAAAGGTTATAAATGTAATACATATAAGATTGAGAGTGACGCGCCTGAACAGATGTGAACGCAGTCACGACAAAGGGCATTCACAGTTGGCAGGGTTATACTTGACACTGCGGGGGTGTATGCGCACATAAATATGGACATATATATTATACGACCCATCGGAAAACTGTCATCAACAATGACCGGTATGTCAGTTTTCAGTCACAACCCTGGTATAACCCTATCGATAACAGTTGGTTAGTCTATTTCTGGTAAGAGAATCTATAAAACCCGCTTTCCATAATCGCACAATCATAGACACGGACATGGGAGTAATACTTAAAATGAAATTAAAAGGAGCTCTATTTTGAGGTATCAACCAACCGTAGGAGCCACTGCATATGGGTAGCATACTCCTGCCACCTGCATTCAACTACTGGTCACTGACCCGCAGGTACTGGACAAAGTAAAATTTAGTGACGCTGTTTAAACCATAGATATACATAGGAATCTTCATGTATGTCTATGGCTATAGCCTAAACCGAACGTTAACAAGTTGCAAAATTTTCCGTTAGTTTATCTTGAATGAGGCGACACATTTCAATTCAGTCTCCTCGTCAAAGCTTCTTCAAGATATAGAATACGAGGGCAAATATGTCTCTTTCTGAATTATTCTGTTCATTCAAGATAGCAGATAATGATATCAACATAGTAATTATACTGTTGATATCAGCATACAGTAAACCTATTTATGAAACATTTAAATTCACATATAATATAGTAACGCGATTCATTTGATCGGGGGTGGGGGGGGGGGGGGTGGGACCTCCCTTTTTTCAGAAAACTAGATTTTTGTATTGTAAAATTCGGCCCAAAACCGCTGAGGATTCTTTTTCAAAACCCTCTAAATCCTTAATCGGCAATTTGGTTACGAGCTAAGTGGTATTGGGCACGAGAGGAAGGCTAATGTCACCCCACTACCCCTCCATCCCATCTGTTCCGTTTAATAATATCCTTCCCTGTTCGTTGCCGGCGACACAAGAAGTGGGACCGACAGTGCTTTTTGAGTCGACAGAAGATTGCGAACAATTCTATCGTGATCCATTGAGAAGTGGGAAAATCCCTGGTGTACACGTTGATATTTATTATTTGCCCTTTTTGCCCTCATTAAAAATACGGATGCTGGAATGGCCCATCCCACAGGCCTAAGAATATCTCTGCATCTGACAAAAAAGTCCATCTTATAGTAATGACTCGTGTTGCGAGATATTTTGTTAAAAAAGTGAATGACGAAAAAGCACCCCTTCCATTATTTATATAGGAGGGAAAGCTATCATATCATCTAGAAAGTATATAGTTACATGTAATTCACTGGCGTACGTCAAACTAGTTTACAATTCAGTCGGATCTTAATTTCTGAATGTGGGGCAGTTTGATACTAAACGGAAGTGTTTGTAAACACTCCTTCAGTTGCACACCCCTGGCCGTTAGGTATAATATATATATAGGGCCTATACATTTACATAGACACATCGCGTTGGCCAGCATGTGAATTGAATACTGAAACCCCATGAACACGATACGAGTTTGAGCCTACAGCTACATGTATAAGTCACCTACCCCGCCTCCTATAAGTACTCTTCTTCCGACTTGTCCAAAACATAATCCAAAATCTGCCCACCCTCTGGACACGACCTATGTCCGGTGGCAGAGACTTAGTTTTAGCTCAGCCTTCACAGAGGCCGACTTCTCCAGAGGTAGCTGCGTGCAATGTTGACAGCCTGTATGTGTGTAGTTGTCCCCTAGCCAGCGGGACTCCCAACTGGGCTTCTAGGGCGCACTGCACATATAATATACAGAGGCCATGGCTCACTGCCCTCCTTAACTTAACCCTCCCTCGGACACGTGGTATTGAAGTAATATACCATGATAAGGTTATTTCATACAAACCATGTGTAGCTTAGATTTAGTTATATTTATATCATGAAAACACATTTGAAAGGGCACAATTGAATGTCAGGTATCAAAATGTATTTTGGGAAAAATAAATGCCCTTTAAGTGAGGTTTAATTTCAGCGGTAACGGGTTAACTGTTTGTTCTCAGGTGGGCATGTTTTTGTCTGCAGGTAGGAGTTGAGTCGGCATTTTGTCACGTGAACCCCTACCATGATGTCATTGGTGTTGACAAAGTTTGATTCAACTGTCCAGACATTAAAAAACTTATGTTCTTGGAACAATGCTTTTATGTGGCGTTTTAGTGCCCAGTGCATATTTACCTTATCATAACAGTCAGTAATTTTTATATCCCAGTGATTCTAGTACTCAATTGTCAGTGGGTAATAAATGAGTTATTGCATATAAATTCATAGTAAGGATGGTGATCTTAATATTAGGGTCCTATATCAAACTGAACTCCGCATTTTTTATATTAAAGAAGTAAGATTAATGTACACTCTGTAACTGTTTGTTAAGCAATTTTCTGGTTCATTCAGATTGTCCACTCATGGTGAGAGATCCAAAGGGAAAGTTCGGTGAAATTCCCAGCCTTTCAGGAAGTACACGAATTTTGTAAAATTTATTTAAAGCAGGACAATAGAGGGCGGACTAAACGAAGTAAAAACATACTTAATCTATTCCACCCTTTAAAAAGCAGACTTCACTCTGTCTATAGGTGTAGAGTCCCGTAAATTCCCAACAGAGGAAATGGGGCAATGTTGATATGCAAGCCAAGTCAACATCCAAAACGACCCCAACCGATACCAATAATCAGCTGATCATAACGTATATACGCCGGCGGACCCAGGATCCAGTATGTATTTTTTTCCATATATTTCTTAATAAATTTAATGAAGAGGCTTATTTCTAGATAATGGCATTACTGCCAGATTAAGGCCTGGATTGGATGCAATGGGCTGAATTGTAGATGCAGTTGTAAAGGAACTAGATAATGTAGAATAATGAAATAAAAAGTGGAAGAATCCCTGGAACTTCAGAAACATTAGACCGCAGTGATGGGAGTGTGAATGCCGGGGCAGACTTTAATTTTAATCATTATAATATTTGCTTCTTATTATATTATTAAATGAAAAACATCATTAGTTAGTCAATAAATAAAATTGTGTGTTGATATAACTTATACAAAAATGCACAGATCAATAGCTGTGTATGTGGATTGCAAACCTTTTGGCTATATGTCAAATAACTATTTTGTATAGCCATGAGATGGCCCAAAATGACAGTAGGTACTTTTTCCCAAATACGCTCCCATTAGGGCCTATAGCCTCGGAAGGTCTTGAATATGGGTTAGTGCCCCTTTTTTTCTTTTCCCTTTTTAATTTTCTAGCTGCGCTGCGGATCATGGAAGCATTTAGTTTCTGCAAACGAAATGAACGAAGGGGTCTAAACTAAAACATAATTATTTTCAAAAGTTTTTATAAGTAATACTCTTCTAGGAAGCATGTCTTGCTATCCCTATTAAGTGTTATGTTGAACCTGGACAACATCTTTTTTCTATAATTATGTGTATTGTATTCTCAGTGCTACCTATCCCTAAAGCGGTGAGTCACCAGGTGAACCTAACGCCCTCTGTGGGCGACTCCCGCACCGACCCTCGCCTCACACATCGCCCTGGGGGCACTACTCCTGTCGTCAACAAAGTGAAAGGCGCCGGTCACCTACAGAGAGCTCAAAGTAACATGAATGACCAATCACTTCATGACAGGACTATTCAGATCTAGGGGGATGTCTATTCATACAAAACATGGAATTGTGGTCTTTATGTATGGTGGTATGGCAAGATCAAAGCATGCATGTGATTGCATGAGCGGTCCCCTGAACTTGTTTTTTAAGTTTCCATAAAAACATTGCTAATAAAAGGAATACTGAAGGTAATACTTCTGGTGGACGGCTCTTCATGTTTTTTTTTATTTACCCACAATAAGCTGATAAGGGTATAAAATTAATGTAAGTATAACACCTACAAATGGTGTTCATGACATTATGGTTAACCGTAACAGCTAGGTATTAATCTGATTTAATCTATAGCGAATCAACATCTATTGACAAAAGGTCTTGGAACACAGTGCAAAGAGAAAATTAACATACAATAAAGTGAACGCTGGGTACGGTATACTGATTAGACTGAAGTCCCCAAGCTGTCAACACACTGTTTTCCTCCAGGGACAAGACCTAGTACTCTCTGAGTCAGACCCTGGCACAATCCAAGTTAGTCGCAGGCCACTCCTATACATCATTTGTTTTCTTATATTGTCTGGCTGACCGTTATGCTTGTGTTCAGAGAAATACTCCCCCATGGGGACCCGGGGTAGGGGTTCCTCTTGGAACTCCACGGGAAGATTAGGTTCCTAGCACCACCTTGCTGCTTTAAGAGGCGATACATGGGGTGTGGTGCCCTTTCTATCGGATAATGCACATAAAGACCCTATGCCACGCTTCAAAAAGAGTACGGTATCGAACCTGGTGGTGGGTTTTTCCATAGCACAGATACAATCACCCAAAGCTGAAAAGCATTACCTTGTGCAGTCTGTAAAGAACCCTGAAGGGTTGGCCAGATGTTAAACTACAAACGAACACTGAAATTGCAGCATTGAAGTCATAATTATCGTTCTTGATATATGAATGATGAGTTAATTCTGATGTATTAGAATAACTTTGATCATGTCAAAACTAATTACTTTTGTGGATTTCAACCATTTGACATAATTATAAAACAAAGTAAAATTATTTGATTACTTAAGTTTTGTCATAATATCTTAGCTGTGTACGTACTGGCTAGCTGGTTCCTGGCGTGCTTGGTCAACCACCTGGAGACCCCACTGTACCTCTGTTTGCCCTGCTCGATGTAGGCCGCCGCCACGGCCCGCTGGTGATCTGCCTCCACCATGAGGGCCGTCAGCACCGGCCGGGACCGACTACTGCCCACACCTGGCATCTGCCGGCAACAAGCAAAGAGCAACATTGATATGACTTGAGGTTTGGGGAGGGTGGGGGCACTTGAAAAATAATGTAATATTAGGGACGCGAGACCTCAAAATTGTTATTTCCGTGAAGTGGTGTGGGATGTCATTGTTCCGTGATGTTGGTTACGTAGATTTGTTGTCACGTCGCTATATAAACTGTCGTAACCGTTATTTTCAGGTACTCCCACACCACTGACCTGTACACATAATCGAATTTTAAATTTTAGCTTATTGTTATAGGAGGATTTTGTAAATACTTCCCATATGTATCTATGTCCAAACTTAATCACTTGTTACTTGTTATTTCCTATAATTATTTTAGCTAATTATTTAATCATGATTAATATAGTGGTAAATAATCAATGTTATACTTAATTGTGATGGAGGTGACATACAACTAGATATGAAATATTAAAAATCTAAGAACCGTTTAATATGAAATATTGCACACATGAACATTTATAACACTGTATGTAGGCCTAGATTGTGCCACTGTTCAAAGACATCATCTCTTTTTGAATTCTTATTTAATCATCAGTAGGTACATATATAACTTCTTCAATACATCAGGCAGCCAGTGGTGATACTAAAGGTTATTACGTATTACAATAGAAGGACTGCGGACCCTGTGTACTACTTCCAAAAAACACTTTTTATATATCAGAGACTTTCATATTCTATAAAGGCATACCCTACACAGCACAGTCACTGTCCACCACTGGTGCTATAATACCTATATATGATACAGTGCGATATAAGACGTCACTTTTTCTTAATAGTTTGCACTCTTTGTGAGCAATACATTTAGAAATTGTTTTTTCCAAAAACATAAACCTACACTACTGCGACCTACTTACCCAGGGAACAGCCCAGGAGCTGCTCTAATTCTTATAGTTTACAGACCGAGTCCTAAACAGAGACTAGGCTATTCCCTCCGTATTTCCCAGTGAAATCAGGCCAATCCATTCCGTAACCCTGGCTCGTATCATGTATAGAGCCTGGTACCAATCATATAATATAATGCGTTGGTGTTGACCAGCTGTTGACAGAACACTAAACTGACTCTTCCTGAAGTGGGATGTTATATGAACTCTGAAGTGGGCCATGTCAGTATCACATAGGTCTATGTATGAGGTTCATGAGTAATCATGTACGCTATATCCTGGATCAAGAGTATTTTTGTGCAATACATCAAATCATATCAAGACTATCGGGCTTGAAAACGTATACAAGCTACAAAGTGTATAATTTTCTACTATATTCGAGAATAAACGAATATTTTGGAAAGTTGTGTGTCGCGGTTGATATTTCACTACTTTTTAATCAAAATTACAAATCGTAATAATGTAATCTCCTTGTGAACCAGTCGCGGATTTAGGGGGAGGGGCGTGGGGGGCGCAGGCCCCCCCTTTTTTTTGGCCATTTTTTTTTTTTTAATATAAAATTATCCTGCCCGAAGGGCAGGGGAAAGTTTTTATAAGGTTTTTATGTGTATAAGGTTTTTATGTTTTATCAACGTAATGAAAGTCGAAAGTACGACAACAAATTAAGAGGCTTATTAAACATCAGAAGCCTATTTCTTAAACTTTCCCAATAGGTAAACGATTCTAGCTGTTGCAGCTGTTGTAATGTCACCAATATCATTATTTTTATTAGTAGTATGATGGAAAGAATACTAGCCTGGTCTATAATACTATTGCACACTATAAATTGCAATTGATTTTCATTTCTTGATAATGTTAAAATAATAATCCAAACTCCTCCAAACACTTTCAAACTTAAATTGAATCATAATTGTTCTATCATATTAGGGAAACACTTGATATATTCCAATATTAATTCTATCAATAGCGGTAATGTACATATACAATTGACCTTGTACGGGGTTTTGCAGAATATGAAGAAAATATACTCTAAAAGATAAGCATCAACCTGAGAAACATGATTCAGCATATATCCCTGGCACCATCTAGTGTCAATCATGAGAACATGACAAATCATTTTCACATGGTTTTATCTATAAATTGATCATGATAGGGATTAACACCATAAGAATATGTAAAATCTCTCAGGATTCGGTCATACAAGGTGAATTTTATGAAAACAGGCGCACTTGATTAAGTTTTGGCAGTGGCAGATTTTGAGAGGGGGTGCCCCCCTCCACTTTTCTGGACAAATTTAGATTATTTTAATGTAAAATTCTGGAAAATAGGGGTTCCCTTTTCTATCGACACATATATCATGAAAACGTATGGTTTTAAGCTAACATATACAACTACATGTATTGTCAAAATTTCAATGTAAGCAGTATCATTAAAGAAAATGTAATTCATGATCAAGTGATAAATTGGTCATAAATATAATTTCCTCTCCAGTTTAATAAAAATTTGCAAAACATTAATTCTGACAGCACACAGCCATATTAACTTTTAACTCGGAAATCAGTCGGTTACTATATAGAAGTGCTGTTTAGTGCTGCCCTCCGTTAGAGAGTAAATTCTTGTACTACCTGTTGCAGTCATGTAAGAGCTATTACTTGCAATAGGTTGGACATACCCTGCTGGGGGTGACAGAGTACTTGTCAGCTGTGTGAGGACAGATTAATATTGTAGGAGCAGCTTAAAGCACTGGCTTAGTCAACACACATTCACTGAATGTTGTGAGGAGGGAGACATTGACATGACCATGTAAGGATAAGAAGAAACAAATAACTTATAATGTATCTTAAACTATGAGTACCTCTTTCTTTCAGGAATTGAACCACTGGATCTAACCACGGATATAACAACTACTATCCGACTATTAATGAACTAATTGAACTGGTATAAAAGAGACCTCTATAATCATACCACCATAATACAATAGTTCAGTTGATTTTTAACAAACAAATAATATGTTTAGATTGACATTAATTTCAAAGTCGAAATATCACGCAATTGCAGATCCAAGAATTCTAGAAGGTAGGGGGAAGCATATCGAAATAGGTCATAGGTTTCCGTAATCTGGGACAGATTAAGAGGGGATTGAACCGGTCCCCCTTTCTTTTGACAAAATATTGGTTTTTCTCAAAGGGCACCAAAAATATTACATTGTGGCGCCCCCTTCGCCCTCGCCCTCATTTTCTTTTTAAATTTCTGAATTCGCCCCTAATTAAGAAAAATAAATTTGTCCCCCCCAGAAAAACACACACGCAAATAACAACAGGGGGGGGGGCGTGCATAGGTAACCAATAAATAATGATATAACAAAATTATAACTAGACAGTGTCACAGAGATCCATTAGGATTTCATCTATAATCCAGTCATAAGGAAGTCTGGAATTCCCCAGATTCAAAAGCCCACCTTACCCTGCACCTGACTATTGCCTAGGCCTGTGATATTTATCATTGGGCAAAAAGAACTAGGTCATGATTATTGGTCTGAGAAGAAAATCTCCAGATAGAGGCGACCTAAGATGCTGAATATCCTGTCCTGGCTATTCTATTTAAATCATAAAAAGGTAAAACGGCTGTTCTTTACAGAAGTGCAACTTCCTTGATATTATCACGACATTATAGCAATCTTTATATATATATATATATATATATATATATATATATAGACACACACACACACACACACACATACACACTCACACACACACACACACACACACACACACACACACACACACACACACACACACACACACATATATATATATATACATGTATATACAAATCCATGGATAACTTACTATACACATGGGACGATTTTCTGTCTTTTCACTATCTTACAACATGCAACACTTGCATTATTTGAGACGATACTCCTTGTGCATTACCATCACTTAGAATCAAAGTTGACTTTCTACAAATCTGAGATGTATTTGTCCTCCAAGACCGTTAAAGTCAACCGCCTCGGGTAACTCGTGTATTCCAGACACGTGACGCCCTCTAAACAAAACCAGTGGGTGCGTCTACATACTGTAGCCCCATATGTCTAAGCGTGGGGCACTTGTATATACTATAGGAAAACATACAGAGGTTGACAGTACAACCCTGAATACGAGGTGGGTGTCGAAAAATTACTGCCCGAGGCCGTTAGGCTGAGGGCAGTAATTTTTCTGACATCCCACCGAGTATACAGGGTTGTACTGTCAACCGAGGTAAGTTTTCCTTATATTATATACCATATTTTGTGAGTTATAAGCAAAAGAGAAAGGAAATTACCAGTGGAGCAAAGTGGGCAGTATTCCAATGCATTGATTATGCACACACTTTGACTGGTGTCAAGCAGTTTTCCCTAATATTCATATATTTTCCCTTAAATTAGGACTTTATCACTATCTCTATTTAATTAGACTGCATTATTTTACCTGAAATTAAAAAAATAATCATGCAAATCCATTCAGAATTCACAAAATAAGGAGAAAAAAATTTTACACAGTAAAGCAAGGTGGGCAGTATACGCAAATACTGCCCACTGTGCCAATACACTAAAAATACTGAATGGCAGTGTCCAGTTAGTATTCACAACGTCTTTCGGCATTGGTATATAATATTTTGCTATCCTGCACTTCCAGGCCATGAAAAATAAATGTGAAGCGGTTGGTTCTATACAGTGCTTTGCCAATACAGTACACCTAGATAACAAAAATAAAAACATGAAAACCCTTACTATTCCGTGCTGCTACTGTCACCGCTCATCAACAATTATGTTTTGGGTGGTTTTATGAATACACTAGAGGTTTGCTTTGAGGAACATACACTCAGGTTTTTCTCAAGGTTAACTGCCCAGGGCAGTACCTATATAACCATATAATCCTGAAAAGAAGTGATTTCGGCGTTGTAAGAATAGGTAAAGGACATTTTCCTATTACTATATTACACTACTATCTGAAGCAGGTAACTTAACAATGATTGGTTGTGAGAAATCCAAAAATCTATACACTGTCTGACGATGCATTATATATATATATGATATAAACATACATATACAAACATTTACATAATAAATTATAATTATGATTTCTAATGCTCTTTACCTAAGCTGCTTCCTTTAATGTAACCGCTTCATTTTTATAACATTATGTTCAAAAGGAAGGAAGTATTAATGCTACCACGGTTCATCAACCAACACCTTCAAAACCAAACATTCAGACTCAATGAGGAAGTCGATATATATAATGGATTAATCAATCTGAGTGGGCGCTGGGCAATCGACTGCGATAACCTGATATCACATGACAAACGACTACATCATGCCCTCCCCCCTTATCAGTATTGATAGATGTATTTAGAGCATCTCATGTTCAAGTCTCGTGTCAAACAGTTCTGTTTTGAATGCGCTTTGCACTATTCGTTCTTTGCCTAATGTGTACCTTTGATTACTAATAAGGTATGCAGTCTTATGAGGTAAATAACATTCAAGAACAGTATGATTTAAAAAGAAAAGTTTTAGAAACGTTTCATAGATCTCATGTTTTTCAATGATTGATGTCACAAAAGATTTAGGTTGATGAATAACGTTCAAGGCGATATACAACAATGCATTTTCAACCTAACCATTATGTCATTCATCACTGGAATCCGTGTTGTGGCTAGCCCTTCCCTAAGTGAACTAAGCTATGTCACTCTTCATAAAAAACACAAAGAGAACTAGTATACCTATAATAATCTATCCAGTCATATGGTAGAAAAACATGAGGACTTACCTGGCAGGATAAGGTGAGAAGACGAACCGGCCGGACCGTGCTGTGCCCAGACCTACTACAGGTGTATCCCCACCTGTCCAGGGGTCAGGTCACACACTGGAGGAGGTCACAGGTGTGTGATCACCGGGAGGAGATCCAGGCCGCAGGTGTAGTGTAGAGGGGGGGGGGGGTGTCCAGGCAATGACCGTGTCGACCCGTCGGTCTCAGGTATAGTATCCTCCTGGGTTGTATAACCCTGGAGTGGTGGGCAAACTCTACCCAATTTGATACGCAGGTAGGGACTTTGTATCAACAGACCTGGCGCTTTACCCAGGTATATATACCTGCGCCTATGTCCACCCACAGGAGACGGGAGGGACCTGCCAATTCGTGAGAACACTTTGAGGTGTAGCCGGCCCCTAGAAATCGTTGAGTCCACAGTTCAATTACCTGCGTGGTCCGTCCCTGAGCACCAGGGTCGTAATATTGAGGTACCTGCAGTTTATCTCTCTTATTTGTCAACCACTAGACATTGATCACAAACAGGCCTTAGATTTGATCTTAGTCTGAAGATTAGAGTGTTAGCGTCCTCTAGCGCATTAAGACATTCTTTTGGATTTATGATAATATTATCGATAGGATATTCATGAATGTAAGGCAAAATTACCGATGTTTTCTCAATCGACACTCAATTACATACTCAACCATGAACATCGGATTCAGGGCTGACCTCAGATTTGAAGAGCATTTGGTGTAGAATAAAAAAGCAGAAATACACAAAGAAGCTTAAGGAAATGTGTCGTCCGTAATATACAAGGGGCCTCTATAGAATATCAAGGTGCAATCAATAAATCTAAAATCAGTGATAAATATGTTTTAGTTTAGTTAAGAAATTATCAGATTATTTTGGTAGATCTCTTTAATTGTTTGGGACATTATTTCTCAAGACCTTTTATATCTATAGTATAATTGTGTTTTGTCTCTCCAAATACCAAAGACATTTCTAGTTAGTCTGTTTGTGCACTAGGTGGTAAGAATGATTTGCTTTACTCTATTTATTGTTTGGTGAAACGAAGAGATGATCAGAAGCAAAATTTAGAAGGGAAATTGTGGTAACAGGGTTTGATATGAGCACAACAACAATCACTAAAGTAATTACAATAAAGAATGGAATGATTTATGGATAAAGGTAATGCGGCAGCTAAAGGTAGATGAAACTGTCATCACAACTCCTGCTCAGTGAGCACATGTGTAGTGGTTGCACCTGCCTATGATAACTTTAATTGTGGGTTAAGGTATGAATCTGAATATACATACATACATACATACATACATACATACATACATACATACATACATACATACATACATACATACATACATACATACATACATACATACATACATACATACATACATACATACATACATACATACATACATACACGGAATAGTTAAGACAGGTTGGTCAGGGAGTAACACAACAACTAACCCATACAGTGCGTATCATTTTAGTAATGAAGAGGAGTACCGCTCAAAATAGTGTCTTAGTCCACAGTTTAATCTTGTTTTTTAAAACAAACTTATTTTCAAATTAAAACTCAAACTTGCAAACTTAATTAATATTCTTAGTGTTCAGGGGCAATTTAATCCATCTTTGCGCTCAATAAGAGAAGAAAATGCTTTTACTTTACACCAGATGGCACTAGCGCATCGTGGTGGGAAGCACCCCAAAGTCTAAACCCATGCTATCACTTTTCTGTTAAGCCATTAAGTTTCCCGTTGTTTTCTTACCGTTTGCACATTTCATAATCATGGACGTTGTGCCATTGTTTTGAAAGATAAATGCTTGATTTATTATAATGACGCAGATGTGCCTTTGACGCATATCATAAAAACAAAATTAATAACCGTTGGGAAACTGTATCGGGCAGTAAAATACAAATTGGATGAAATTGTACAAAGAGAATGTCCAGAAAGCAATTCAAAAATCGAATTTAAATCCACATTTATAAAATAAACCAAGACCAAATTAAGTTCCTAAAGAGATTATGTAACTATGGGTTGCCTCTCATGAAGAGCTGGATTTCCCCACTGATTCTATGGATTTCCCTCCAGAATTACTAAAATTCCCTGTATTCCCTATCAATTCAAATTATTATAAATATGGTTTCTGATATTGATAGGAGATTAAATCAGCTTTCAGATAATATATTCGGTACTTTTATGTATATGAGAAGCACACCCTTCAAAAGCAGGCAGGACATCATGCATTTGAGATTCAAACTGAAACCAAAACAATGTAAAATCCAACCATAAGAGTAACACTTCAAACAACACCTCTTGGCAGTAAAAATATTGTTGCAAATTTTATCAAACTGGGATGGAACTTTACACCTCTGTAGGTAGGACCGGAAAGTAAAAAAGACATTATTTTAATTAGTTTTATTATAGGAAGTGAGAAGTGAGAAAAAGCCTGGATACAAATTCCATATTACTCAGGATACTCAAACTAGGCTTTCATTAAATTGATAAAGGTAGACATGCTTACTTATGACTGTGATGTCTGCATTGAGAACAAAAGTATCTGAATTCCTTAAACAAAATGTTATCTATCTATAATCATTATCAGAGACAGAAAAAATGGGATATCGAATTCTCTGTAAATAACATGCAGTACTCGACCTATTAAATACTATGCATCTCACAATGATGATGTCCCCAATTGGCTCGTGGATATGTGATGAAAACCATGAGTTCTATGGGATGAAAGTTTAGTAAAAAGATTTTTACCGTTATGATCTGTTAACCTGAACACATGCTATGTCCAACCATAGAACTGTACGCAAAGAACGTACAGTTCTATGGTCCAACCACAAACTGATTATAACTGAATTGTGATCTGGTCCCATATCTTCGTAAATAATTTGGCTGATTAGGGAAACCTTGATCAGTGTCTCATGTTTAGAGATTCTGTCTATCATGAATAAATTTCACATCTGAGTATCCCTCTTTTATCCTTCCTTGCAATAATACCATCAATTTTTGGTAAATGGCAAAATCACTGATCTCAAGGCCCTGATCAAAATTTCCCTGATCAGCCAAATAAGTTACGAAGATATGGGCCCTGATGGTCTAGTCTCGTACTCATACTCACTCACATACTCACTGTCAACTTCATCATCCTATGTATGTATACACATGTATATAAACTACTGTGCTTCTATAGACCTATGCACCAAGAAAGGGTGACTTTAAAAGTTATGGAAAAAGGCATTTTTTTCAAACAACAACAACTTTCTAGGTAAATAGGATTCAGAAGGAATTGGACAATCCATCCAGACTTGTTTTGTAAAACATATCATAGTGTGATGAATGCCTATTCATCCAAATATGTAAAGAGACCAAAATAAGAAAAGTAAGGTAATATGACAAAAAGTATATATGTTAATAAAAGGAACGAAAGTGTAAAGGAACGAAAGTGTAAAAGAACGGAAGTGTAAAAGCCCGAAAAAGAGGCCCGAATATGTAAGTAGGAACGAAAGTGTAAAGGAACGAAACCCGAAAGATGTAAACCGGAAGTGATATGTAAACCGGAAGCGAGAATGTAAACCGGAAGTGACGTCAGTTGTAAACCACGTGACCAAAAGCAGCCAATCAGGGCTAACCTCTAGAGTATATAAAGGGGCGGTGAGGCCCGAATAAACAGAGTTCTTTCACAGTTCTCCTTGTGTCCACACGTGTCTTCTTCCCTTAAACAACCGCTGAGATGAGCCGATACGAGTTAATTAACCAGAAGTTCGAGTAAAATAGCAGAAGTTCGAGGTAATTAGGCGAAACTTAGGACGGGGGCCCGAAGGCCCGAGGAACGGGAACGAGGACCGAAGGACCGGGGTAGGGCGCGAAGGCCCGAAACTGGCCCGGATGGGGTCCCGGAAACGTAGGCACGGAACGGCTCGAAGGCCCGAAACGCGGAACAGGGACCCGGAGTCCGCGGGAACGACGGCGCGACTGGCTCGGCCCCACGCTACCAAACAATAGGCGACCGTCGGCCCGACGACCCCGCGGACCGGAATCCGGGGTGGACCGCCCTATCGAGGTGAATTCCGGCCTTGGAGATAGAGCGAGACGAACCGCGGCTCCCCCTTACCCCTACCATATTTTCCCTCCCCCGCAGTCCTCCGTCTGACACCGAGCACCGATTCCCGACCGATTCGCTCAGCCCCCCCCTCGTGCACGAGGCACGACTCTAATAACATCACATCTCGGTTCTTTGCCCGGATTCTCCGTCCGCCCGAGACCCGAAACAATTCCCACGTTCCTCTGCTATAGGAATCGGCAACCCCGACCTATCAGAGAACGTCACAATAATATGAAAACATTCTATTTAGAACCAAAATTGGAAAAAATGAAAAAAACTTTTACCATTTAGTCCTACAATCTGATTTGAGGCTCCATAGAAATAATGTAATGTTTGTGATATGTGAAAATAAATTTATTAGGCATAACTGCCTTTAATTGAAGATTACAATGATATATAATGTTAGTGGCTGTTATGTATTTTCAAAATTTTACACCTAAATCTTTAAAAATTCAAAATGGCCAAAAAGTGGAAAAATTGGTTATTTCAGAGATTCTCCATGGGGATTTAATATAGGATTTGGTTCTAAATGCGAAAATTTGTAATATGAAAGGTCTTTTGCTCATCAAAACATCAAAAATTGGACTACAATTGGATAACAATATACCTTAAAGGAAAAACAAAAATGTCTCCTACATCCTGAGGTATCCAATAAATGAATCTAAAGTTCCTATGAATGAACAATCTTGAATCTTGAATCTTAAATCTATGATGTGATTTACATGCTTCATAATTGGCTGTCAAAGGATGAAAAAGTCAACCTTTCATAGAGCATGTAGATCTGAAAGAACACGTGATTACATGAAGTTGCTGAATAACATTATTATTCTGTTTAAAAAAAAGGGTATATGTAACAATTTTGGAAACATTTCTTGTTTCCAAAATTAACCAGATTTTGCCTTTCTTCCATTTCAATGACCATAGCAATCTCAAATATGGGTATAACAGATTGAGATAACAATATACCTTTCTGAAGCTAGCTCTAGCTCTAGCTATTGAAATATAGACTTGGTGAAAATTCGGAAAATGGCTGGTCTCCATGGAAAGTACCCAAAATTAACTAATTTCCCCAAAAGAAATATGACAGTTCTGGATCATTAGCTAGAATCTCAAGTGAGATGCCAAATTGAAGCTGTCAATATTTATCAATACTGTTTATGGTTTGTTTCTTGTCTAGAATACTGATACATGTACTTAATAGTCGGTTGTGATTTAAGTTATCTTCCCCGCCCAAGTTCTGATTGTAATTGAACATAAAGGGGTTAGGGTGGAAGGTCGAACCCATTATAGACCTTATAAAAAAAAAAGAAGATGTCTGGTATATTGCTATGCCTAAGTGATATTACTGTGCTGGAAATCAGGAAACATCACCCCATATGTCGTTCATTCATCGATTCTCCTTACACTGTTGGAAGAACAATTCAACTCTGTATGTGAAATAGTTTGGAAATAATACAAAAAGGTAAATACATGAAGAGTTTTAAAGCAAAGAAATAAGATTTGTTGTCTTAGTTACTTGGGTGCCATGGTAACCAAAGTATTCTCCCAATTGACCGCATTTTCACCTTTGCAGCCTTTTTAAGATGGCCGCTATACGTACCGCCTATTGCCCAGATGAGATGAATGCCAAAGTAGTAGGACAACTTGATTAATTCTGAAGCAGAAGAAACCGCTCAAAAATCTAAACATTTTCTCTTGCCTCCTACCAGCCACTTTTTCCCTTCCTTCTCGTAACTTAAACATCCCTAGGGTTTAATAACACATGCAATGTATATCGACAATTTGTGTTCTGTTGAGGTGCGATTATATGATATCAGACCAAACCTCGACTACTTCCGTGATACAAAAGAGAAAGACGAAATAAGCTTTCTTGCTAACCACAATTTCTTATTACAATTGTTTTTTAATTATTGAATACGAACTTCATATACCAAATTATATTTGTGTTCTTCCAGTAGGCGTAATTATCTCAATGAATTACAAAGAGATGAACAAGGTGTATACAATTTTATTCGATAAAGGTAGTGTAGACTGGAATATGAGGTAGAACATTTTACCCCCTCCTCCTGGTCTAACAATGTGACTATTCTGTCTACCGAGTATTTGTTGTACAATGGGTATGGGGGTCCTAGGCATGGGGGCAATTGTTCTACATATGGAGGTAGTTGTGCTGGCAATGCAGCTATATGCCCAAAATATCATGTAGTTGTTTTTCCTAGTTGTCCTGTGCCAGAGGTGTCTCCGGCATCTGATCATTATTTGAGTATTTTCTGTGAGACCATTTTGGACAGACTCAATCACTGAGACAGTTCAGAGGTGATAAGCAAAGAGTCACTTTAATCGCGATCCTAAATACAAAGTTCTGTGGGAGCAGGTTCCCTGTTCACCACAACAATTGTCATTCATGGAATAATTGTTTAGGAATCATTACCCTCCAGACAATACATCTTCCATTAGTTATGACATAATGAAACAATGACGTCAGACTAATTTGATATATTCCAATAATATAAACTTAACCTAGCCCTATTACAGTGTTAGAACTCTAAGCACCTCATTATATTTTTGATGTGAGCATATCTCGCATACATAAGTTATGGTCAGTGGCGGATTTAGATGGGGGGCGCGGGGGCGCCCCCCTTTTTTTATTTTTGGCCAAATTTAGATTTTTTTAATGTAAAATTCGGCCAAAAAGTCATTAACCCCTTCCACCCCATAAGGCCATATTTGGCCACCACATGGCTGTTACCCATAAATTGGAACCTAATGTTATAGTTATTTTCTAATTGCAAAATGAGTATTTAACCTACAGTTAAAAGGTAAATATCAAAATATTCCTGATGCTCGAAGGAATCTTCAGCTGATTACATTATCCTTCAAATATTACTAGTTCTTTTAGAACACATGTTTAAGTACAGGACACCATGCCCAATTAAGGGCAAATATGGCAAAACCTCAAAATCACCCTCTCAATTGCAATTATTAAGGAATTATTTGAAAAAAACATATTTCTTATGTATTTTTTGGGGAAAACTTGACTTATATGAAAATTTGCATAGAATTCAATGGTGTTTACATAAATAACCAAATTTTCATGAGTGAGGCATTATGGGAAATTTGCAATTGAATGTTTTTTCCTGGAAATTCTATGTTTAAGAAAGGTTGATAGGTTGCCATGGCTACGGAAAAAAGAATACTAAGGGTCAATGGAACATTTGTCATGGATAATGTAGAAAATATCTTTGTTCACCTAATACTTCAAACAGGTAGAGAAAAAACCTTCTGAATCAAAAGTTATTACATTTTTATCATTTTCTATAATTAGATATGCCTTCTTTTCCTTACTAAATATGGTAAAGTTCAAGTTGCCGTAACATGGAAAGTAATATGATAATCAAGACTGGCGATTTTCTATTATACAAGAGGTAGGGCACTTCATACAACCATATCTTAGCTTCTAAAAGGAATTTTTTAAAAAGGTTTGCAGCATTTGAAAGCTTACTTTCTCTTGTCTACAGATATTTTCTACCTAATATTCTCAAGAATAGAGGGTTGAAGGGGTTTAAAAAAATGTTCCCCAATAACGCACCCCCCCCCCCCCCTTTTCAAAATCCTGGATCCGCCACTGATGGTAGGGCCTACTTAGAGTCATAATAGGGTAACCTTAACCTATAGCATTCTTAGTCATTGATTATATAATGATAATTATTATAAAGTATAAAATACAGAAAATAATATTATAAGTAATTATAAATTCATAATAAAGATTTAAACCATACAAATATAGGCCACCACACAGAGAATTACGAAGCAGGGTAAGTGATAGCTGTGTTAATCTTATACCCTTGGTACTGCGCTGTTATGCCAGTCAGTGTGAATTACATGGACTGATAACAATGCATCATGTTGTCATTAAACCAAAACACAAATCAAAACATAACAGTAGATGGAATATCTCATTATCCAAAATACTTTAGCTCACTATTCAAAATGTCCCACAATATACCCCAATGTTACATAGTGGTAGTTGTCTTCTCTAAAAGAGTAATTGTTGCAGGTATACTGCTGTGGGATAGTTTCTTTTTAGCGACAGGTGTAGAATTCCTAGCTATTACTCTACTTTCTTTAGTTGATTAAAAGCTCACACAACACTTTGGCTTACGTAAGTCTGTCCGCCAGTGGTTGCCAGTCTCAGAAGTTTCATGTTTTGACTTAAGTCCTACAATAGGAGTGGTGATAAGTGTAGGATGGCTATTGTCCCACTGGTTTGGTCATAGAACTGGACTATACACTTTCTATGGTATTGTCCTGGGCCCATATCTTCGTAACTAATTTTGCTGATCAGGGAAATCTTGATCAGGTCCTCAAGATAAGCAATTTTGTCATTTACCAAAATTGATGGTATTTTTGCAAAATAGTATCAAAGAGGCATACTCAGATGTAAAATTCATTCATGATAGACAGAATCTCTAATTGTGAGACACTGATGAAGATTTCCCTGATCAGCCAAATTAGTTACGAAGATATGGCACCTGTCACCCACATTACTGACTGGTACTTTTTAGATTGTTTGATTATAGTATTGTAAAATGTTGTGGAAAAAGGGGGCGCGCCTCCCCCTTTCCATTAACACGACCCCACCATTTACGGAACTGCATCCATCAATGCTTGCAACTCAGGGCGGTTTTCTACAGATAGTTCTCATCGAAAGAAAACGCGCACGGATTTGCAGTATTTTGGTGATTTTCTTGCATGGCTACAGGCGAGACACATGACTGTGACCAGTCACGGGATATGGTAACCTAGAGGGATTTTAGTAATTTTGCTCTAAGTCCATAACTAAGTGAGTTATTGATGAAAACAAGCTAATAATGTATATTTCTCTAAGAAATGTGACTGAGGCGGAATTTTCCAGAGATCAAGATTATGAGCAAAAAATCATTCTAATTATTTCTGGAAGTTGCATTGTGGGTAATTTTGTAAGGAACATCCTTTTTAAAAAGAGTGTTGCAATAAGGAATGTTGTCATGTTACCATGGCAACAGAAAAAGGAATCTTCAGATTGCATAGAATATTTTTGTCAATTTTCATGACAGTAGTTTTTCACTTTCTGGTAGTAAAAACTGTTATTTGAATGAAGATCTGTGTGAAAAGTAATTGTATTTTGAAAAATTTTAATAAGTAAGAAAATTTTAATTTTTAATTAAATATTGTTTGGTTCAAGGAGCTATAATATGGAAATGGAGTACAAATGGTAAAACAGGGGTGTGCCAGTATGTACTGCATAGGGGATTTCAAACTCCCATATCTCAGCCTATAATGGGAATATTTATAAATGGTTTGCATTGTCTGAAAGGTAGGAATGCAAATTCAAATTCATACTTCCCCCCTCTAGGACACCAATTCCCATGATTGGTCACATTATTTATTGTGTTTAGAGCCATTGCATTGATATATACTGATCCCCCATGATGAATTACTTCAGTATAGCCGCGGGACCTCGAGGTTAATTGTGCCGTGATTCGCGTTTCTGCAATATGATGGCTATAATTGTAGTGAGAGTCATGTCATACAATTAAGAAAATTCATATTCCATCCAACCATAAAAGGTATTTGGACATCAAAAGATCGTCAGTTATTCTATTAGTTTTAAATTTGTTTTGTTTCTTTTGAATTTGTGAACAACCTTTTCTCAATATTTAAACTGATGTCTTGTTATCTTTGAATGATAGAATGTTTTAAGACAAACCGCACAGACAGGTTTATGTTTAATTAGCTTTGATATGTATTAGGGTCCATAACCTGAATGTTAAATTTCTTGAATACAATCAGAGTAAGGATCTATCAATCTTGTATCTTACTTATCGTTTGCAAGAACCATATTTAGTTTTACCTTTCCACGTGCAAACAAAATGCAGCGCTAATTTGATTGTTCAAGTTTGCTGTCTACTGTCTCATTCAAGTTAATGTCAATATACTTCTGAGTAAAGGGAACATCAGGAAAAGCAATCGATTTTGTCATGTAGTGGCACACATGTATGTGTTACAAGTTACTAACTTCGGGAAACGATCTATTCTTCGAATAATTCCTAATTTATCTCATGTAAAAGATCATATTGCTTTTGGCTTAAAAACTATATAGTTGGACGGATTTGAATATTGCATGGTTTTACGGACCTACGTAATTGTTTTTGGGAAAATCTTTCGAAATGGGTCTATTTTTCTGTGGAGTCTGAATGGATAGTATAGTGTTTACTTAATGTCTCTCCAGCATTTACCATGCCCCTATAGAACATAATGCCAGCGATCCTATCTTAATAGTCCCGTTTATCAAATGCGCATGAGGCTGTGCATGCACCCATTGGTTGATGGTCATACACGAGCGTGATGCTCTGATATGTCGTATTAATCAGGCTAATAGACATCTAAAATCTTCATTCATTTACGTATATTGTTTTACCAAAGTTAACGTAGCGGCCATATTCGTCACATTTATAATAATTAAAAGATATTAGCATGTGTTCGAACGGTATTATTAATGGAGCTATTGCACATGTTGATGTATTCCTCACATGATACTAGAAATGACATGCATATGGGGAACATAATTCGTGTATACGTTCCTGCATGTGCTTTTAGTGAACTCTGTAAAGTGATAACAGTTTTTGTTGATATTAGGCTTAGCACAATGATTTCAGGTATCCTATATCAGTCGGTATGATACCATCACAGTTTTGCACAATACCATCCTAAACCAAAAGACTTCCCTATGCTTATATCAGCTGTATATATAAAAGGCAATTTATGTATCGAGTGAACTGATGATCCACTCTCTATAACCATTTTTCTTAACGTGTAATTTCTTGCGCCATTCGATTTATACCACGGAGAATTGTTGTCAAATTCGTTGTCTTCATCTCTGTTCCATCAGGTGCTTGAGTCAGTGATTGTCACCAAACCAATCGGTCTATTACTGACCTACGGTGATCAGTGGAGTTGTCGTCACTGATCCCTCAAGCCCCATTCGCTCTGGGCACCTTTTCAATGCGATCTGATATATACTTGGGACTTGCAGTCTTCCTGTATTCAGAATAATTACTTTGGTAAAATATGTTTGTTGTTTACAAAGGAGTTATCGATGTATAAGGTTATGGGAATGTTTAGTCAAAATAGTACTTTTTCTTGCTTGCGATTTTAAGATCGCAATGAAAAACTGCCCAGGGCGAATGGAGATTCAGCTGCCCGCCGTCGTCGTTTGTCGTCGTTGTCGCCGACCGTCGCTCCCCCTAGTGCCGCCCATGGCACGTAGCGCCGGCCGACGACGACGACAACGACGCTATGCGGACCTGCCTCCCGAGTCGTCGATGCCCGGCGCTTAGAGGATGGGCGTCCCGCTGAGGGATCCCACCGGAAACTACCCGACAAGGACCACCGCCATAGGGCCCCGAGGTGGAGAAAAACGGGGCGAGTTTCAGGCCGAGAAGCAGGGAGAGAAGGCGACGGGCGGATTGACGGCTACCCCGTGAAGAGCCTGGGTTTTAATAGTGACGCAGCCTCCTCCTCCTTCTCCTCCTGCTGCTGCTCCTCCAGTACCTTCTCAGCAGGCAGTCACTGCCTCTCCCCGCCCGCCTGCCTACGTACTAGCTACCTAGTGGACCGCCACCTTCTACTCCTGCTGGTTCATGGCTGTCCTACTGGATCGCATTTTAAATGAGGATTAGGACGTCGGTGCCCGCGCCCGCCGCCTCCACTGCCTCGCCGGGCAGGCCCGTGGAGAAAAAACAGAGTGGATAGGGAAAAATTTGGCGGACTCCGCCCTCTGTGATTTCTTTGCTTGTCGTTTTTATACCTCCCAAACACACAAAGGGATAGGAGGAGAGAGAGGGCGTGAGTGGAGGCGCTTTGAGGAGAGGGCAGTGGCCTACGGGACGGTCCTTAATAGTGTGGGGGAGAAAAGGGCTGCGACCATCGGCCGGCTCGGCGCCCGCCCCGACTAGCAAGGACGACCAGCCCGACGGACGTCGCCCCAAAGCCCAGTTGATCATTAATCAAATGGGCTAATTGTCGGCGCATGCGCCGTGCAATACCCGGGTGCAAATTTGCAAACATGGCGGCCGGAGCGTGGTGGCGGCGGCGGCGGTGGTGGCGGCGGTGCTAGTGGTGGTGGCGGCGGTGGTGGCGAAAGGCCAACGGAGAGCGGCGCGACACGCCGGCCTGACAGAGAGCACGCCGCGACCAGCAGGCCTTCTACTGCCATATACTAGATAGCGTTAAGGACTACTACCAGGAGGAAGCTTAAGGGACGGACGGAGGAACGGCCAGGGCAGCACCAAGAGTTGGGAGTGCGCCTTAAGCCGGCCCAGACACGACGTGGGAGCGCCAGAGGCGACGACGCGCCCTCAAAGAGTGCGTGACGACGGTACGTGTTGGGCAGTGGTGGCGGGCAGGGCAGTGTTGGGCAGGGCAGTGGTGAGCAGGGCTCGCCTGGCAGCCTCCTGCCGGAGAGGTAGCGGCCGGTACTGACGGCCTCCCTGCAGCCTCCCGCACCGTCCACGGCCCGCGGCCATTCGGAGCAGGCGGCGGCGGGAGCGGCGGCGGTTGGAGGGGAGCAGGCAGAAAGTATGGTTGCCTTTGAGGCTTCTAGCTCCGTCCTCCTCACTCTCCAGCGCCACTGTCCCCGTGCCTCTACCTGCAGCAACAGCAGCAGCAGTCGCAGCAGTCGCAGCAGCAGCAGCAGCAGTACGAGCAGGAGGCTAAACAGCAGGCCCAGCAGCAGCAGCAGTAGCGCAGAAGCCGATGACATTCCGGTCGTCCCCGTCGTCGCCGACGACGACGCCGACGACGCTGTCGATGCCGCTGCCGCTACTGCGGACCACTTTAATAACGACAAGACGATCGCGGGCGCCGACGCCGCGGGAATCGACGATAGGCAACTCCAGTCGCGTTGTGGGCGAATCGCGCTGCGTCGCCCATGATGACTGCGACGTCGTACGTGTAACGACGACGCCGCTGTGAAACCCCTCCACTATTACCATGTGGCTTGCCGCTGCAGGACTAGGAGGATCAGCAGCGGCAGCAGCAGCAACAGCGGCGATAGCAGCAGTAGCAGCAGCAGTAGCCACAGCAGCAGCAGCAGCAGTCGAGCTGGCCTCGGGCGGCGGCTGCAGGGTCGTCACTGGCGGTCTCTCCGCCGGCCGCAGGCGCCTACCAGCCGGGCGGCGGGCGTAGGCCAACTCCGAGACACTTTTAGTTCTTTCTGTGCCGCAGTAACGTTGTCAATGAATCAAAAATATGACATTTGCGTGTTCGGGTGATGGAGAGCCGTTGCATTGGAAGCCCCTTCTTCTCTTACCCAGACGGAGGTCTTGTCGAGTGAGGAGCCCGTTGGCCGGCCGGGTCATCGCGGTGCTAATCGCCATCTTTCTCGTCAGCCGGTTTACGCAGGGAGCCGCAGCTTCCCCAATGGGCCCGGAGAGAAGCATGGTGACAGGTGACAATAGCAACAGCAACAGCAACAGCAAAAACAACAACAACATACACAATAAAGACATACACAACAATAACATACACACCACCAACAATATTCACAATTACAACCACAACACCAACAGCAATTCCAACACACATTTGCAGCAATCACAACAACATTTACAACAACAATCACATTCAACCCAACAAAAACAACAATCACTACAAAAGAAAACTTCCCAAGAATCACAACGACAAAACCCGTCACAATCACAAGAGGAACAACAGCCCACAAGAGAAAATAAGCAGTTGTACACCAAAGCGTGGCGGCTCCACTGGATGGACCTGGACCAGTTGCCCACGTGTAGCAGCGGGACGGCTGCGGCGACGTCAACGGCGACGGCGACGGCAGTCACCCATGACTCTCCGGATTCAAAGTGCCTTGATGTCGACCCCGACCTTGGTCAGATGATATGTGAGGCTCAGACCAATTTTCGCATAAGGAAGATGCGCAGTGCCCGTCTGAGCTTCTGCGACAGCTACCCGGTCTACAACCTGGTGACAAACAAGTGTCGGAAGCCAGGTGAGCTGTCCGAGAAGGCGTGCAAGGAGTGCTTCCAGGATATAGAAAAGCTGGACGCACATGTGCGTACTATGTTCAGCGACTTCGAGGAGATCCTAGCGAGATACGATTGCGGGACGACCTTTTCCTCTCATTGGGACTGCCATCATTGTAAGGTGAGTCAGTCAGAACCAGCCGTCTCCTTTTTACAGAATATTGGGATGAAATTGTCATAATTTTCATCCTGGGGATTGATCTGAAAGGCCTGAGTACATCTCCAGTTTAAAGTTTCAGTCCTAAAGCAATGTTCTGATGTGGTGAGTCACTCCCCTAAATAGTAGGTCAAAAGAGCAGCTCGCCCAGACCGGACCAACACCACCACATCCACGCCCCAGCTGGTGTGATTGTGAAACACACATACTTAACTTGGTACAGATAACGAATTGCAATTAAGTATCTATTCTTGATTGAATCATTCACCATGATTAAGGCCGTTCTCTTTCATAAACAAGTACTTGTATTTTGATAATAATTTGTGCAGTTGGTCCAGTTTACATTTTTTCAGAGACTATGCGTTTTACATTTTACCCTAAAACATAGATTCTTCTTCGTTTACTATTTGCCGCACATGACGTTTCTGTTGGCTGCTTTTTTCAATTTCAGAGAATCTAAATGTTTCCTGATTAACCCTTTCATCATTGATAACCCCCCTCCAACTTCCTATATATATTGGATGAAGTCAATTAACCGAAAATGCCACTAGTATTCTTATGATTATTGAAAATCGGCCGATTATCTGATAATCCCTTTCACATTATAGTTAATTCTTGGATATACCTTCTGTAACACATAGGCCTAATTGCACTGTTAATTAATGTTCACTGCAGGCGAATGTCTATGAAGAAGTTCAGATCTCATGAGCATTCATCCCTGTACTTTTTGTTAACTACAAGAGTTGAGTTCTCGTGTATCTTGTTTGTTTGAACATTATATTTAGAAAACATACATTCTTTCCGTAAATACACAAGAAGATTAATTGCTTGATTAGAATGTGCATCTTAGGCAGCTATGCAATCGGTTAGCAATAACGGTTTACTACAACAGATGCACTGCTATTTATTGGGTTTCCATATGATTTATGGTCAATATCGTCTGGGGCAAAGGGCCATATGGCCGAGTGGGCCTGGGAAAGGCGTGACCGCTGGTAGTGGGGGGATCTCTGAGCAATATTGGCCCATGTTTGTGGATACAGAGGCCGGCCTGGAGGGGCTCAGTCACCGGCGAGCTGCTCCTACCATCTGCTCGTCTGCTCACATGGGTGGATCCGGGTTGAGGGAGGGTGGCAGGGAGGGTGGCAGGGGGGTCTAGGGGATCCTAACATCCCTCTTTTGGTAGGGACTTAATCTACATAAGAGGGGAAAACGTCACGTTTCGTGGCGATTTATTTTCTCAAAAACTGATATGCTGACCCCTTTTCGAAATCTTGGATCCGTCCCTGTGCTTTGGACTACTAGGCCACACAAGTCTGAGTTGGCCTTACCCACATGGATTTGATACTGACGGCCATATATATGTAGGCCTATATGTAGAGCCATCAAGCTGAAGGAAAGAGATTCTTTTCCTTGTTATTGAACTGTTTTCCGTGCTACTGCCAGACAATGTTGTAGAGTCAGTGGATTTTTTCCCGTTGGGTAGAACATATAACATAACATCATTGAATAAGTACATGTAATATGATATAAAGAATCAATTACCAACCAACACAAATGAATTATGGTCATACACATAGAACAGAACGTACTAGGGCTTCATAATTGCGAAGACCAATGATAAGTCTGTGACTGGTCATTAGTATCATATAGTGCTAAGCCAATAGTTTCACCTAGTGTTAAGCCAATAGTGCAGGCAGGTTGGGGTCGTAACCGTGCAATCAGTGCCAGTGTAAACAGACGGGGGTTCTGCTGGAGGCGGGCCCCAGATGTAAACAGGCTGGGTTAGGGTGGGGCAGGGGGCAGGGGTGAGTGAGGCATGGGGCCAGTTATCTGTGTTAACCGCGTGAGAAATGCCCGTCACTGAGTGCTGGTCTGGGCCCTTGGTATTGGTTACTATGGCTAGGTGCTACCTTCGGCCTGATCTCCGACCACATTTGTTTCTGACTTGAGAAGTGGGGAATTCGTGGCACGCTGCCAATGGTCTAAAGTGGTAAAATTGAGACTACTCCTTTAGGTTGGACTATGGTGATGCAGGTTCATTTTGCGGCACTGGCGATAACGTTTGCTATCTGTTTTGTTGTAAAGGCATGTAGTATCTTGTGTTCGTTATTGAAAAAGTAGGTGAAGATTGTATTTCGTGATAAAGGTAATATAAATATCGGCAAAGAAATAACAATTTGCTCTCACCGGCTAACTAAAACCCAGGTCTAATCTTTTTTCCAAATTAAAAATCTACCTTTATAGTATAATTTATAGTCAATGCAGACAGAGATCAATATAAAGACATGCAGGCCTACTTTATGATATGGGAGGAATTATCTCAGAATCATTTTAGTTAGGTCACAATTTTGATATATAAAACTAGAAAAACACCTCACGAATTTGAAAAACAGATTTTTGCTCTTTTACGTTAATTGAAAACTAGAAAACTATTACAAAATGAGAAAGAGTTCCTTTAAGAAACAAAGCTACTAGTATTGTCTTTAGTTTCAATGTTATAGATAGGAGGTCAAATTAGGAATCTTATTTCAAAATTGAAACTGAATAAATGATTCAAATACGAAGTACTAAGGTGCAGCAAAGTATTGGCTTTCATCGATATGTTTCACGTTTGAACCAAAATCAAGGTCTCCGAGATATTACTGAATCGGTAACCTAACCTTAAGAATGTGAATTCAGAATATTCCAGATGGATCGGAGTGCACTCAATCTCAGAAACGTCGCTCTGACATTTTATTTCATGTACTCAGATCATTTACTGTTTGGGCTCTCTGGTTATACATACACCACTGTGGTTTTCTCGATATTGTGGGATTACGTACGCTCTGAAGGTTTTGCAGATGGAAACTGAAACGTCATCGCATATAATTGAGATATATGATGTTGAGGTAAAGAAAAAAGAAAATTTAATGACGATGTATCTAGGGTAAAGCTTAGCTGAGCTGCTCTCTTATCATTACGTTTATAATTCTCTCAGTATCTAAGTTTACGAACATGTATTGTCAAGATGATGTTGATCAACCTAAGTAATTCATTACAAGGAGCAAAATAGTCTATTCATCTATTATTCTTAGTTTATGACAGAGTGAATTGAGTCTGGGGTACTCTATTTCACAGAAAATGAAAGAGGTCAGTTATTTCAGAAACGCATGTGATTGTGATGCTTGAATGTAAAATTGATTAGTTAGAATATCCTTGATTACATGTTTTATCAATTGCATAAGGAAAGATTGCCTCGCCCCTTGGCCTTACCTGAACTTCTGGTTGCTAAGGAGACATTGACACAAGGCGTACCACCAACCTGCAAATAGATGAAACTAGGTTCAAGTCGTGACTGATTATACAAACTCCAGGGGTGCCGACATGAAAGCTTATGTTAATACATTTTAAAGTGTGTCAGAAGGACATTGGAACACTTTAATGGCTGAAAAAAAAATCAAAACAAAAATCCACAAGATTTCCTGGACACTAAAATACCCAAGAGAGCAAATTTAGCGATCGTTGGCATTTTAACTTCTCGTGGTACAGAATTGTCATGGATCACTTTTGGTTGCCCCCCCCCCCCCTGGATTTTAAAAATAAGCACCATCTATTGCCATGGGAATGTTCAAAATGTGAGTATCAAGATATGATCCCCCTTCATCAATGTGGTCGCCTTGGTTTCTGGTGGACAACCCGGATGGCGGGCAGAAAGTCGGCGCAATGAATGTCCTCGGCGGGCACAGGGGAAGTGTGTCAATGGGGGTGCAAACAAATGTGTCTGATTTGGTGAATGATGGCAATCAGTGGTGGCCGACAAGGCGGGGCCGGCCGCTCAACGACCGACGTGTCAACAGCCCGCTGGCCCTGGCGGCTAATAGCCCGGGGCGTGCAGGCCGCGCGAGCTGCTCGTGGCAGGAGCCAACCACTGCATGAGCTGCTCACCGCCTATATGTGTGGTCTATGGCGGCTCAGAATGACTCAGTGCTTACTGCAAGAATCGTCAGATATTTAGTGTACATATAGAGGATTCGGACCTATTAACACTACAAAAAAAAAAATAATAAAAAAAAAATAAATAAATAAATAAATAAATAAAAAGAATACAGTCATTAATTTTAAAAGTTTAGAGTAATATTTTGAATTTCGTCAGATTTTGCTGAGCAACGGCAGAAAGAAATCTGTGGGTACAACTTGCTGTAATCGTACAGCAACATTTGCTGTAAACCACATTTATTGATATGACATTTAGATCCCTCTCCTAAACTTGTTTTTTGTTGGGTTGATATTTTCTCGCTCCAAAACACCCCTAGACATTTGGGCGTTAAAACTATACGTGAAAAGATCATCTGCATAAAATGTAGGATATACAGTCAATCACAAGAAATTGTACTGAACGATCAGTCTGATTTAAAATAGTCTTTCGTTTTCTATATGGAAACTGTGAGTATAAATATACATTAAGAACAAAATAAATATATTTGGGCTCAGTTAAATAGGTCGAAAAAATACAGCAGGTAGGTCTGTAATTTATTTTTTTTAAATTATTTCTTTTAAACTGTCATTTATAGGTTCAGGTATTCTTGAAACAATTTCCAGCGTCTAATATACATCCGTTGATCAGATACATGCAATCTCATTTCATGTAAGTCATCTTTGTTGAATGTTAATAGAATTTAGAAAAGAAATCATGAGAACAAGTTAGCCCAGGGCTAGAATAGTAGGGTAGGTCGGTTTACCTGAACACAACCATTTTTTATGCCTTTTTATGACAGAGATATAGTGGATCTTTAATACTTACATACCAACGTGTATTGCTATAATTATGTTAACAGGCTTACTGAGGTAAGATATTACCAACATATTTTAGTTCTTTTACTGCAATGTGTGTTGCTATAGGCTACCTATTAAGGGCGGGGTGATATCATCTATTGCACCAAATTTATAATATTAAGGTAGGCAATTCATTCTCGTTGTTGTAAATATAAAATGTTGTGTCAAATACACTGCAGCTTAGCCACACCACCATAAAAGGTTGCCGTGGTAATTATATTCTTTGATATTGTCGTCAATGGGATAGACGAGCGATGACAGCTGAGCAAAGAGTGTTATAGATTACCATGTGTGTTACAAATACCATACCCGCATATGGACATTACTATTATAGGCACAGTCAATGAATGTCATATTATAACATTAGCATCATATCTATTATATAGAATGTATGACTAAGTCATAATTTTAAGTCATACACGCGCTTTTTTAATTTGCATACGATGAGAATAACTGCCACATAGTGCAGGGCAGGTGAAGTGTTATAGCGTTTGACTTGTCAGAAATTAGCACATTTCCCAAGTATGTCTGCCCACATGAATGATATGCAGTCTTTTATTTGTGAATCATATCCTCAGTGGGAATGCCACTCACAAACAGGTGTGATGTAATGCTCAATGTGAAATTAGATGGGTAATACATACTATGACTCCATTAATCAAATTAGGTCGACGACCTCTCTGATGACCTGATTTTTCATGAATAATCTCTGCATTCTAGTAAACAACATAAACCCGTTCAAAAACTCATGAAGATTAACCCTATATCTCTTACACCCTCGATCTATTGTGACCAAACGCCTCTGACAAACGTCCATTATGATTACACTATTGGGGTGACTGAATGCCCGCGGATGTACCGTGAATTGTAATACCTTCTGGTGACGTTGTTACATAAACCACTTGTGGTGGTGACAATGAATGTGGTAACGGGGCATACAGTCAAGGTAGTATAATGTGACTGCTATCACATCTGTCTCCTGGGAGAGGCGGAGGCAGTGCAACAGCTGTGTACACAGTGTTCTAAGCGTACCAAGCTTTTCGGATCTAACTAAGTTATGATAGGTAGCATACTTACTGCATATATAAATCAAACACATTATATTAATATAATCAATATTATTGAAGGCCTACATTGTCAAACATACATTATTAACAATGGAGAGAAGTACAAACCACTTCATTTTCAAGACTTGGAATACCATAGGTTACACATCCATTGGCAACTTCTATATTTCAGGGAAATCAATCAGAAGCCTCTATGATGGATCTCTGTGTTCATTTTTGTCAACTATGCAGAAACATTTTCGGATTCAAAGGGAAGGCTGACCGAGAAATGATAACTGTAGTACGTGTCGGTGCGCGCTTGGCCAGTTACACCTCTAGAGTTGCTCATCGTGACCCTCTGGTGTAAAGGGTAACAGCTGGGCCGGTGGTATAAGGGGGGCCCTCAGTAATCCCTGTCAGGTAGAATTATGACACACCATAAGCTGGCTAATCACACCTCCACCACCGCCAACCCCTAAACCTTTGGTGCATTCTCTCCTCATTCCGGCTGTAATTCACCATCCTACAACCTGATGCGAGAAGGTTACAAATGTTGCGAAAGTACCATTGGCTGATATGGTGCAGCTCGGGAAGCAGAGTACATGGGTGTTGTTTACATGTATATACGATTATTGTAGTCAGTCAATAATGATCCGCGGGCTCTGTGGCGTACGCAAACACACCCTGGAGTTAGCCTCATCCGGGGATTGAGCCTACGGTAAACAGGTAAAGGAAACGCATACATACGACACGCCCTGTTAGGGGGCTCGTTTATTGACGGCCTGCACTCTAGTAACGTAAGCTATATAGCAGACTCGACGTATGAGCGTACAATGACGTAAAATGGTATAGAAAGCAAAACAGATGGGAATAAGCACTAAACCAAATTAATTGACTCAATTGAAACCTAGTATTCTACTTTGAAAATGAAAATGTAATGCTGATACTGAAGTGATGACTGCTTTTTCATCGCATCCAAATGAGACTGCATTTTCAATTTTTGATATTCACGTTACATTATTGTAATTCACCACCTGCCAATGGCCTTGTTATTCAACCCATATGCGTGGAGAGTTGATTATGGGAATGCAAAATATTCTGCGTGGGTTTGTGGTGATAACCAGTTTTAGAAGGCATCTGTCTGCAAGGTCATTTTAAATATGGCTTTTCCTGTACTATTGGTGGGAATGCACAGTGGTTGGCAGATTAGGGGAGCGAGGTGCATACAGAGTCGGACAGGCTGACAGCGCCATTGTCCGATTGCCTACAGACTGCCACCTGCCCCAAGGCCTCCCAGCCTGCCTCAACCTAGCCCCACCCTCCCCAAACCGACAACGTGCATGGAGGGCACCCTAACAACCCCAATAGTCCCATGTAATTCTTTCCCAAGACAACATTTATCATCTCCACTACCATAGTTATAATGTCAGTTGTTCAAGTATCTTTGCAAAGGGATGCAGGCTCAAATACTCATGTTCTATTATATGTCGAGTGTGTAATCAATAATCCTGATATAGTCTGGTAAAATCTCGCTGTTTTGCAAGTAGCAATCGGCAGCAGTATAACGGTGAGGGGAACAAGGCTACTGGAGGGGGGGGGGGGGGCAGTTTTGGGGGTTGGAGGAGATGGGGTCGGGGTGGTTGATACGCCTGTCATGCCGTTAGAGGGACGACAGGAGGCAGGAAACAAGCTGAAAATGAGGTGTGGGCACGTTCCTCCTGCCAGTTGAATGCTGTCAGCCCCGTGTGGTTTGACAGCTTAGGGAAGGGGTTAAGGGTGGGGTGTTGATCGGGGAATGTAGGGTGGGGTGTATAGGGGAGTAGTAGATTTGCCTCATTTCTCTGGGTTTAGTCTGCAATGCGAGAGAGGAGGTAGCATAGCATCCAAATTATCTCATGCCAACAACGTATGTATAAAGCTATTTTAATTCCATAATAATCCTGTACTGACATTACCATAACGTGAGCACATCCCCCGAAGGATAGATCTCGGCGCACTTGGGCAGTTGCATCTGTTACGCTAGAATTTTCTCTGCAAACAACTTTATAATAGGGAATCACAGTGGAATGTGCATGGAGCGTAGTGTTAAAAACACAGGGTGTTAAAACCTAAACAGAATCCGCCAAAATTTATACTGGATAAATTATGATTAGCTAAAAGCATGAAGGGTTTGGAAAGGACGGAATTAACAATGGAAAGAGAATAATTATGACAACGAAGGAAAACTTAAAGCAAATATTTGTAAGCTTCGTGCCCTTTATGTAGATTTAAGATTAACAAAAGCAAAACATGATTTCTATCAGGACTCACAACAGTGTTATCTCGGAGTGATGGATAATCAAACAAATACCAGCCGTGACATTATCATAGTCCAAATAAACATCCCTTCTATCTCTGTTTATATACAACAACAGATAACGTTTTGGAGATGAGACTCAATATACAGAGCTTATCACGAGGTGCTGTGAACCGTCTTGAATCATGGAAATAGTATGTGTAACAAAGCAAACATAACACCTTAGCAGCTTGTGTAATGCATATGAGAAATACTATGGATACAGAACGGACATATTACGACACTGATGGACTTTTGTACTGCATATTAGAAATGCCATGGTTACAGGACGGGTATATTACGACACTCGGAGTGGACCAACATCCAGAGGGTTGTATAAGTACGAAGGAGACTCCCATGATAGTAGCTACTCCGGCCAAAATAAACACCTTACCACCCTGCCAACACCTCGCTCAACCTGAGCCGTTTTGGCCAGGACCACCCCCTCCCACGACGATACTTGGGCCCCATTCATAGCAAGACAAAACGCTTATTTTCTCCTGCCTCCTCCCGTGGTGTTGCCCAAGCCAGTTGTAGCATTGCCAAACGCCGTTGCCGATGAGAGTCGATAGGCTTGCGTGAGGGGCTCGGAAAGCTGAGCACCGCATTGCTTCTTTGGGGGGATATCTATGACACCGGTTGTGTCAGTTTGGATTGCTTCCTTTTCACAAAATACAGGTGTTGGTGTACCATGCCAGACGAAGTAGAATTGTGGCAGATAAGATTTCATTTTATCGACCGATTGCGGTTTGCCTCCCAGCATTTGTGAATTTGTTTCAATTAGCATGTCGGTTTACACATAAATAGGGTGTGTTTCAATATCGGTATTGGATATATGCATATCTCTATGTAGCTTAGATTTATTGTCTATATTTAGCAATTTGATCATCATTAAAGGTCTTGGTACCAATTATTGACTATAGGAACAACAACTTGGTTCGAAATTAAAACAATCCTTTAATCAAGTACACACTTTAGAGGTCCGTCTGATTTCAATCTGTATAAAACTGTACAATCTGCACCTCATTTTGTACTATGTCATCTCTTGCCAATGAGAGACAATAATCTTTAGAATGATTTACTTTTCGTAATTGTTTCTATTCAGTGCCCGTCTTGCTTACTGCACTAACGACGGGTAGTGTCACCTTAATTCCTCTGTATTTAATAAAATTGAAATGAGGGTTTGTAAAGAAGCTTTATAACACATCCCCATTCTTATTATCAACATCTTCTAAAACCAAGTGCGCCCCTTGTTTACATGGCTGCTCCTCAAACCTACAAACCTGCCTTATAATTTGTATAAATACATATAGACCTTTTTCTGTACGTGCCTTGCCGGCTGATCTTTGATGTTGTAGGTAGGTAACAGGTGAGGCTGTAAAAATAAACACCAGTATGTTCAATTCGTCACGTGTGTGTACCTGTACCCCTGTTAACTACAAAGGGCGTCAACCCACATGGCCCTGAATGAAGAGTATCAAAGGATGGCTCCCAAATATCACCAAACATATCAGGCCTATATTTTTCTTGAGGCAATATAAAAGCTAGCAACGGTAAACTATAGCGCCTAGATATCCTCAGGCGATCTCTATATCGCCTAATATTAGCGATGCCTTAACAATATTGCTCTTGGTGCCAGTGTAACGTAAAAAAGAAATATAAGGTGAATAAGGGTTATCATAAGATATATGGCACCGATGGCGACATGCTAAGTTTTAAATAGGAGCCCTAGGAAATCGATTGAAGCCTTCAGCTGCTTTCAGTTATGTGTCTAACACGTGCTGGGTTTCTCCTGAATAAATAATCCAGCTCAGTTAGATGGGTTCGAAGGTCATAGCCCCATCTGAACTGCTTTAGGTCTGGCCGAGTAATCAGAGAACTCTGACCAATGGTAGATTTTAATGTGAGTCCTGAGAGAAACCAATTGCATGATATCGAGGTTGTAATGTACCTAATCGTTCCTAATATTAGCTAATGTCCTTATTGTTGCTTATATTTAAACAACATAAAAGTGTAACAGTGTGAATGACTCAATGAGTCCAGTAAAAATGAGAGAATCCCAAACAATCTCGATCTAGATATACACTCTGCTTATCTGATAAATGCCACATATGCTAGACGCCATGCCTAAACGTTATAGCAGGGTGTAAAGATTGCATGTCTAATCAATAGGCTAGCGGTATTATTTTCATAGAGTATAAAATTGCTGTATAACCCTGATTACCTAGAATAATATTTTCTGTAAAACTGTGCATAAGCCAGCGTGTTAAATGATAATTTCTATTGAACAGAGCAGTCATAATCAGCATTTGAGTATTTTCTGTTCTTTCATATTCATAACCCAAAACCCTTTTTGATATAGGATTAATTTGTGATATTGTCACAACTGCGTGTTTTAAATCCTGTCTAAAACACTTTGCTATATAGGCCTATATCAGCACATACTTGGAAAACAGCGGTGACTCCCGTTGCATATAGATTAGTTCTTTGCTTGTTTTAGACGTATGGTTCATATTTAAGGACTGTGGTGCAGGAAAAATAAAAAGCAAATATTTCTAAGCAATCAGACGCCGATTGGGCATCCTTTGACACCTTTTTGATCAGCAGGCGGGGAGTGGAGTTGACAAGCGGTAATCATCTCAGTCCTCTAATAGGCCGGGGGCGGGCAATCAATAGGACATATCGATGAATTGATATCAGACAGTGCAGTCGGCTAGCCGGGCAAATTGGCTCCTTGTATGAGAACACTAGTTAGCAGCAATTACCAAAAAGCTGTACTTAGAGACAGATGTCGATGAAACATGCATGCTCAGTTGAGGCGTTTGAGTCGGCAGTTTGTTAATGAAAAGGAAACAGTGAAAGAAAAGGAAAATCGCCTTATCCTGATCCACTAATGTACACGGCGTTAATCTACGGTAACCATGCAATCTTTCCGGAAACTTCCAATTCGTCAGGTGAATATTACCTAATAGCTCTGGAGGCAGTCAGTGCATGCATAGCATATAGAAGTGCAATCTAAAGAAAGCTCAGATAGTGTAATTCCGGGCTAGTCATTAAAAAAAATAAGAATTGCACTATTTGGACAATGCCAATTGAATGTTCCTTATTGCCTTTAAACACCAACATGTTAACTACTACCTCACAGTAGCATTCCTGGTAGTAGCATAGGCCCTACTCTCTATCGCTAATCATATTCAGTGAGTGAGTAACATTTGAAAACGGATTCCGATCTTGAAAATTGTTTAAGCATGTCATATGTTCATCTGATTCATGAGAAATTCCGGAAAAGTAAAAAGAGAAGCATGAAACATAAAGGACGTTGGTACTATATCGAGAGGTCCTGTGAGGACTGAGTTCACTGACACGTAGGCGCTGGGTTACATTTGGCTGGTTTTGCGGGGACGGCTCCACGAGTGGCCACAGTCCCTAAAAATGGCCCATTCACAAATGGCGCTACCCTGCCTTCCCAGCATGCAGCAGCAGCAGCCAGCGGCCTTTGGCGGTGACCTCTGACATTCACCATCATGACCAGCATGTTTCTGGCCTATATTTGTCATCAGACCTCACGAGAAAAAGATCATCCAAATGCCAGATTTCCCCCATTCTCTCCGCAGATTTTCTCTGACTGCTTTCCTCCTGTTTCTCTCTGTATGAGACTTCTTCTGAGCAGCGGTCCTGGTCTATTCGCGTCTATTTGTCTGTCTATCCTTCAGACGCATCACTCTCCATTCTGTATCATTCCTGTCCTTTATTCCCCTGTCCTCTACTCTCCCCCTATAGAGTCTTTTCCAGACCTGGCCGTCACGGTCTAGTGGGTTTGTTTGTCTGAGTGTCGTTATGACGACCACCGGGCAGAGGGGGTCGACACCTGTTATGTAATGCTGATAAGCACTGGTTGGGGGCTTCTGATTGGCTAGAAACCTTTATTTAAAAAAAAACTATTTTAAAATATATACCATCCATGTACATAGATGACACATATATAAGAAAAAAGACAAAGATTGGGGCTATCTATACATATAAACAGGATTATGTAATTCTGCATATGTCAAAAGTTATAGGTGGTATAAAACCAGCAATTCACAAAGGCTCAAAGAGGAAATAACCCCAAGCTTGTCTGGGTAAAATTTGTAGCCTATGTCCCACACTAGGTGGCGTGGTCTGGAAAATCATTTATTAGCGATTGGCCCAGTTGCCCCCTCTCCCTGTTGCCATCCCCCGTAGTATCCTTTCATTCTTGTTAAATCACGGTGGACAGTGTCGTTAATACACCTACTTTGGGTTCATCGGGACGCAATGGGTTACACCACCTCCCCTCCTACTGCCCACGAACGCTTGTAGGATTTCATTAGTTTCCGGCGTGCGTCTGATTTTACTATTGGTCAGAGCCGCTGGTGCCGGCGTGATTGTGGCCTGACTAAAGCAGCAGACGACTTTTCGTCGTCCTGCGAAGGCGCGAACTCATGCGCGGGTTTTTATCACAGTTCATACAGAAGCGGTGCTTCCTCTTCGTATAGAAGGCAATGGTTTAATGCGAGGCGAGTGCTGCATTATTAATTGATCACAAAGCGGAAGTAGTATGGTGAAAAGGTATTCTGCATCAGGTCGATTTAAAGGGAGGGTATTGGATTTGATGACACAAACCATGAATTAATCTTAATAATTTCGAATTGTGTTTCATCTGTTGTTACATTCTGTGTAACGATCAGTTAACTTGAAATGATTTACAAAAGATATTTTCAGCGTGAGGGTTATGATGTTATCTTAATATCATATTTAATTTACTATGAAGATAAACATTGTAAATTGCTACAGGGCATAAGGTGGAGCGAGCATACAGTTCACTGGGGATCTTTAGGAGGTGTGTCCATTGACGACACCCGCTGATTCAATTACGGAACCCCTTATACATTGTTACAGTCGATGATATTATAGTCTGATGTAACCAGGTATTAATTTCCCCCTGCCTCTCGGTAGGGGCTGTCGCCCGTTTAAATAACCTAGGTCCATTTATAACAAATTGGCTTCACCTTTCCCCTGTTCACGATCACATGACATCTGCATGAACGGGCGCCACCATGTTGTCAAAGTGTGGCCGGTAATATTAGTCCCCCGAAGGTCCTGATCGATGAACCAGCAAAGTCTCTAAGCCTCTGTAACCGACTAATCGGAAATGATGTAAGATGTCACCGTCAATATAGGAAAGCACTCGGTTATGATTTAGCCTTTGTTTCATCTTCAAGCTTGATGTAATCTCAGAGTAAATTCTACTGAAGCCGTTCCGTCGACTTAAGTGTAATCGATAGCAATTCCTTTACATGTCGAAATTTGAAAGTAGTTCGCATTGCTTCTTGTTTTGACGATGATATTTGTGTAGTTCCTTTCATGCAGTTATTTGATGCAGTCGTTTAAAAAAGCTAAAACGTTATTTGAGTATTATAGGATATTTCGACAATACAAGCAGAAGGACATACATTTTCAAACATTTTCAGACAGTCATATATATACATGACAGAGGAATAATATGCACGGTTAACTTTAGCATTTACATTTGAACTGCAGCTTATACTATAGACGAATATCATAGAGTGTTCGTTTTATTATGTGGTTGGCGAACAACTTTAGACTGAAGAACAGACAGCCTAACTCCAAGGCCTAAAACAAGGAGATCCCGGATATGACGTCTTCCCATCATTCCTCACGCCCTCGCCTCCGGCTTCCTGAACCCCAGCCTTGACCTTGACCTGACCTTTTAACCCCTTGACCCTAAATGTCCTGTCAACGTCAGAATAGACCCAAAACGGAGCTCCTGCGCCTGCGCAGGCTGGTTTACGCTGATAACCTGGCGTCTCTGCATAACTCATACTACAAGCGAAAGACCACGAAATCTTGGTAATGATGTTTATGTACGATGAAAATGATAAAACCTTTTGAATAAAACTTCGATGAATAATTATCGCTACCATCATAGTATAATATCGTTGCCGTTCATCTCCTAGGAATATTCAAAAGACCTTTTCATTTTTAGAAATATCGAGACTTCCTCAAAATGCATTACCTTTGTGAAGAAAACTTGTTCAATTATATACCTTGATGTAGATTACAGGCACCTGAATATACAATAATCTAGGGATGTGCACGTCAAGGAAAAATCCATCCAGTCACTAATTCAGTGGTCGCAATTTGTTGGAGATATTTCATTCAGGTTAGAAAATATCCTTCGCACCACCCCAAGGGGATACAGATGGCAGGCGGTATCAGGCTCTACGGCCTTTCACCACCACGAGGGACTATTTCTGCTCTCGTACTCGGCGTCAATTCCCGTGGTAGCTTGACACTGACGTGACGTCGGTCTAAATGCTTCCGTCATACTTCCAACGACATTAAAATCCATTGTCACGATAGCGAGAAGGAATTCTCTTCAGTGTGAAGAAGTATGGAAGACTACAAGTGTTGGAACTGTAAGTTTGATAGAAGTGAAAGAATACATTGAGGTGACCCATTATCCCCATCACCTTTCTTTTTTTCTCTGGCCCCAACTCCGTTTGCGGACTTCATTTTCTAATTCAGGGGTTAAGGGGCATCCAAAATGACATAGATCTACACAAGGGGGTGGGTAGGTAGGTTGAAGAGTGTGGCACAGTCTCAAAACGGCTCTTATTTTCAAGTTTATAGAACAAAAAATTAAGTGTCACAGGGGGGGTGGGGGTCGGTGGTCCTAAAGGTACAAGTGTGACATTATTTATGGAAGGCCCCCTAAGTTATTTCCAGAAATTCGATTAATTCATCTCTCTAAAACCATAATCTAATACACATTGGTTTCTCTGAAGCAAGCATCTAAAACACATCAATTACTGAATAGATTATGGTTGCATTGGACATCAACTTATATCTATACAGATCAGTGTAGCCAATCGATATGAGGTATAGGGTTCTTTCTATACCAGCTAGAAACAATACATTAGTTCTACAGTTATGATAATCACAATAGTATCACAACATTGATATGACATAATTATTGTTTTGACCTAATTGTTTTATCTAGGCATGCACTGATACAGGTGTCAATACGTAATTCTCATCGACATTTTTTTGTATCTGTTATTACTATAAACTCTCCTATTTAAGTACCAATTATATCAATATCAACTTTTGTCATTGTGTGTTGTCCTGAGATAACCCACGAATATCCAACCCCATATCTTAAATAAAGCTGCCAAATTCCTTACAATGGTAATACTCTTCTAATTGAATCCGCCCGTTGCTGCTGTGTTCATCCTCGTGGATGGAAAGCCTGAAGGCCCGACTCTGGCATAATTATGAACCTTGGTCTCACGACCTTTGACCCCGCCCTGAGATGTGGCACGGCCCTGTTCAGTGTTGTCACGGAAGGCAGTGGCCAAGGTCTGTCTCGGGTGGGGGCCTGGGAGTAAGTGGGCGCGCGGCAGACAAGGGCACGCCCAGCATTGTTTTCCATTCAACTGGGTTATGTTTGCTCTATATGAAAAGACAAATTATTATAGACCGCCACAGCCCTTTTTCATATGCTTGGGCACCCCAGTTATGTTAGACCTTATGAGCAACTATGGCTGTTGTGACCATAACCACACTGATACTTGAGAAAATTGAAAATTAAGATAACTCAAAAGTATGATATTAGCATTGATTACATCATTCACAATATTTCCGATAACATTTGATAGGGAGCTTACCAACATTTTACTGCTTCCTATATGCTGTTATGTAACCAGTCATTAATTTCTCCAAGCTCACGCTAACTGATTAATGTCTCCCATGGTTCATGCGTTAGTTTTGATACCTGACCATACCCAGCCCCCGGTTCTAGATTATCACTCCCTACTGTGAATAACACGAGTGCTCCCTACTCGAGAGACTACGTGCTTGGAATCATTGACGGCCAAGCAGTAGGGAATATTCATGGAAACCTCCAGGCCTGTCCACCGCCTCCTGTGGTGGTAGTGGCCAGCAGGCGGCCACCAGCTGCTGCAGAGATGTGGTAACCACAGGTGGAAAGGTGGCCATCTAAACTGCCATTATGAAAGCCCATCCCAGTTTACATCAACATCAAAATTTACCATGAAAAACTTTCAAAATTGCCTCCGCGGTAATTCCATGAAGACAGATGCCTAATGGAAAATTTACCAACATGATTTGATTGACTTTGTTCCTACAATTTGTGAAATGCAGTTTTATATATTGGCCTTTTGTCCATAGGAACCAATGCTAAAACCTGTCAGGCCACCCTATAATGTCCAACCCTATTTTGCCCTGCAAATCTGTCAATTGGTAGAATCTAAGAACTCATGGTGTTTTATCAGTACTTGGGGATAATAGAAAAATATAATTCTTGTTTATTTCAGTAATCCCAACTCTAGAAGATGAGGATAACTTATAGGCCTAACTATGGTTATTGTGTCCAACCCTTGTCCAACCCTGGCATATACCCAGTGTGGGATGGGCTTATTCTTCAGCCATTTATGAAATAGATTGGACGAAGAAATAATCATTTCAATATTGAGATATCATTCATTGTAGACTATCAAACTATTTTTTGACGCCTTATTGTATTTCTGACTAGAAATATATAATGCTTGTATGAATGGCAGCTTTTTGTGAGAATCGCTTGGTGTTTTGTCCCATCGTAGATGGCTGGCTTAAGAGGAGACCTGCGCGGCTATTGAGTCTTGTCAATTAGCATCTGACAGCAGCTAATGACAAACGACGTGTGTTTACTAATGCAGTCGACTCACACCTTACATAACGGAATACGGGCTGCCACTTATGTAATAACTGGCCTGTGCTGACTTCACAGAACTTACCTGTCTAAGATTCACACCAAACGAGCTAGCCACAGGCTATGATGATTGTGATAGGGTAGGGAGATATTGACACTTTATGTTTCATTTGTTGTAAAATATAAATTGAGTAAAAATAGTTGAGGTTTCGCTATTCGTGAAAAATAATGATAATCTTACGTCACATAATAGAGGATCGGATGGGATTAATTTGGCAATAATCTTTAACTAGTTGCCAATATTACTTGTTTCCTGTCAATCCTGACTTAATCCTATCAGTATAACCGATGTCATATTAAGCACAATTATCAAGCATAATATGTATAATATCCCTAGGTATCGTTGGGTATGTAGATTTTAATGAATACGAATACCCATGCTATATGTCATCGTGGTTTTATGCTTTTTTGAAAGCAGCCTCCGGCCGCTATTACCTTCACCACTGATATAATCATGGTGTACGCTTTAAACTGAGTGTACCCGTTTATTACTCTCAGGATACTGACTTGGTAGTACTACATGCATGTCCTATCTGTTCACCTCTGCTTGACTTAAGAATTATGAGGGTAGGCTTGTTAGTAACAACAGTGGAAGGAGGGGGGCAGGGACTCATCTGATTAGTCCTGGCTGATGGTAAACTAAAGAAAGCGATAATTGTTATCTAGCATACCTGTATAACGTTATCGAATGAGGGCAGGTGTTGGACTTATAGAATAAAGCTTCTTTTCCACATACCGATTTTGATGCTGGCGATTTCCCCCCCCCTCAAATTTTCTACAAGAACCTTCCATGAAACCATACATCTTATCATGCGATTTAAAAGGGAATTGCAAAAACCTTCTAGTGATGTATAAGATGTCTATATGTAATCTTAGTTCGAACTGCTATTTTTTTTTAAATCATAGCAAAGTCAGCACGTGGACTGTAGGCTGAGATTGCCAGTGCACCTTCGTGTCCTTCTTGTCCGACATTGCGGACAGCCAAGAGACCGGCATCTAGAATAACGACCGTATTGGTACGCCCTAATTGGTCAGGGGACAGGAGCTAATTGCTATGACGTACAACTGTACAGAGTGCCCATAAAAGGCTGCTTCCCGAAAGACAGCACCTTCTTGGGTATCTCACCAGACCTATACCCCGGTACGTCATCCTTTCCCAGATTAAGGATTATATGTAAGTTATATGACTATAAATTTAAAAGCTAAACGTGTCATCAAAATACCATTACAGACTAATTAACGCTCTCGAAAACACTCGTCCCTCTCTCTATGATAATTATAAAGGCTGTAAATTGAGGGTCTCTCTATTATAGTGTGAGTAGTACAGTCAAACTGTGCACTGGCGCGGGCACATGTGTCACACACACCGGGCTGTGCACAGTTTTTGAGTTGGCCCAGCAGTGACACGGTGACTGTTGTATTGATGTGGAAGTCATGAGTGGTCCCATATAACTGCCCCCTAGTGGACATCTGTGGACTCAGCTGCTGCCCATGATTGACATAGGCTTATTGACCGTTAGCTAATAGAATAATAGATTTATTCAGCATTGCCAATAAAGATGCGAAGTCTTTTGATTGCCGTATTGGAGTATTTGATATGATATAATTGGATTGTACGTTTATGTTGACATCACATTAAACGATGAAACCTGACTTTTTTTTTCAAATTGTTTGCTATCAGATCTCGGTCCGTGAAAATATGTTTGCCTTCACATGGGAACGGTAGCTTAAATGGCTTACTGTGTTGGACCAGCTTTATTCCTTTTTATATTTAATCCGTTTAACAGAATATAGATTCTGTTCGGTTTAATCCGTCTAAAGTGGCGGTCGGGTCAATTCAACTCTCTCAGTGTCGACAGTTAATCGATGCACAGTACAACAGGTAATGACATCATATCAAACCTGTTTCATGGGGGATAAAAGCGAAAGAGCCTTTTCTTGATGTAAATTTATTCTGTCCTATTTGAACACCCAGATACAAACACTTAGGCAACCATGACCCACGCCCTAGTTCCGCCCTTAACATGCGGCACATGGTTAGTGGTAGGTGCGGGTTGACTGTATGCTGGCCCAGGTATAGACCTCGTGAAGCAGGAGTCACGTATGTTATCCTATAGGTGACCCGCAGATGATCCATAGATAATACATTTATCTCGAATTGTTGTACAATCAGATGGTATATTTGTAGTACAGTTAGGTAACACTTACGTTAACTTCTTGCATATTGATTTGTTTCCAAAACGTAAAAATCAAACTATAAAACCAAACAACCAAAATAAATAAGGGTTCACCTCACAACACTTCAGTTTTGTGTAAAATAGACCTATATGTGCCATATGATTATGTCTCCTACCTCAGCTCAGCCATAATAGTCAATCGGTTTCCGACCTATGCTGTACGCATTACCGTGGCCCCTATTCTGGACATGATGTGTGTTAGGATTACTTTAATCTCCACATTTCCTCGTAAAAATTAGGAAACTGGATATTCTAATCTTTTAAAAAAATCACAATTAAAGGGGACACGGCAGTGTTTGTCGATGAATGGACAAAAATGCCACATGTAATAAACATTGATCACAATATATCTGAATAGGGGTATTCTATAAAGATACCCATATGACTATAGTGACGAAATAAAATTTTGTTAACGACGCTTAATATTTTGAGAAGGGCATTTCATTGATTGCAGTTACAAACATTTTTACATTGCCAAAGTTCATAATCTGCTGATCCCTTGGCGACATAATTATGTCTGCATCGTATCTTAACGGACTTCTGACGCAGCGGCTTTTAACATGTGTTTGATACTACTGAGGCAAGATCAACAACGGACATGTTCAATGATGCTGTCCTACGCACTTACACATATGCATTGATATAGAATCCTTCCAAATAACTATATATATAATATTCACTATAGAAATAATGAAATAAGTGTATATATAAGTGTACTTTGGCTTATACATGGGTAAGTAAATAAAGGTATCTGGAACATCCTAATTTGTCAAATACTCGTTCTACCTATGAAGACAACTCATCAGGGGTAGGGAGCAGAACGTGATATAGGATGAATAGCAGGGGGCGGGTAGATAAGGAGCCTGTAGAAAGAGATGGAGGACTGTACGGGGAAGAAGTAGGACTCGTCCCAGTCTCACAATGAAGGCGGCCACATTGTTCGCCGAGTGGCCGCCTGAATTATTGAGTGCCACTCGGAGTGCGCGCGGGGCCCCAGCTGCGGCCCGCCCTCCGCCACCAGCCCCCTCTGTCGGCAAAGATTGCCAATTTGTTATGACCCTCCACTGAATATCGATCAGGCTCTTCATGCGAATTTGCAATTTAACCCTTTCCGCCATTGCCTCCTCCTTGGCCGGCCCCTTGCCCCCGGCTGCCCGGCCGCGGCTGCCCGCCCTAAGGCTGGGTGTGACATAACCCATAGGCCTTGCGTCACACCTCACATTGGGTAAATCTTGATATTCATTCACCCCCAGAAAGGCGAGTGTGAGGCTCCTCCAGGCGCCGGGCTGACACCCTGGTTGAGGCGATCGGTGATGGCAGTGTGATTGAGGCAACAGGAGGAGGAGGGGCAGGAGTTAAGTCCCGGCGTGTGGAGAAGTCTGGCAAGGGGCCGGGCAGATTCCCACACGCCTCAGCAGACGGACAAATATTGGTGGGGGCCGAAGGAGCCCCTGCTGGATATTATACGGGCAGAAATGACTGTGATCAAATAGCCCCGGCCCGTGTAATCCTCCTGCCTGATCAGCCCCTTTCACTTAAGGGGCTTCGCTCTTCCCTGACACCTTTTAGTTGACAGCCGTTACATCTCGTGTTCACTTCCTCTTGGAAGCGTCATTTACTCACACTAATGTTGAGGTATCCGTCAGGACTGCATGTATGTGAAAGAGCGTGTTTTTAAACTGGGAGATTTGTGAAATGTATGTTCGTACCCACAAACTATACATTCGTTCATGTATAATGGGTGTAGACCCCTAAAATCGACAGGGCGACATGGTCTAATTTTGCCTTAATGACATGCGACATCAGACAGGGTGACATCAGCATTTCTTAAAACCGACAGGGCGACAATAAGGTTTCTTAATTCGACAGAGCGACATGGGGACCTCAACCTACACACCCTGTAGGCTATAGACCTTCATACGTACCAACTTAAATACCTAGGCCTATATGTATACTTAAGGATACATTTGTCTTCGCCATGCACTTGAATATGTCGCAAGCATATTTTCGCTAAGCATATTTCTGAAGAATACTTCAGTCTCAGCGTAGGATACGTCCCTTACATTGAAATCGGTTGACATTAGAAAGAAAGACAGAGTAAATCGATAAAATATACTTTCATGTGGCGGTTCTCCCAAATCATCGACCATGAATTTCGAGACATCGACTCAAAGCAAACACCAGGCACCAAGACAATAAATTACGTTTCTTTAAAGTCACGTGACGCGGGTGGCGGCCGTACGTCATTCTGGGCGTCTCCCCCACGACGTGGGGGTGTCGTCTGCCCCGGCGGAGGCTCGCCCATAAATTGGCGCCTTTTTGTCTGAGGAGGACCTCACCAATCGATGACTCCGGTTTGCTCGTCTCTCCGGAGAGCTCTCGTTAACCAGACGCTAACCACCTCGTAATTCGGTTAGTCTGACCTGCCGCCGTCGTTACCCACCGCCGCGAGACCCTCCGAGAGGGCACGGAAACAGCCGAACATTGCCGAGCGGCCATCTTTCTTCTATCAAGCAGTATAAAGATTGCCTCTGTATATTGAAGGTGCAGGGGCGGATCCCTTTCGAAAGGGTGTGTGTGCCTATAATACGACTACTTCCACACTCATACATCTGGGTGGCTTTTCCCCTTCTCTGCAATTAACTTAACTCTTTACCAAGGGAAGGGCTTTATGAGTGCATGCGTATAATTATGAGAATAGTTCAGCAGAGAAGGAGGGTGGAGCATAATTCAGTAATGATAAGTTCTCTGTATCCACTCAAACCATTGTTCTCGAGTGACAGCAGCTGCCATGATACAGGCTTTTGCTAATTGAAGGGTCTTTCGTCATTCCTGCCGGACTAAATTAACCCTTCACTTCTATCTAGTGAAACTATCCTTTAATGTAATAACTTATAGACATCTAAAGCTAACATCAAGCTTCCGTTTCACATACATGTATATGGCGTATGTTTTTCTTTCCTGATAATCCTTTTATAAAAATGCCAGTCTGGAAATTCTGGGAGAGAAGTGTAAAGAGGGGCGGGATGGGTTATAATACAGTGGTAATTAAGTCTATCTTCAATCTATCTTTTCGTTTATTCTATTTCAGGATTCCACCCCTATACCTTCACCATTGTCCTTCCCTCTCAAAAACTGGTGAATAAAATATCTGTTATTGCCAAAAAGGGTAACAATGCCTGTGTGTATGCTAATTTTTATGTTTTCAGTAAAAAGTTTTCAAACATCTTCTATGTAATTCATATGGAATCAATCAAGTACAGACTGCAGGGGTACTTAGCAATTGTTATTGCCCCAGTTTGCACACACCTGTGTCTCTGGCTAAAGCCATTGACCATAATGTGCAAACCAGGGTAATAACAATTGCTTGGTGTGTACTAGGCCTATATGTTCTCTCTCAATGTTTAAGCTAAAATCTCGTCCTTTGCGCCCCCTTCAATATCCCAACCCCAAGTTTGGACCTGGTGCGCAAGCTTGTGTGCATTAAAATACAAATCAAAGACCCAACGTTTCGATCATAGAGAGTAGATAACAAGAAAGGGAAGGCTTCACTGAAGTAGTCTAAGCAGATAAGTGATTCTGAGAGATTTTAATTAGATTTCCACCAAGATACATATGCGTGGAGGCTGAGTCTTCCCTCTCAGCCCATTGATCAGGGAGCTCTGCTCGGGTAGGTACGGCAACGTGCCTCCTCCACGGCCGTCATTTAACACGATCATCAGTACTGGGTGCCTGTGAAAGGGGTGCCACTGTTTAACAAAGCCACTGGGACAAAACAAATCCACATTGCGTGACAACACGCATTAGTCTTAAACCAAGTCGACGTGGGTTTTTTTTATGAACAAGATTCCCTTTCAGATATCGAGGCCAAGGACTACCGGAAGTTGTGAAACGAGTCATGTTGTAAGTGGCAACGATATGTGTTAGAACATTTATAAGCGAAAAATAATCATGGGAATAAATAAGATGGCACGTATTTACACATGTATTGCAAGGCGTCTGGGGGTCAGACATAATATAGCTAGTATCAATTGTTTTAACTTGTTGCCCTCACAGATGTATTGATTTACTGTTATAATTGCAACTTAACGTTGTATGTGCTTAACAAAGAAGTAATATAGCAAATGGTGGATAGACTTGAGAATCGCGTCCTAATGACAGAATTTCGCATTTATAGCTGGCACTGGCAATCGTAGGCCTTTAACGTTTGCTTGGAGGAATAGCAGTCAAATCCAAGATGTCATAGCTCATCCGGGGGTTTTCTCAGTGTTTTACACCAGCTATAATTCTTAAAAGGGATGTAAAGTGCTTTATAAATGTGATTTAAGCCTAAAAGTTGTTTCAGTTAATAGTCAATAAGACAGAACAAGTAAATGTGACCCTTCATCAATTAGAGAGGTAATTGTATCTATATATGTGTCAGGTGCCAGACTATGAGTCATGTCTTCAATATTAATTTTACCAAACTCAGCCTATGATGGCCGACGTTTTAGTGCTATACCCTATGAATCACCACCTCTCTCTATGAATTCTAGCCCACATTGAAACCGCTCAATACATTATGAATGATGAAGATGGCAAAATGTAATCCGTTTGATGGAATTGTTGATCAGCGTTGGATCAATACTCGATACATCAGAGAATTAGCCGCCTGTCAGGGTTAATTGCCGGACATGGGCTCACATCCCTACGCCTCCAGCACCACTCAAATGTCGTCTGCAGACTCAGAGAAAAAGGCGCCAAATGGCGCCTGATCATCAATATATCACAGTCATCAAGGGAACCTTTTGCTCATGTTAGCTACAATATTTTTGAAATGTGAACTAGGACTTAATGATATGACCATAGTTTTAGATATGCTTCCATCTAGAAGAATTTTGAGATTATCCGTTTCAAAATTCTGAAATATCAATGCAACTGAAATAAGGAAAATTAAGAGTAAATGACGATGCATTATCTGTCAATAAGGGTATGATAGATCAACTAAAAGTAGCACTATTCATTATTCACAAAAGAGACTGCTCATTAAGCGCGTTCAAATAATATATTTTGATGTGTTTTTAGCCCCCCCCCCATGTTAAACTCCGTATGAATCTCACATCCCCCCATCCTTCTGTTGACGCACATGAAAAGAATCACCCTTAAATATATTATACTTCTTTTTTTTACAGTGCCCAAAACCAATGACAGACCCCAAATTGATATCATCTGAACTAATATGAATAACTATTGAATATTCATCCCGCTCCCATCCTTCTTATGTTGATGGGCATGAGCTTCATAAGATAAATACTTTGCATTAATATAATGATTATTCAACTAATACAAAAGAGCTATTTGTAAATTGGACGTCGATCGAAAACAATTATAGTTTCAACGGTTTGTTGGTTGATAATACATACGAGATGGGTTCCTTTCATTGGTCCACACGCCCCTGCTGTGTGAAAAGAGTCCATCTAAGTGAGCACCTTTAATTGGCCGTCTACGATAGGGTGGTAATTAAACTGCCTTCCCCGCGTGCTGCCAGGTGCCGGGCTGATCAGTGCAGGATGATAAGGGGAGCCTGCTCCTACACCTGGCTGATCATTAGATGATCCAATTAACCAGGTGTGGACTGATCCCCTCAGGTGAGTGTCTCACCTGAGCACCTCGTCGGAGTGGTCCGCCCCCCCCCCCCCCAACCCCTACCTCCAGGCAGGAGCTATAGGGGCTGGAGTACTGATTCGCATGCTGATAGCCTGGGATAGCCTATCGGCGCCAGACACGATATGGTTTCCATGGTGACAGGGGATGGTGGCAGGTAGTGGTTTGATATCACAAGGTGCGTACTCTAATGAGCACGCAGGTATGGGTGTGAGGCGGGTGGGCCTTTGATATAGCGTGTGATTTTAGAGTAAGCCCGTTGTCAGTATAATAACATTAACTGCCTCTGGTCTAGCTGTAAAAGCTCTTATAAATGAATGAAGAAAGGACCTAGACCATTGACAAATGGTCCCATACCCACGGTATATGAAAGTTACTCTGAATTAGGACTAACGATCCACATTATGTATTATTTTGGGTTCCGAGACCTCAAAATTGTTATTTCCGGGAGCAGGGAATTGACATAACCATTCTGTACCGTGGTTACGCAGATCTGTTGACAGGTGACTATATAAACTCGGAGCATAACCATTATTTTTCAGTTGCTCCCACACCACTGACCTGCTCACATCGTTGAATTTTAAACTTTACCTTGTTGTAATAGGAGGATTTAATAAATATTTCCCATATTTATATAATGTCCAAACTAATTACAGTTGTTACTTGTTATTCCTATTAGTAGCTAATTTTATTGATAACGATCTCGAACCGCTAAATGTAGGATGTAACTGGTAATAGTCCAAAATACGTTAGCCATATCAGGTTGTCGGCAATAATCTTAAAAACACACTGCACGCAGCCCCTTTCCTTCTCAAGGTCAACGGAGCCTGACCACCCCTTATCTCTGCTCCTCAGCATCTATAAATGGAAATCCATTAAATGATAAAAGAGTGACGTGGGGCAATGTTCCTAAACGAGTGCAAATACCCCTTGTTGCCATCCTTGAGGTGGGAGCCAGTCTGTGACGAACTATAGCCACGATATAAATAAACCAGACATACTCATTGAAAGTGCAATGGCATTTTTAGATTGTAAATGAGATTCTTTCCCCTTGTTCTAATGCTGTAGAAATCCGACTGTTTGTATTTAGGATGGAGCCCCTACTGTTTCTGTCACTTGGCATGGAGTGGCTCATGCTAGGTAGGGACTAGGGGCGGGTGGGTGAGGTGGAGGGGATGTCGAGGACTTGGTGGCGCAGGGCGGTAGGGTTGGGGGGGGGGGGTAGGGATCTGGGAGCGTTCGGCTGGGTTGAGAAACATCAATACTGACAGAGATGATTGAATATTCACACTACGACCGTAACTTGACTCGCCCACCCCTGCTCCCCTTTGCCTCTCTGCCTCCCCGCCTCCTCCCTTCTCGCCGTTCAGCCTATAGGTGTAGAGGGGACCAACCCAAAGGCCGAGATGCCGAGAAATCAATGAGTGCTCCACCAGGCGCCACCAGGAGATGGGGGCTGGGACTGGCTGTGGGTGCGTGGGTGTGTGTGTGGGTGTGTGTGTATGTATGCGCATGTGAATTTGTGTGTTTGTGTTTTTTGTGTGTTGATATTTAGATTTATGTGTGTAAGTGTGTTTGGGTGTGTGTGTGTGAATGTGTGGATGTCTGTGAGTGTAGGGAGTGTGAATGAAGATTTGTGTGTCTATGTGTGGTTATCGGTGTGAGTGTGTATACATATTGTATTATATGTGTAGTGTATACTATTATGTATATATTTATGTTTATGTTTATATAATAATTATAAGTATTTATTTAGGTGTATATGTATATGGGCGCAGGGGGTGTGGTTGTCTGTGGGTGTGGATGTGTGTAGGTGTAGGTGTGGATGTGGGTGGTTGGTTACGTGTAGGCCTGGGTGGGGGTGTGTGGGCGGCCAATTGCCGTTAACGCCCACCATGGCGGCAGTATACAGCTTCTACCTGTGACACACAAACTTTTGAGAGAGTATACTGACTGATCACACTGCGCAAAAAAACACCTTTACAGACCTTTAATTTCTTTGGAAAGATATTGTAAATGGCACATTTACTATATCTTTAAGGACCTTTCCAAAAAATGATAGGTCACCTTTGATTTTTGGTAAAGGTGGTCTTTACATCACCTTTACTGTCCTTAATGGCCCCATTTCCAAAAAATATTGCAGGCCATTGAAGGTGACCTTTATCATACCTTTAAGGGTTCATTATATGTCTGAGACGGTGATAATTGCTGAACTTAAATTTCATTAAAGGTCACCTATTATATTCACTGAAGGTTTGTAAAGGTGATATTTACTTGATCTTTAGGGTAATTAATTATCACCTTTCATGAACTTGTATGTCGCCAGGCAAGTGACCTTTTAGCAATCCTGAGATGGCCTAAATGCCATCAAATGTGATATTTAATTAATGTAAAGACGATTAAATGTCATAAAGGTGACCTTTTATATATTACTAAAGGTCGCTTAATGTGACATTTAGATGGCCTTTGCAACTTATCAATGGTGACATTTACATTGTCTTTAATGTATATTGTATTTCATATATAAATCAATCCATATGATTCATGAGATGTGACCTTTAATGATTTCCAATTTTTGTAAAGTTGACCATTGAGGCCCAGTAAAGGCATTGAAAAGGTAACCTTTACAACATCCAGTCTCAAATCTTCTACAAAATTGTAGTTACTTCTTCACTCTTCAGTCCAGTCAGTCTGAGACTTCAAAGGAGACTGGGGGAGTCTTCCAAACCATCTAACTTATATACCCCCAACAACTGACCTCTGAGAAAGCACCCTCTCCTTATTGGTTGATCTGGGCCAAATCTTTGGCTGTGATTGGCCAAGCTGAAAAGGGTTATTGACCAATCAGAGCACATCTCTTTCCATGGCTTTACTACATATTTTAGGACTAGGAAAGGTGACCTTTCCAAAATTCAGTAAATGTGTTGGGAAAGGTCATCTTATCCATGACATTTACTACACATTTTAGGAAACAGAAAGGTGACCTTTCCAAATTCAATAAAGGGGTGGGGAAAGATCATAGTTTCCATGGCATTAACAACATAATTAGGTATATGGAAGGGTGACCTTTCCAAAATTCAGTAAAGGCATTGGGAATGATCATCTTTTCCATGACATTTACTACACATTTTAGGAAAAGGAAAGGTGACCTTTCCAAATTTAGAAAAGGTTTTGGGAAAGATCATCTTTTCCATGACGTTTACTACACATTTAGGTACAAGGAGAGGTGACCTTTCCAAAATTCAGTAAAGGCCTAGGAAAAGGTCACTTTTATCCATGACCTCTCTATGACCTTTACTGAATATAGCTAAAGGTATTACCTTTAATGAATGTAAAGGTCAAGAATTGCCTTGGAAAAGGTCACCCTTCAAAATCTGCATCTTTACATGACCTTTAGTGCACTAGTAAAAGTCTGTAAAGGTGTTTTTTCGCGCAGTGTCAGATCTATAATGTTACTAATTATATGATAATTTAGGGTCTTATTCAGATTAGGTTTCGAACTGCCAGCGCCATGTCCCAGTTGGAAGCCCACATTTTATAGTAATGCACCGTCTGGTTTGAAATACCTAAAGGGCACAAACATTAGTCTAAAATGTCGGATCGTGTAGCATTGAGGTCGTTCAATATTTTTAGGGGGATTCAAACTAACTTGTATGTCAACTGCCTTTTTAGGTTGAATAATGGCAGAGGTATTGCTGCATGATTTAAATAACATAAGATAGACGTAAAGAATCAGTCAGTTTGAAATCCCCACACCCCACCATCTTCCAGATTTAGCGGGAATCTTATTTTCCAGTGTGTCCTGCAAAATACCCCTGGGGGCGGCTCAAACCTGTCCGGACAAGTGTGTCAAAAAGTGAAGCCTCGAGTGAGTGAAATGAGAAAGAAAATTTCACTCAAAATGGGCGGCAAATCTGCCTCCTCACTCAATATGGGTTAGGAATTCAAAAGGAGTTATGCATAATAATATAGAAAAGTGCTGAAACTTGAACATTTTCTATGTAAATTAGGAAAAAATCAACAAATAGGGGTATGAAATATAGTAACAACATCCCTTCATTATGGTTAGGTTTTACAACTTGTGGGGCCCTTCAAAATGGGTCTGTTTTCAATACCTGAAAACACACATCCGGGCATTGAGAAAGAAAGTCCCCCCCGGGGGCTATGATACATTAATTGACAGAGTTGATAGAGGTTTAGCCTAGAAATCCCGTGGGTTCATATACAATGTGAATCAGTTTGGCAGACATATTACGGCTACCACTTGAGATATATCGGTAGATAATCAACTGAACATTAACAAGTCGCAAGTACTAATACCTTCATTGGCTCCACCAATGTCTCCAGGTGGGTAGGCGGATGATAATTGGTTTGGCTAGAGATGGGATCTGTCCTCCTGCACTTGATTAAATTATTTTTCATCTCCATGACAACGTTTCCTTCTCGATTGCAATGCTAACCCATTTCTGAGAGGTGCCATTGAATTGTCTATTATTGTCGACCTTTGCGATACCTGTGTCTATTATGACATACCTATGGCAGTTAGGGAGTGGTTAGTATGTAATCAACATTGACCGATTCTCAACAAAATTGCGATAACAATTACCATTGTTATAGTAGTTATGTTATTCAGCATTAACTGCACACCTCCGAGCCCATGTTCTCAGATATTGTCCGACTAACACATTACTTTGGACCGTTTATAGAGAAACACTTCCGGTTTTCTCTCGACGCTGACTTCCGCTGTTGACAGACTCCAGGGTTTGGAGTCGGCGCACAAAGCGTATTGGGAATTGCCAAAGATGCGGAAAGCATCTCTGTTGTTAAAATATGACCCATTCGCAGGGGAAAGGGCACCAAATGAGTACTCATGGGAAGTGGGTGGGGAGTAGGGATAAGGGCATTGCAAGCCCAGGGGAGTAACAGCATTTCCTTGGAGTAATCCCAATGGTAAGAGATGGTAACGTTAGAACTACAATAACCATGAGATGAACCTACTTTCAAAATAGTTTTAATTGTATTAATCAAGTTATGCAGTACGTACAATTATCAACAGATTATTTGTACATATACACACAAATCCGCTTATGACATCAGTGTGAAAAATAAAAATGAATTACTTGTAGGTATTAGAATACTTTTGCTAATCCACATGCAGAAGTGCTGTTAGCGTTGAGGATAGAATTTACCATTGCTAAACGATATCTAAGTGTACGTTTGATAAATACCCACAAATACCGTATAGCAATTGCTATTAAGACACGAGGGCGAACGTTGGCCGTAATATTACTACACTGTAGTAGACGAAAAGCGAATTGAATTCAACCAGAACCAAGTAGTATATACGTGGTTGCCAATAAAAACCGGCCATTGCTCATATCCGGGCCGACTGGGAACCAGCAAAACCAGCCGTGGGATTTGCATGGACGCCGGAGCAGCTCAGCGTCGCTGGTTCTGGGCGATGTTGGCTGGTATTGTAAGTCGGTTCGCCGGGTACCTTTGTGAGGGCGTGGACCGAGTCGCTCCGTGCACACCGAGTCGGCGAGCACCTGCTCGGGCCTGGTAACCAAGGCGCCTGTTGCTAGGGAGGCGGGGGCGGGAGGGGGCAGCTGTCGCCGGGTGGTAAAGGAGATGCAGAGGCAGGGGACCTATTGCTAAGACTCGGGCCTCTCGGCAAGCACCGTGTGTGTCCTACTCAGCTGCGTCGCCAAACGGCGAGCTGCTCACATATGGCTGGTGCTCACTCTGCATGCTATTGAGCCTTGGGAAGCTCCTGACTCATTTACTCCTCGACATACACTATTTTAATTGATATAGGTCAAGGTTCTCATTCGTGAAATATAGAAATTATGTTTCTAAAAACCCGTGAACGGTTACAGTGACAACATAAGTAGAAGAAAGGGTCTGTAGACTGGAAGGTTGCTACCCTTTGTATCACGGAAAAAGATATTTCATGTGTAGCGGATCTGAAGAGCTCGGCAATGAATATACAGTTCCCGTATACTCGTGTAAAAGCAGGAACATGAACAGAGCCTGTCGGGTGGGAGGTAACGTCTTATACTCATGCTACTGTTCCTGTTTCTTACATGACTGAAAGGAAAGGGAACGCCTCATAAAGACACAGATAATTGTTTAATTTCAACTTGAAATAGATCCAGTTTTTCTAGGGAAATGTCTTTTTCAGTCATGTTTTAGTACTTAGCCTAAATGTGGACCCATCCCTTCTTGAAAACCTTGATCTGCCTGTGATGTATATAATAGATATGAGCAGCTGGCCTGGAGTTTACAATGCTCCTAGGTTAAGTAAAACTGGCTTACCACATTATGCACGTCAAGCTGATGAATAAGCATATGAAAGATAAGTTTATCAATAAGGGTCCATGAGAACTATACAACCTGTAAAAAAGATATCGAGCAATTGGTATGAGCAATTCCATAGAATATATATATAGCCAATCTTGCAGGCACAAATCTTGTCCATATTTCATTCTGCTCTTAACATGACCTGTTTAATAACACTGCTCTACCTGTTCCTTCACGGTATCTTTTCACTCATTGAAGGACGAATAAAAGCTAAAACGTGGTGTTAATATCATTAAAGTAATTGAACTCTCCTAAACGCATATTACAAATGGCAAGTTCGCTTCCTTTACATTCAAACTCTCCACATGGCACTTTAGAATATTCAGTGCGGAGATCCTGACACCCTAGGCACTTTCCTGCGGCATTGTCAATGTACAGAAGAGTCGTCTCATTAGTCAATACGTGTTTCAGGTACCCTGGGACCATTCTTTAAACCTTCCATTATGTTGGAATCATGTGTCAGACTATACACTGTCATCTCAGTTTCAGCTAGTTAGTCAATAAGTGTTTCAGGTACAATCTTAATGATAATAATACGGATTATACATAGAGTAATGTTAGAATCACACGTCAGATTATACATAGAGTGATGTCTTGGTTAATATCAGTTTCCCGTTAGAAGGCCTGTATAAATGTAGTGTAAGTCAGGCATTGGCTATCACCAGGCGAACCGACTACCCGCGTTGTCTGGTTGCCAAGGTAACGGTCTGGTTGCCAGGGAACCATGTCACTGTGGTACCAGGGTGAAGGTTCTCACTCAGCAAACGGAGTCTGTTCTCCGTTACACAGTCACAAAGCAGACTTGTGGCAATTCTTCCTGTAATAAACTGATTATCAAGAAGGAGGAGAAAATCTTGATGTTTCATCAAAAATGCAAGGTACTCAAAGGGTTTTACTTTGGGATCTTATAAAAATTTTGGAAAATGTTTAAACATGTCAAGCGAACTAAGCCTTGACATTATCTAGCACATGCATTTGTAAATATTAGTCAATACAAATACAAAATACCTAAAGCTTTATCAAGAAATGACGATATTCCTTCCGCAATGTACCCAATGCAGTAATAGCAGCTGCTTGGTTCCCATGTCGAATTTTAAGGTTCTACGCTGGAGAATAACTCAGATTTCAATTTTCACAACTCGCTTAGGACAGATATTCCCTTTAGTTTTGTCTATCTAGTTTATTTCATGTTGTTTGTATAACACTATTTACGCATTGATGTTGAATATAATTGTATGTATTGCACTTCAGCTGACTTTAGGAGCCATCATAGTTCAAAAGTTCAGTACATTGTGTACCTTTACCCTATTGTCTATCTCTAAGCTTCTCTGACTGCTGTCAGGCCCCTAATTGTTGGTCCTAGTCATTGTCAGCGGTGCCCACACAGCTTTAAGTCCTCGCCATGACGACGTTCACATCCGGGTCACATGACCACGGGTCACGTGCTGGCGGCACGTGATGTGTATCTGAGGGACAGTGGGAGGAGAAGATTGGCATCAGCCCTTCCATCCATCACAGCCCACCCGACAGCTCATGTATTTAGCATGCTTTTCCATTGGTTGCAGACCCCATTTTGGGACCACCATGCATCAGGACAATATTTTTGTTTTACCATCACAACCATAATGATATAATTGAATTATACATTTCTAAGATGTGTTTATATTTTTACTTGTAGGTAAGTGAGCCAAAGGATTGGATACGCACTGACTTCTATGGGTTGATTCAGGGTATCTGGACACTGATGTACAAGGTAAAAGCAAGACTTATTTATGTACTTGAACTACAAGGATTACCATGTGTAGAGGAGATCCAGCAACCTAAGCTAATTCAAGGGTAGGAAGAGAGAAGTCATTGAAGACACAGTGACAAAAGCTACTATCGAAAGTCGATGAGGCTGTCAAAAGTCTGATTTAAAAGAATCTGTGGTACTTCTATTAAACCAGAGGCATCCTGGTACAGGGGTGACAGAATAAGAGAGACTTGAAACACAAAAACGGTATTTAAGACAAGAAAGCTAAGAGAACCTTCGGAGAGAATACATAAATTTGCCATAGACAGTGAAGCAAACACGACAAATCCTAGTTTTAACATGTTTTTTTAATAAATTTTATCTATTCTGATTACACATTGTCTGATGCCGGTTTTCATTGTACAATCAGTGGCGGAATGACCTCCCCACATATACCTTCATTGTACAATAAGAGTGATGATACAAGGATATAAACTGTGAGTCAACTGAACATGACACATGTAGAATACTGTGTATGCTGTGCCATAGTTGAGAGATATAGGGACAAGTTAAACTGTCATCAGTTGCTAGTTAACAATTGTAAATATAATCGCTAGGCTACAAAAATACTACAGTAAGGTACATGTGCTGGGTCTATAATCTACATACAAGGTAGCAAAAAGGCAAAGTTAGGGACAACTATTACATAAGTAACAAAAACAGACAAAACTTAAGACAAACAATGTAGCCAATTTTGAATAGTACATGTAAACATAGACTTGCTATCAGAGTATGAGTGCTACATTAGAACATAAACAATTGGTCTACAGTCTATAATCAAGCAGACATATCATATCATAAAGGTTTAAGGTTTAAGGTTTAAGGACAGCTAGTACATTGACAACTTTAAGACATTTTAACAGACTGAAATATATTAGCAATAGCACCTTCCGGTTTTAAACTTTTAGTGAAACATCATCATACAGATAACCGTATTGGCAAATACACGGAACAGTTAGACTAACCAAGACATCAATGATTATAACCAAAGAGGACAAGTTCTAAAGTAAGGTACATATATATGCTAGTTCTATAATCTAATCATGGTTGAATGAACATTTGCATAAATATACCGTAAGTATCACTGGATGGAACCTTTAATCGGTCAGCCTAAAAAAAGGGCAACCAGGGTCTAAGTATAAAAGAAATTATTATATGTATATATATGACCAACATAAAACTAAGATTAATGACGTATTGCTGGTGGTAATGAAAGAAAGGTCGCTGATTAACAGTATAAATATCATCTAGAAACAGGCGTGACAGCCGGGAACCCCAGCATTAAGGGCTAACAAGGTGATAGAAACAGATCGATCAGTATCAGTCACACAAGTACCCTTGGTCACATATAGATTGGTGCTAACTACGTTAGTAATAGCAGCTGCTTGGTTCCCAACAAGTCTTAATTAAGGTGAATAACCGGAATGGGCAATCTACTAGGAGAGTCTCGAAATGTTTTAGGAAATTTGATGTCCAATGTATTTTTTTTTATTGAATCAGAACTTTTTCACATTACATTTGCTCTTCCAATAGTAGTAAGATGATGTGATTTGTATGAGGTTGATGATATACAATGCTTAGATCTTTTAATTGTTTATTATAATGTATGTCTATTTTCTTTCATTATGGCGAGGAGATGTCCTCCCCATTATGCCAAACCATATTACTATATTCAGATAACTATTTGTAGTAGGGACGGTGTATTCATTTTCATATCAATGGCAAGGAGATGTCTTACCCATTATATATACGATTAGAAATCACTATCTCCAACTCAAACTACTCAGGTTAATGTTCTTGCTCCGTCGTATACTGTATGAAGATATTCATGAAGCCATACATAACTCAAATTCAAATGTATTTTTGGTAAGTGTACGTTTTTGGCCAGCATGAAATGTAATTGCTTCATAAAACTAGAATAATCACATAATCTTATTTTGGGAAAGGCAAAGTTTTTGTATCAGGGCCTATATAGAAGCTTTCCTAAAATGCATTCTCTAGACTGGAAATTACCTAGCAGGTCTGAACCATTAAAACAGCTTTATTTAAGGTTGTATGTCTCTATAACGCTGAGCGGAGAAGCCATGCAGGCTGGCGGAAGTGTTATTTGAAGGCATGCGCAGCGAGCACTATGATGTGATTGGCCGGCAGCCATCTTGAAACTAGGCGCTCGTCTGACTGCAAAATAAGCCAATTACCAGCCTACTTACATAACGGTCATGGCAGTGGCCTCAGCTTGAGACGGACTGCCTGAGTGGATCATCAGTCAGGACTGGAAAGCTCTATTAATAGAAACCATTTTGATACTGGTTCGATCCCACTCCACTTTATAGAGCAAAAAGACATGTTTTTCCTAGTACATGTGACCAAAGCTCGGCCAGATGTAGGTTCAACCAGTTGGTCTTGATCAAGATCAACTCCCCTTAACGTTTGTAGGTGCAGACTACTGATGAAACAGTTGATTAACTATCATTCATGTCATTTCAAGTTAACATATGAGCACAGATAGTACGAATTCGTCTGATTGGAAGGAGACTCTTACCAACAGGTTCATATCAAAAATGTGTTATGGGGCAATTCTGAAAGGGGTTGCTCTGGGGAAAATGTTGACCTTCATAATTATAAACAGCTACCAGAGCTACAGTATTTCTGATACATGGTCAGTCTGTTGACTTACCCATGATCCTCATGAGAATAAATTTCTCGTATAAGTAGGCCTATGGTTGTTTTCATAAAAGTGCTTCATGATGAAACACGTAAAGGCTATCTCAGATGGAGTGTAGAGGTGTCTGTTGCCATACGACATGCTACCCCCACTAGCTATTACCGACTAAAGTAAAGAGCATACTACATTTGGATTTTGACCTTGGTAGGCGAAGGGGTAAGGGATATAGAGCCAGCGTCTATGGGGCATAAGGAGCCAAGATTTAGAGCTCTAAGACACGCCAAATCCGTCTACATTCCGTGCAGCCCAGAAATTGGATTTAAAAACGCTCGGCCTTCCTTGGCACTTGCCAACAACAAGAAGACATTGTCTGATCTGTATAAAACATGGTGGATCCAACGGGGAAAAAGGAAACTCGCCGTCTGTTCATCTTTTTATTTTGCATTCAAGAACCCACCCCAGCAATGTTGACGATCAGAGTAATTGGTCTGTATTAGATAAATATATCACACAGGACAAAAAACGTTCACATTCTGCGTCATCCTGATCGAACATATAAGGTCAAAAACACGGGATCTTCTGTTTTTGAAACACAACTTTACATGATTTATAGTTGTAATGAGGACAGACAAAACCATTTTATGAAAAACTTTTAAGCTGTGATGGATAATTATTAAGCCTTACTTTGTATAGGATACTACTGTGCCTTCACTGATATAAGGCTATCCTGACTGTAATCCGCAACATCAAAGTGTTTTTTTTGATGTACATTCCATCATTCTAAATTAATTAGTGACGTCAAATTCTGGCAAGCTTTTGTCTCGATGTTTTAACCCCTGATCAAATCTTCTTATTGACGCATCAGTTTTTTAAACCCCAGATCATTTTACAACAGCGGTAAAGTGTGCTTCCACCTCGCCAGAAGTAAATTGATACCTAGGTGTATTTTTTTCGAACCTTCATTTTGAATGTTTGAGTTCCCTGAATGATTTCACTTTTTCTTTTTTTGAAAACAGAAAGTTTGCTTGCTGCACCAACCCTATGCGGACAAAAAAAAGCATGTGTCTGGATACTAAATGTCCCCATTGCTACACTTTACTGCAGTCAGACGTTTATTCTGTAGTTTTTTAAAATCATAATTATTTGGACAATAGTAAGATGATTACTCAACCAACCGAGTACAAAATGCTATATCATTATTAACAGAATAATATATGATGGAAATGTGTCACTGGAATATAATATCCATACAAAAAACATGGTCAAACATGTTTATGTGAAAACTTTAAAAAACGATGCAAAAATAATGTTATCTGCTACCAGCAGGTGATCAGCTTTCGGACTGGCAATCCAATGTGTTCGAGATAAACATACATGGAAACTGTATATATATAGCCAGTGGCCGAGGATTACCACGGGCTGATAAAGTATTTCATGGAACGATGGAGAAAGAGGGGTGCGCATCGCCTGCTTCCATTCACCTATCTGGTCTGGTGCCATAATGTATCATTGTCCTACCAGACGGTAATCAGGGGCAGTACTACCACCACCTGGATGGGCCACCATATTGCTTTATAATGTGACTTCTGCCAATTTCTCACCATTTAGTTTTCAAGTGATTATTTATGACCCTTAACTGACCCTTTCCACTCATAATTAATTTTGACAAAGTGCATGCAATATATTGAGTGACTTCCTTATTTCCGGCCAAATTCATACAAGTTCCGATCTTTCTGATTCATTGAGTTGGGACTCCCCCATATGCCATATAGAGATGGCTGCCTCGGATGAGGAGCTATACACATCAGGTTAAGACCCCGGGTTGGGTTAATCCTTAACCTACACGACAAAGACATTTTCACCTGATCCCTCCCCGCCCAGGACCAGGGATCTGGCTTCGGTCTAACCTCCGGCGTCCGATCAGGGATGAATTATGTAGGGCTGGTATGAGAGGACGCTAGGCCCGTATCGAGGCCGGTAACCACATCGGTCAATGCTAACTTTTATATAATACTAACCATGATATTTTTCCATATTATAACATACCGTAGCTGGTTCTGTTCTTCTCTAACAAATGTGTTGGTTCCCCCTTTGAAGGTTTTGAGGCCCCTAGGGGTATTTTGGGACTCCTCCTTACGAAAGGTTTCGGATTCCCTGCTTTCGTATATCAACTCGATTCCCCAAAGATATTACAGATTTAGGGAATCTTTAAAACGTAAATCGACTACAATTGACAGAAACCTTCACGGTCAGACTTGTTGTTGCATCAGTCGGCAATGTATTAAAAGAAAGAATAGAAGGAAAACAAAAACATAATTTAAAGATGAGAATGGAGATCATATTGCTCTAAGATAGTTCGGGGAAAGGTTGATTGCTCCCTGTTTCTCCGGTGCGACGACTCTGACGACCATCAGTTTCTGAACAGATATATCCAAAACCTGACGCTGGTGCTTCCCAGTGAAGACGTTGCCTTATCAACAGAAATCATTTCAAAAACAGCGGGTATCTCAGAAAAAAAAGAGGACAGAAATTGTTTCTGACTTATCTGGTAATCTACTGCAGGGCTGTTGCTGGTGTCGTTTTAGGGCAGAATGATTTTTTAATGATAAAAAAAACCAAAAAGGACCTTAATCAGTCGGTTACAGCCACATGGTCCTTTAGCCCCAATCACCCCAGGACCCAGACGGTCTCCGGAGATGTGTCCAGATTTCAATTGGAATCGTGTCGGACGGTTCGCTTGGATAAGCCTTACCCCACTCATGTTAAAATATAATGGAAAATGGAAAATGGCACACTAAAATTGGTTAAGGCTTTTCTAAATTTTGCTATGGGGGAAGGGCGGTGAATCGAGAAAGGAATACCTACATTGCTAATAAGTGGCTAGGATTGGGCCAAGGTGATCGGGGTCTAGAATTTAGGAGGTATTGCGAGATAAAGTAATGAAAGGTCTCTTAGCGTCAACTTAACAGGTCAGGCAGAACCCATATAGAACCGTAATCCACCAGTAGGACATAAGCCCTAGCTACAGGGGGGTAGGGGGGGCACTCTCCCTAGGCTTAGCTGCTCACTGCAAAACGGCAGTTCAAATTGTTAATTCAGAATGTGGTGTGTGGGTGGATTGGTGGGTGGGCGGGTATGGCGGTGTGAGTGTGTGTTTGTGTGTGTTTCTTTGTTTGTGTGTGTCTATGTGTGTCTGTGTCTGTGTCTGTATGTGGATTAGTGGGTGGGTGGGTTATAGTACTCCCATATAAAAAGCAACTATAGACCCTTTTACTTTTCTGGCCGTTGTCCGCCTCTGACCAGTATCAAATGGGTAGACAATCAATATGCTTGTATCAAGCAAATTGTTTGGTGGGAGAATAATGGCTCCTCGGCTGGCCCGCAACTCCAGGCTTATAGGGCAGTGGGACCATTACCTACAGATTGTACGTCGTATTCTGAGCCAATGACATCTTCTCCTGGTACCCACGTTCGAGGCAACTATTTCGGCAGGGTGGCGAGAGGGCGGGAGGGGGTCAAACATACATACATCTTATTTTAAGGACATTGTCGTCCACCTAGTGAACTGGAGACGGAGGTGTCTTATCAACACTGATCAACCAATATATTAAACACTAAATTGGGTGATGCATACACTCGTACGAGCCTTCAAGTTCTTTCTCTATATATACGTTGGCACAATATCAGGGACAGTAATCATACGTAATATAAGGTTTCAGATTAAACAATAATGCATTTAATGAAAGCACATATAAAGTTATGGTATAACTAGATTTGACCTGTCTCTTACCGGTTTGATGGAATTGGTACCGAATGCATTACTATTTGATTTACTGTAGCCAGGTTTGCCTTTTTCATAATCTCCTGATGGCAGTGAACACTTGTAATAATCGGCAGCAACAGAAAGCTTTTAGGGACCCCCGGTAACTCCGGGCGTCGGGCTAGTCAATTAATTATTAACTATAGTGGTCATTGTTTGCATGGCATTGCAGCGATAACTCACCGTAATACATGGGCGACTCTACCCGGTCTGTCCACACAGTAAAGACAGGTTGGTTAATCCTGTTTCCCAATACCATATTCTTGAAAACTTAGTTTAAGCGATTATCTAGCATGCGGTTGAAAGGTACGGATTATTGTTTAGGTGTATGTAAAACAAAGTTAAAATGGTCTTCAAACCGAAGTCTGAAATGGCGTGGGAGAAAGATATGTTGGTGTTGACCCTGATTTTATTTATAAATCATTGAAACCCACGATAAGCTCATATTATCTAGAAGAACATGAGCATGTGTACGTGAAGTTGATTCTGAAAAAAAAATCTGATTGTCAGATTGGAGGCCCCTTTTATGTAAAAGCGTCCACTGTATTGCCTGTATTATCGCAACCACAACCAATGATTATAGACAGACAAATAGGCCCACATGTATGCGCCACTTTTGTAAGGGAAATTTATTGAATGATAAATTATTCCCACATAGGATGTCATAAAGAATATTCACCACTGAAAATATCAAGCCGTGCCTTTTCTATAAACAGCAAATCATTTAAATGAAAAATGTATTACAAGTTTATTATATCTTTCAAGAACAGATTTGCATTTCCAAGCCATAGATCTTTAAATAGAAAAGTCTTGCTGGCAATATAAGCATAGATTAATTTGGTTTTATAGCCCGCAGAGTCGTAGATCTGCTGGAGGATTGCGCGTAGACAGCTAGGTACTACTGATAAGGCTGTGAGGGGCATATAGATAAGAAATAGCGGTCACACTAGGCGTGGTGCACTAAAGGCTGCAAAGGATAGGTCCTTATAACAGCAAAATATCACTAACAATTATCATCATTATTTCATCAGTATCATCATGCATTTTACAAGCTACATAAATATCATGGATAGCCACAGTCGCTATCCCAATAAGTATAATGGATTACTTGTCTTTTGTATTTGGTTGTAAAAAGATATCCCATATATATAAGAATACTGTTTTATAAGTATAACTTTAAGGGAAACAGACAGTCATTTGGCTGGCAGGATTATTAGATCACCTACTCCTGTACCTGCACGGTCTCGTTACAAACTGGGCGGGTAGAGCATGAACTAAGGTTCGCGCTACAGGTGTGAACATCCATTGAATAACTAAACCTTCCTCATTTGTTTTTGGATAAGATTCCTTCATCCATCTCAAGAACTGGAGCCCTCCGCTACAACATGTTTACCTCCAAGATCCATTCTCTCCGGGCCGAGAGACATGTGTATAGCATACACTGCCGTGACCCAGACCTGGAGTCACCTGCCATGTCCTATTCAAGGTATCTCCATGGCAACTGGTCTGACACAGTCTATTGGATGCTGCCCGCCCTTCGCCGACGCTGTCCGCGGCAGAACAGGATTAGTTAGGGACGCTATGGGATCACGTGACAATCTAACGCGATGAACGAGAGTTTGGCATGAGTTTTTGCCCTGGAGGGCGCAGACTGGTAACCACGGCTGGTCCCCTGAGAGGCGGCTACACTCGCCGAGCTCAGTCAGGTCTTGCTGTACAGAATCTGAATTAAGTTCAAAATGTAAACAGCGCTCTGAGGTTCCGCGTTTCATGAAACAATAATTAAAGAACAAACAGAGAAAAACTCGTGGTCGTATGTTTTCTTTCTCAAAATCGTTAAAAACCTGTAAATTGAACTAATGAAACGTAAGGTTTACCATTTAGGCCTAGGCCTATAGGTTCATAAAGAGAGAAACGAACGGAATATTTGTCCTTGAACATTAATTTTGATCAGGGTAATAGCAATACTGTGATAAAGGTAACAGATTTTTATTAAAAGAAACATTAGGAAGCTGGTCAGTAGTTTTTACATTATATGAAGAAGAGCATACTGAGTCAGACATCTCCTCGAGTCTCACAGAAAATGGCAAGGCAGTTGGGTAAGCATGGAGACGTGAACTCTCACTGTCCGGCACCCACCATTCTCTCTCAAGTACATCAGCAGGCCCTCTCAAATCTCCAACAAATCTCCACCCCGTTCGCTGGTGGCCGGCTATACTGCCATAGCAGTGTTTAGACTGTGGCAACCAGCCGAGGCATGCCTCCCTGGGGTCTGTGGCAGGAGGCAGGGCGGCGTGGACTCTGATTGGCTGCCCCGACCTCTGCCTCCAGCCTGGCTCTTGTTGGCAGACTGGGCGATAAAGGAGGAGAAACAAGGCATCTGGCCATGGGCAGCAAAATATGACTCGGCGGAAACAGGGTCCCAGTAGACCGGTGAAATAAGTTCGACCGGTAATCGTCGAGGTAATAGAAAAGAGAAACACCAGTGAGCCATTTTAACATAGACTTTCTTTTAACCTCTCCTGGGACGTTCTGGGGGGAATTGAGGATCTGGTGGCTTCTTAACCACTGACAGGGACAGTCATTTCAGGGGAAAGTACTCTGGCTAAGGTTTTGAGTCATTCAGATTTCTATGTGGTCTTTGGACCACTGAACTAAGATATGTGACTTTTAGCCTTTGCAATTATAAAGAATGTAAGCCTTGGCATTGCTAGCCCAAAACCATTGATTTGATGGGAAGCATGTGACACGAGATGCAATTGGATAGGCCTATGGTTCATCTATAAATTGTTATAACAGTATGAAGGAACAACCCCAAAATGTCCTTGAATAAAACTATTTTAGAAGTCGATCAACTAACTGTGTTCACATGTTATGCGAAAGCTCAAAGGCCAAAAGAAATAGATGGTACAGAATGATGAAAATCTATTTTATTATATAAGTTACCTAAATCTAAAAGACATTGTTTGCGGCAGGTCTTGATTCCCAATCATGTGTTTACACACAATAAGTACCAATGTGGTTGTGGGTATGACCGTTGTCATGTTCCGGTTAAAATGGCCATGAGTTTGATATAATAGGGCAATCTAATGGTGTGCATAACCTCGCCACAGCTGCTGAACAAAAAAGCTTCCTAATATAAAAAATACAAGTATAGGCTATCTTCACAAAACCCTATAAGTAATAGATTAACTAAAATCACACATCGTCAAAACAACTTCACTTTCATCTCTGAAGATTCGTCAAAAACTGTCAGGACATTCTGTTCAAATTGACAAGTTGATACACATTTCATTGTGTGATATAGACCTGTTGGGGAGAGCCCTGCAGCCTGTGAACGCTGCCCGCGGTTGCCGGTGTGTCTAATCAAACCCACTTCATTTACATCGGCCCGCGTCCCGCCGACTGAAACGAACGCTGCAGGTCGCTACTCTGTTCAGGCTGTGTTTTTTTTAAAAGGTTTTTATTAGTAATGATCTTCAAGGTTTCCCCTGGTTTTCAGAATTATTACACTTATAAATGTGAAAACTATATACAGGATCACATTAATTCATTACAATATGGCTCATTTTATACAGATTTCAAGTAATGTTCTGTCTATTGGGACCACCGCCCTGGGGACCACCGTCACCTTATTGGTGTACGTCAGAGACAGATACAGTAATTTTACAAATAGGGATTTACATTATTTAGGCTAAGATAGGTTGGGGTAATTGAAAACACAAATTCTGTGATAAAGGGAGCAAAGCAGTGCTGGTCTATTGGTTGAAAAAACTATAGCAATTGGCGTGGAAACTTGAAATATTGTTATTCTTGTAGGTTTAAAGTAGTGTGGATCCATCAAATTTGTCATTCTCTTTACAAAAATGGGGGTTTTCAGCATTCTCATGCCTAATATTGTACAACTGGCTTGGTTTGAGTCTTTTGAGTGTATTTCTATCTTTTTTTCAGAACGTCTCTTTCTATAGGTCTGACGGCCAAAAAAGGACCTAAAAACTTGAAACTTTCTATGAGTCATAGGAGTAAATAGGGTGTAATTGCCATTTCGTACCGCATTTGTTTTTAGCTATCTTATCTAATTTTAGGATTCACAAATATATTATTCCTAGTAGTAGTTTACTTTTTCATACATTTAAGCACTCATTGTGTTAGAATAAGATTCCTTTGAATCTTTGTAAAATAAGGCCACAACCACTAAATCAGCCCTTAACCTAGCAAGCAGATCTATAGCAGTACATTGTGGTTGACTTTCTTTCACTATGGTGTGCAGATACATGGTGTTTGAGTGGGTTATTGCGCTATTTTAGTAAATACCTGTTAATTGTATGTGATTCTGTGGACGTGTAGCAAGCTCCAGGTAAGAACGTGTTAACATAAGTTAACCGATCCCAAATGTGTACCTTTGGTCAAAATTAATAAGCCATAATGATATATCTTGTTCAACGGTTACATAACCTACCAATCCATTCCAAAGTAGGCCTACACAATCGTGGTGATGGGAGAGGGGGGTCAAAAAGAATCTTATGAAGGATGTGCAACTTCTTATGATAATTTTCAATATCATTAGATTCCACCAAGACTCATTTATTTTTAAGGACTTGATAACCATTGAATGTGGCCTCAATACTATAGCCATAAAAACGTTTAATATCTACCAAAGCCAAAAACAAACTACCTAAAAAGAACAGTTACTTTAATATAGAGGCATTCAGTTATAGACTCATCTACCCAAAACTTTATAAGAAGCTGAAAACGAACAGACTTTTAAAAGACTATTCAGAAACTATTGTAGATCGAAGTGAGGATCTATTTTCCAGATGTCACACATGTTTATAAAACAAATCTATCATCCCCACTTTCTGATCACAGAATTTCAATACAAGTATGAATTGAGGGATAAAAACAAAAGGTGTTAGTATATACGCTATGCAGATGTACCCTACATAGAATGTTGAGGATGTGGCTTGTGTGTGTGTGTGTAGGGGGGGGGGGGGTTACCACGGAGCTGTTATCAGGTATGTCTCATGCATGGCATTGCTTCTAATAGAAAAAACGTTGCAGAGGGGTGATTTTCAGAATCTCTTAGGCTGTAGAGTAGGAGGGGAGTAACCCAAACCGATGTCACATTCAACTGCTTTCGATATGATCCAGATGAACATTATTTAGAAGGACAAGAATAATCTCATCGTTGGTTATGAGGACTGTGCAGCTATAGCTGATATCGGTTAGGTAACAATTTCATTTTGGTCATCAAGTGTACTGATAATTGTTTAAATCGAAATCAAAGCAATTCATTTCGCATTATGCACACCTTTGTACTAATAGCCTAGTACTTTTAATATATTATCATACTTTATAATTTAGTTAGGATCAGGCCTAACCATACTACTTCTGAGAAGAGAAGTTTTACGCTCCTAGCGCCACCTGTTAACCAGTATAAAAGGTGTTGCAAGGTGGGGAGCGAGTCAGTTCAGTTCAGTTTAGTTTGGAGTTAGTAACTAGTAGAAAGCCAGCAGCGTTAGCTGAGCTGCTCGGAGCTATGCCTACCAGCTCCTGCGTAATATCCTGGAGTTTACCTATACCAACTACCTCGGACAAAGGATTGTGATAGAGCTAAGCGCTAGGGTGGTCTAGGATGTGCTGGAACAACTTGTATTCTAATGTGGTTGATCACTGAGTAGGAGATGGGAAGGTGGACAGATTGAGACTTATTCACTGTGGCTTTGACTCAGGATGAGATGTTTACTTCAATAAAACCCTTTCATTTTAAGAGCTCCCTCATCGTCCATTTCTTTTGAACTATTGGGGGATGGATGAATTAACTTTGAGTGCAGTCTGATTGGCTCGATAACTTGGATGAACGACTCATGGATAAATCAATTATACACATCACGCAGTCTTAAATCAAACATTAACAATAGTTCACCTTTAGGGGAGGTGTTGATGCCTATTCAATATGTGGCTGTTGGTGTGGTGTCCAGTGGCAGTGGCTGTGTGTGGCAGGCAGTGTTATATAGTTAAGTGGTGTTTTAAAATTAAAACTATTGAAGTTGTGTTCACACCAGACGAGTACAATAGTACCGTTGATTTTGGATCATGCAATTGATCATTGCAAGGCTGTTTGTGTGTCAAAGGCTCAAAATCTATTATCAGTGTCTGATGTAGGCCCTTTACCGTCTGAATGGCGTAGCTACCTGTTAATTATGACATGATTATGTGCTTGGGATCCTTGGATTGAGATGTAGACTGCACTGTTCTACTTCCACTAAAAGCCACTGTCTTAACGCACTCTCAATATGGCTGTGGACATAGGCCTAATGGTGTTAATAAGCCATGGATTCAAATGATTTCATATGGGTCCTACCATAACCTATAATTTCTGCATTTCTCTGCTGATAGGCCTACATAAGTGATTTCTTTGCAATTGAAAAACTTCAAATCGGATAGGCAACTGCACCCAATCACCGTCAATGACAGTAAGAATGTCACATCCCCAGCCACAGAGAGTAAAGCAGCGGAAAACCGCCTCCGACAGACGTCCCTCTCTGCCCACTTAGTCATCCACCCCAATAATTACAGGCCACAAACTCCTGTCACGTTGGCCAGCCCCCATTCACCAGTCAGACGCACTGAACACCATTGTTTCGTTGAATCTCCGCCAGGCGGCCGCTGTGGGGCTGTTCCCATGCCTTGCACGGGCGGCCGTCAGCGCCGCATTATGAGGGGCGATAATTGGGGATATTTGTCGGCGGAAGTGCATCACGTTGTCGCAGGCGGAGTAGGCACTTCCGGGTTGCCGAGGGTTGGGGTACTTGAGGGAGGAATATCTGTTTGCTATGTATGGGCAACTCTTCGGCCTCCATTGGAGGCAGTCTGGCGCCAAATTACCTTTGGTTACTCCTAAATTACAATAATCTTGGGACGAAAGAAAAATTGGAAACGTTGAAAGTGAAGGCTGAAATTGTTTTTGGTTTAGGCCTAAATGGGTTTGAGATGATTATACCTATATTACATGCAGTGCTCTATACAAATGTAGGCCTAGGCCTAGCCTATGTCCCGTATGGTTTTAATCATGGGAAAAGCTTTAGAATTCCAATAGTTCACATCATAAACTAAAGTCAAACAAAATGGAAGGGTCCCTAAACAATAGTAAACAGCCCAATAGAGAATTATGAATTGAACATATTGCTTGCTATGTGAATTGAGAGTACAAGATCTAGTTTAGGGGGCAAATCCCATCCATGATGTAACACATAACTGATAAGGGGGTAAGTCGGTAGGTTTAACAGCATGACACTGCCTGAAAACGGGCCTTATTTTCATGTTTAAAACAGACAATTCAGTGTAATTATTAATTATACATGTACTTAGGTTTATTGAATCAGTCCGTATTGGGTCTAGATAGTATGATGTTTTAGACCACCAAAAGGGGCATAATTATGTAAGATTCGATCCAATTAATTCTTTCTTTCCTGTCATAGAATGCAGTTAAATCCATGTCCAATTCCTTGTCCTGCTACAATGATACAAGCTTGCTCTACAAAATAGCCTTGGCTACTAATAGAAGAACACTAGCTGTTACAAAAAAAACTAGCCGTCGTTTCTATGAGCTACATCTTTGCTGAAGGATTTGTGAAGGTTAGAGGGCAAATTGGCCTGTGAAAAAAACCGAGTGTTGTCAGTTGGTGAGCAGAACTGAGCAGATCGATCCCATCACCTCTAGGGCCTATTTGCACCGATTGATCAGGCCAGGAGCCATAGGACATTTGTAATTATTGATGTCATGGTGGACCTATCGTTGAAAAAAAGGTCATTTGCCAGCGACAAATATTTTAATCAATATCTGAACGACCGGGAGGTGATTTGTGGCTCAGAGAGGGTAATGACGTTGTGTGAGGATCGGGGATTGACTGGCCGACTTACTCAGGGAGTAGCTCATACGTGTTAGCCTGTTGACATGGCTACAGCAGAGTCACTCAATGAACAAATCCATATGGCACACTCTTCACATATCTCGAATAACGAGCGTTTTGTAAGTACGGAATTATCTCCTCATATGTCACGATATGTCACGGTCTATTTTTTCCGAATATATAGAACACAGAGATATTTTATGACATTACAATCAAGATTGTTTTTATAACAATCATAAATCTGTGGATAGAATTAGATGGGAAACACAAAGTGTGAAATGTAAATGCAGTTGCCTTGGACGGTCAAAGATTTATTTGTTACCAAGGCGCATTCGCATTATCAAGGCAAAGTCATGTCATCAGTAAGTCGACAGAAAGTAATTAAGTTGTTTATGATGCCATTTATTCATTTTCTTGACTATATTTTCTCTTCTTGAATCCTCTTTTTGAAAAATCGTGTATAATGGGCATATTTGTAATTCGATGTGTTTCGAAGAGTCAGAGTAATAATCACCCAAAGATCTGAGTATATAAATATGCATCTCAATATATAGAGGATGTAAAACAACGTGCTACCAATGGCTATTGTCTAATCTGTAACACTACAGGAGACATACAACATAAAATGGCATTATAATTATATAACGGTCCATCGATTTAACGATACAGTGCACATTTAATGCCTTGTCTTTTTGCTGTTTAGAATTTCATAAATTTACTTTTCCTTTCTCTTTTTCCTGTCTGCCGTATGCCCATCTTTCTTCCTGCTTAATCAGCTTTTAAACCTTTTAAATGACAAAGGCAATCGGGCAATGGACTATAAAAAATTACAATTTTCCCCATCTTGAATATAGCAGTTTTGACAATAATAAGAAGTTACATTCGAGACCATGCAGCGATAGTTTTCCTACTGGTGTCCGTACCAGTATGTTAGTGCTAAATGTCTCCTAGTCTAATTCATCAACGTGAAGAATGTTTGGTGTCTTTCTAGCTGCCTAAGTATAACCCTCACCATATATCTGTAAAGCGCATTGGACCCACTGCTGAAGGTGATGAGAAAGCCGGCAGCCTGACCTGTTTTGACACCAAAGGGTTAATTGGGTTCCCCACCTCACGACACACGAGAAAGGGTAAAGGCTGCTTGTGAAACGGATACTATGGACCAAAGGGAAGGTGGTGAGGGCACGTCTGTTTCCTATAAAGAGCGGATCCCATATACCAGGGGTACAGCTACACACACACACACACACACACACACACACACACACACACACACACACACACAAATATATATATATATATATACATATATATATAATATTATATGCATGCCAATGAGATGCCTACTGTTTCTGAGATTGTGAGATTTTAACGGCACTTTGAAAAAAAACCTATACTACTCATGGCAGTATAGCTTCCAGTGTCTAAATCTTGAAATGACTGGAATCAAGCAATTTCATACTCGACATCATGATAATAAAGTCCTAATTGTAACAATCACCCACAAATCAATTTTCTTTTTACGTTTCTAGGTTCCAATTGATGGCTACTCTTTGTATTTTCCTCACTTGAAGAACAATTGATAGTCCTTGATTCCATTGGTACACAAACGATGTTGTTTTATCCCACTCATATCAATGTATGGGGAGGGGGGGAGGATGGTTGACTAGCGTTCACTAAGCCGATGGTGTTTGCCTGTAATGCGTCTGAGGTGTTATTGACAAAGTGATCTGAGCTCTACCTCGACAAATACGACTTGGTCCAGGCAGTAATTATTCCGCCTGCAGCAGGAGGCGTTGAGCGTTTTGTGTGAACGGCCTGCCATAGAGACCCCTGCCTCCCGCGGGCAGATGCCCAGCTGGCGGCTGGCCTTTGCCTCCCTGAGGGCAACACTTGTTGGGAGAGGGACCTGGGAAAAACAGGGTCTGACTGGAGGCGGCGGGGGAGGTCTTTGACATGGTGTGTATCATTAGTTGGGGTAAAAGAGAAGGGTGTGGGATAACAGGATTGGATATTGGCTATGTATACAGTTTCATGAACCTGATCAATTGTTGTTTAGTCGAGTGGCATTCAGAATGATTCCGGTGTTATAAAAGAACATATTTTTAATTATGTTGACTGTTGATCCCGTCCAAACTCTTAGATTCAAAGATGGTTTGCGTTATGGGGCTTCCAGATAGTTTGTACGTACATTTTTCAAAAGATGACAGAACCCCCAACCCCTTAAGTATGCATTGGATGTGGACAGGAATGTACTCATTTTGTTTTGAAGTCAATGTCAGACCCCCCCTCTCCCCCCCCCCCACCCCTTTGTTGTGTACGTATGTAATGGAAGGCCTTTTAAAAGAATTTCCGTGGCGGGGAAGGGGGTTGGCCTTCATCATATAGCCAACGCTCAAAGCAGCCCACAACCAGTCAAACAAGATTAATAGTACAATTCATAAAAACCTAAACTCTTTTTCAACTCCTGAACCATGACTGGAATACTTTTTGGGAAATAGTTCTCAATTGTGACCAAGTTATACCCAAAGAATGATGATGTCATTTAACAAACTGCTTGCAGTACTTATTCATTTTGGTAAAAAGGGGTGATGGATTTTACATTTCGAAAGAAATGGTATCACTCAAGTGGATTGATTCATGTTTGCTCCCCTCCTATTAGTGGGCTGACCCTCAGTTGAGTGATTGACAGTGGACGTACAGTGAAATGTACGTGGTCTATAACAGGGTCATGTATATTTCAGTGGTGGAGCATTTACATTAGGTGAACTTCTGATCCATTACAACAACACCACTAAGGAGTTGTATGGATCCACAATAGGAGAGATAAAACAATAAAAAAGCCATTTTAACAACATTTGAGTTAGATATCACAGGTTATATCTTTCCGGAGACTTAACTCAACCCATGCAATATATTAGAAAAGTTATTGAAACTTGCATAATTTTGTCACTATAACAGGCTACATTGGTTGTGGGCTGCTTTAACAAATTTTAGGCCATTAAAGATGATTCACTTCTGATTCATAATCAGGAAACCGGGTCTAGCTGAGAGTGAGACCAATGATAGTCCCATTGTTAATACTTAAGGTGGGAAACTGCCGACCATTCAGAAGCATATCGACACAGAGACTGGATTAACTCAGGCCCAGGGTCTAGCGAGCAGGATCTCGAAAGCTTATAATCCGTTTTGCTCTTGGATACATCTAGTAGGGATATTGGAGTAATACTAATACATGTGGAAACACTTAAGAGTGTTGATACAAACTGGGCTTCTTGAAAGAGGTTACACTGCATGCACGATGTGGAAAAACAATACATTATCTTAGTATTATACATGCCCAAGATTCTGGAGATGTTAACAGAAACTGAACCATATATCATTATTCTATACTCAAGACAACTGTTCATAAATACTGAGTTAAACAAGGAGTAAGCTCTCGATGGTTCAATATATCGAAAACTATTGAGACGTGTGTTTTCTGTTTAGGTTTTTTGGTACCTATCCTCTTATTACATATGCAGCACTTGGCCGATTCAACTCTTCTGCCATACACCATGTTGTTTCCCTTTCCCGGTGACTTGGCCATCTCTATCATGACTAAGCATTGTGATATACCGGAAACGGAAGTAGAAGAGATGATTATTGGGATCGGTTCAGAGACACTCTAACCAGCCTCCCTTTGAAATGTGATGAGGGGATAAGAGTCCTGGCAGGTGATTTCTCCCCTAAATATGAGAGGGTCGAGACAGCTGCCTTAACCCTTCCCTCCTAAACCTTCGCCCAATTGATATTTCCTATCACAAATATCTGTGTCTGATCTTCTTGCAACTGTCCTCGAACGCAGACATGATCAGAATGTAACAAATGTATCACTATAATAGACATGGTTTAAATGGTGTAACTTTAATTAAACTTAATCTCATCACCTCGACCGCAGTGTAGTCAAGATATTATTCTGATGTAGAGGCAAGGAGGAGGTGGATAGAACTGTCGAGAACTTCCAGCAGATGACATTGTTGCATAAGCAATTGTTAATAAGGTCGCAAGTCTACCAGTAGCTGTTGATTTGGAATTACTTTTACCTCTTACAATATGACTGCTTGCGTTTCACTGATTTGCTCATTGCAGCAAAATGACAGGGTTTACAGGGCATATTAAACTAATGAAATTGTATGTCCTCTCGTGCACCAAGATCATCAATTATTTTAACGACACACTTCGTGAACTCTCTGATATGATGAAATGAAACATTTCTGTCGGACAGCAGAATGTAACCAATTTGCGGATTGTTTTGTTGATCTATATTCTATGGTTTGCGTTGCTTCAAAAAAGACATTTGGCTAGACAGTGAATAACGTAATCATAATTCCATAGGCTCATTTTCCAAACCGATAAGAAATTTGGAGTGACATCCTCTCTGTCGTAACATTAAAGGAAGTCAGTAAATTCTGTTGAAAATTCTTACTGCTTTATGGTGAAAACTAAATGACTCGTATATGACTTCATTTAAATTTAAATTATTCATTCTCACTGATTGGATTTAATGTTGGACTTTTTGCAACCTTCTTCGTCAATTTGCAGAAGAATAATGATGTAAAGGGACAAGCTGTTCATCGAACGTGCAGCCTTTATGGTAGCCAAGGAGGGATGTTGTTTCTGTAAGCAAGGCTGTGATTGGTTGTTTTGTCCAAAAACATGGCGTCTTCCACATGCCCATGAGATCAATGTTTCTCGTGTTTGGGAGGTTACAGAAGTTTCCATCAGTTGCAACCAATGGTCCCAATTTTTGCAGATATCAATGCCCAAAGGACTGGCTACGATCATCACCGATGATAGCTCCAGGCAGTCCTATTAAATAGCTTTCTCACTGCCTGCCAAACGTAGGGTATAATGCAAACGGATATTTCGCGTTAAGATGAGCTGTAAAGATTAGTTGATATTATCGACACTCGTTCCCGGAACAAAACGCAGTGGGAATACAGTGTGTTCTGAGTGCAGAATCAGTGTGAGCTTGCAGTAGCACTTCCGTTGTAAATCAGTGGAAATGCAGTTGCTGAGCAGTGGTAAATCAGTATGTCGGAAATATTTAAATGAGGAAGAGCGTAAATTCAGTACCATTTCAGTAGCTAATATAATTCAAACATTTTGGACATACTGATTTGGGAAGTAAGCACTGCCGTTTGTTCCGGATTGCAGTAAAAATTCCTGTGGATTCTAGGGAACAAATAACTCTACTTCTAATTTCCAAATGATACGGAATTTTATCATTACAGTTCGGTAAACTACCAATCCTTCCCTCTGTCCTCTACCCAATACTAGGAAGAATCGCAATGGTTGGAATGTTTCTTCACAGAATGTGTTTCAGGAGGAAAAAGGCTCTCTGCTCGTAGCCCCCTTCTCTGTCTGGCCATCCACTCTGTGGGTCCGGGCCTACTTTGCCTGCTGAGAAGGAAGCAAATAGACGTTTGTTTGATCCAGAAGATTCCATATCTTACCAAACCATTTATCTTCCGGTACTGTCGGTGAAGTGGCTTTCAGTAGATCGAGAACGCTACTGATATCAACTGAACATCCCAACCTTCCCAATCTGGAGTAGGATTTTGCTTTCGTCACCTATTGTTATCTTCATGTCTGTCTATTCTCTAGTGGGCTCATGCTGGGTACCACATTAGAATCTGTTCATTTGCCATTAATTGGTAGGAGTCTATCTATTCACTGGTTACATCAGGCTGCCCCCTCTCATTATCATCTTCCCTTAAATGCCCTCCTTCCCCACCTCTCCATTTGAATGGCATGGCCTTAGGTTCTACCTCACAGATATAGCCTCCTACTTCCTACAAATCATTAACATTTCATAGAATAATCTCTCTCTCCCTCCATACTGTTTTCTCTCTCGTCTTTCTCTCTCTCTGTCCCTCCTTTCCGGACACTTCTCTAATCCTTATCCCCCTTGCCCCCTACCCACTCCATGAGAGCTGCTCGGCCCATAGGTACACAGGACTGTAAACCCAGCCGGGAGGGTCGATTTCCCCCACTTACTCTCCCCACTCACATGGAAGTGTTCAATAGGCGACTGATCATATTTCTAAGTCTGGTATCTTCTGGTTGAGGGGTTGCACAGACAGGGACTCAACCCTGTTAGTTTCGGCGCCTTCCCTGCAGCCCCTGGGCTTGTCTGGGCTTTTCAGAGTAGACTTGTCAAATGGCTTCATGTCGTAAAACTACTGTAATTGCCCAACAATCGATCCGTGGTTACATTCGCGCTGTTATATTGGTATTGGTATGTTTAACGTCCATTTCACATAACTCATATGATTCATTTTCCAATTAGGTGGAAGGAAACGTTCTGATTCATGAATGAATCACGGTTTAAGGGCTATTCTATGTATTTATTTAAACATTTCAGAAAGATAAAACTAATTCATTGCAAAACGGGCTTAAACTTTAAAGCATTATTAAGGGGCTTTGTTAAAGCGTATTTGTAAATGCTGATTCCTGTAAAATAGTAAAAGGTGCCAACCAAAGTTCGCCACCCAAGGCGAACTGAGGGTTCTCAGGTTATTGTTTAGACACAAATCTATTTTCGAGTAATGCGTAGATCTCACGTAACGGTTGTAATGCAATATCTGGAAGCTCTAATTGTGCTGCTTTCTATACTTCACACTGGGCCTATCTGGGGGTTCACAGCATGCCTTAACTGGAGTTCAGAGTCCCTTGAGACAGCAGAGGCAGGGTAAAAAAAGGGTTAATTGAGGCAGTGTTATTGGGGGATTACCAGTCAAGGGTCGCCGGTTCAACACGCTGGGTTTTATCAATGTCCGTGCGGTGAGGACCCCGTTAATATTCCATCTGCGGTCCAGGCCTTGTGATTGGTCGTTCTTTACAAAAGTACCCTTTTTCTAACAGACAAGGGGCCGCTTAGTTTAATTCTCTTTACTTTCAATTGATTATTGTTCATAACAGAGTAGGGTTGTGGGTTGTGTCTGTGGGATCCCCCCACCTGCGGCCATTAATCTTCTCAGCCTAACCTGTTTCCAGCACAGAGAACTGAAGAAACGTGGATCTCAAAATCAACGCTCACAAACAATTTGATCTTTGCTGAGTTTTTATTTTGATAATGGTTACGATTGAAATGTATTCACTGAAAATCTCCACATCCAATTATAATCTTTATAACTGTGATTGAGTTGATAATTTTTAATCTGTGCTCGATCAATGTTTTCGTCTTTTTTCCTGTCTTGAAGTGACGTTTTTTTATTGATAGATTGGATTGAAAACAGACACCGGATTTTATCAAACACTTTTTTTTTCTTGGTTCCCTTTTTTATCCGAGTTGATTTAGTCTTGTCTGGGGCCGGTATTCACACATGTCAGGCTTTCCATTAGCTTCTGAGGTTAATAAGAAAAACTTATGCACAAACAGAACCGTTCTTATTTGGTGCATGCAATTTGTTATTTCTTAGACTATCAGAGTTTAGTTGTCTTTCTTGGGTACGCACAATGTTAAATTTCAATACATATTTACGGGAGGTTTCGTTGACCACGTTTTAGAAAATATTTAATAAGAAATACACTTCTCTATAACGTGAAAAACAATGAACCTAGTTAGAATTGAACACTGATCGGCCATTTCTTCCCCTTTACAATATCGGCTTTTCTTTATGCGAAATAGCTTGAAAAACTGGAACAGCCAGTTAAGATATCTTTATGAGCCTAATGTTTTTCGATTAATCAAGCCTACAATTTTCTATGGCCTCATTGATACGTAAACTGCCATTGCCAAACATTGTCCCCAGTAGGGTGCTCGCATTGTTACCCGGGCTCGCTGTATTATCAAGTCATCTTCGAAATATGATCGATCAAATCGAATCTCGCCCGGGTATACTGACTTGGTCAAAAAGGCGGGAAACGCCATTGAACTATAACAGAACCAGCGGCGACAAGATCGCAAATTTCGACCTGCTTCCGGTTTCAATGCTATTCCTATGTAAAGTCTATACCAGAAATTGACCATTGAAAAAGCATTAGCCGAGATCGGGCAGGAGAGTGAGACGGTCAAACTGTATAACATCGATCGACGCATCAGCATTGAAAAGCCTAGCGTCCCGGATTGCCGTGTAGTATGATTATGTTAATGAGGGTGATGACGGCGAAGATGGCGGCCCCCGGTTTCCGATCGGAAAGTCAGCCGGGAATGCTCGCCTATTTCGCCTATTTCGCTCGCGTTTCAGTCGACTTAATTCGCCATATAGGTTTATGTCGATATCTTATTGATGTTACCACCTTAATTGAGGAAGAAGGAATCGATATAAACCAGAAAATAAAGAAATTCGTCGCACTATTTTCCATGCCCAATCTCTTCCGGGCGAAGCGCATCTCGCGGATTGACAGTGACAGCCTCCCTCCCCTCCACTCGGGCATAGGCCAAAATGGCGCGACCCGGTGAACACGTGTGTAGGTCTTCTCCGCGAATGACTGCCTTTTACACCTTAAATCGGCATCGTCAAGCAATATGGAGTATATCTTATAGATTATGAATATCAGGAGCTCCTCCAGGTCGATATAAGAGGCAAAACAATGCCGATATTTACGATCGGCATCGAAGAAAAGGTTAGTGTCATCCGCGTGTAGGTGAACGATAATAAAGGAAAATGGCGGGCCGCTTCAGTCGCGCTGGCATTTGCATCTTCTTCTTTAATTCGATCGATAATTCGGTCGATAATTCTTATCTGTATCAAGATATGTCATCAACAATTCCTTTCATATATAGAAAAACAAGACGAATAACCCGGGTTTTTTCGGTTTTCTAACCGATTCTTTTCTTCCATAATTCCACCTGTGACCTTGTTCACTTTCTCGTAAAGGATACTGATCTCGGCAAGTGCGTTCTATGTCTAACTAGTCGAGGATCTGATCAATGCACGGCTGGCGTGTCTTCAGTTGTCAGTAGCCTTTTGTGTCTGCCTTTATCTTCAGAGGTTTCTAGCTGCATCTCTAGGCAAGGTAAACGTACACTGGTATCAGTAGCAAAGAGCCACTTAGATGATAGGAAAACTGGGTAAGCAAGGTGGTATGCAAAGGAATACCAGCTATGTAATTTCCACCTCAATGGCACGATAGAAAATAGTGAAATTGGAAAGAATGACCCAGAATCTAGTCCTATTAGTTATAGTATCCTGTAGAAGGTTTGGGGTTGAACAAACTATTATTGGTGTTAATGTCTACCCTCAAATAATCTTGTTTTAAATGCTAATAAAATCTTTGCGCATTGCTACTTTTTTCACCTTTTGAAATGGTTTATACACAATTGCAATAATTCATTTCATCTGAGCATATCTATATAAACGTTAACTAGTCATATCAACTTTATTTCATGAATCTGTTCTATCATATGCGTAAACTTTACCCGTCTGGTTGCTTTCTGCACATCAACAGAAAGCATCTGCCATGCATTTTTGTCGAGTGTATCCACATTAAAAGAAGGTTCCTTTCCCCTAACACTTACGTAAATACCTAATCCTGCCAGTAGTTGTGGGAGATCCTCAATATTAGTTCATTAATTGTACGCAAGGCCGGATTATGATATAATGAATATCAATACAGTCATAATTAAATGGTAAAAATTTAATGGTAAAACGCATCCTAGTTATAAGATTCCAAATTTCAGACACACTATTTTCTTCATGCACTATTATTTTCTGCGTTTGGAGTAAATGCAGAGCAGAAGTGATCCTAAACAGACTGGACGGTTCAAATACTATATCTCGAGTTTCTCAAACACTGTGATAGATGTATCTATGACAGTGTACGGAGGTCCTTTAAGTGCTGCTCAGAATTACAGTTACAAGCGCGTTTATTGGAATCAAACGCTACACGTCCTAACAACTCCAGTTCCCATGAACCAGATAAAGCAGTTATCGCATTTCCAAGTAGAACCCTTTATTACGCATTTCAATGAAACTTTCCTTATGTTTTATGGCTGTCAAACGCAATATATGTTTGCTAAAGATTTACCGATATTTCTTTTTCCATTTCTAGGTAAGTGTCAGAAAAAATGGCCAGCAGAAGAGCGTACTTCACCTTTTCGTGACAGGTAAAATATTAATGAGATATGATACCCCCTCCCCTTGAAAGCACAATCTGACTCAGAGTATAAAACATTAGCCAAAAAATAAAGTGGGATGTTTTCAAGAGAAGCAGCAGACCTCCTCTAGAGCTGCCTAATCCTGAAAGTTCTGAGGTTTCGATCCAACTGTATATATTTTATCAAAATTACATACAATCAACGTTATCGTATTAAATGCAGTATACTACATCGTGACGATGTTTTTAATACGGGAAGAAGAGACTGGGTTCTGAAAGCTACATGCTACTTACGCACGTAATATACCTCGTAAGAGTAGCATCGATTGTTGAGCTACTCTTACAATGTATACGCAATTGACCTAATTTTCAGCACTGGTTTTCTAAAGGAAACCAAAAACAAACTATATGTAATTGCCTTCTAGCATTCATCGTAAACGTCCGTATGTTGGTGGGTAAATTCCAGCCTCGGCCCGTTCAGAAACACCCCAGCTGCTTCCAGTGGCTAGATTCAGGGCCGAGGAGTAGTATGATGAATTGGCAGGGTGATAAACATTTGATATAGCACTGGTAGGGGGTGGGAGCTCTGGTGGCAATACACATGTGTAGCCGTACATTAGTGGTTTTCTCAAAGATCCAATTGCCTCAGAACTACCCTGGGCCATATTTCTTTGCCCTCTGCCACTCATTGATGCTGCGCTGAGAGGCAGGGAGCGCGATAATGGAGGAGGAAAGGCCATAAAAACAATATAGATGTTTCTAGAAGAGGGGCCTAGGGTTAAACTTGAACACTTATTACCATGCTTTTGTAGGCCTATATGTCTTATTATCATGCGTGTGTATGTCTGAATGAATGTTGTTTTTTTTTGTGACAGTGCTGCAATCCAGACATTTCTTTCTTTTTCATCCATAGAAATATGGAAAAACCATGTCGACAGTATTTTTGTTGCCATTACCCTAAACGAGTTTAGTTATTTTTCACGTATAGCTTAGGGTTCCCTTATGTCGCCAATCACATCTATCTGGTTTTTGATTCGAGAATTTATATAAAACGTATTGAAGAGAATCCAGATAATCCATAAGAAGCCCTACAATTTCGTTGGATTTTTGGGTGCATTTTTACAATATTCCACCTTTAGTGACACACGTTTGTCTAAAGCTTACAATAATGCACATGTGGCCATTATACAGGGACAGGTCTATACCCCAAGCACAGGCCCCTTCAGTGAGTACCAACCTCTCGCTGAGACCCTCGCAGTGCGCATTAATACAGGTCAGTCAGCTGGGCCTCTGGCAACATTCCTGGAAGTTCTAGGAAATCGTCGGTTGATAAGGCGGGTTAACTCTTTCCATCCCACCGACTGCTCTCCAGTGATTATACGCCCCAAATTCCAATAAGTCAAACCATCACGTTGATATGGGACAGCCTTAAAGGTTATCAGGAGGAGTATGTCACTTAGAATAAATCGCCACTTACTTATACAAATGCCATACATGCCACACCGGTGTATCAATATACACAGTTATCATAAGTGTTGCGTATGCCAGATAAAAGAAGTCGGTTATCAATTTCGATTATTCTTTACTTATATTAGTTTCATGCTTAGTTTTATACAGAAAGTCCCCAACTTGACCTATGTTGGTACATATTACCATTATGAAAACAGGCAGTGAAATCCTGGAGTGAAATAACGCCTTCAAAAAGTAATTAGTCTCCCCAATTGAAACCACGGTGTGCTGATTGTGTTTAGCAGGGGCGCAACTAGGTCCTTATGTATGTCTGGAAGGGGGTGTAGGCTAAATTATTATCAAGCAAATGGAGGAAACCATCACGAACATTAGTTACAATATTCATTCCAGTAGCAGACAGACCAATCGGATTTCGACACTATGTGGTCGCTGATGACCAGGCCTTTACGTATCTTGGGGTTTCCCCAACCCCACCCCGACCATTTTCTCTACATCATAGACCGACTTCCGTGTATGGCCTGGTTATTGGACCAGAGTACGGATTTTGATTTCTAGGACGTCTCTATGAAATCTAGAATACGGAAACAATACGTCTGTAACCGAAGGCGTGGGCGCTTCCCACGACTTCCGGTTATTAAACCCTAAATACCAATTGTCAAAAACATGCCTTCTAATTCTCTATAACTTAAGTGGTGAAATCGTTTACACACGTTTATTTACAACTAGCTGAGACGTGTGGCAGAGAACGGTTACGTAGGTAGGAGGGTGTGCTATCAGTGTGGGCTGGCCGCCTTGTCTGTGAGCCACACGCTGCACGTGGCCGGCGTGCACACCGCGCCGGCTGGGGCGGCGGCCTAGCCAACTGTTACCATGGCAACACCAGGTCACGGCCTGGTCACGTGATCGACGAGATCCCGTCAAGGTCACGTGTAATCATGGTTTGGGAAATGTTCTCACGTTGAGAAGGTTCTTTGGGCTGTATTGTCCTCATAGGAAGTCACTGCAAGTAGGGATAGTAGTACACCATAATGTACAGATTTCATGAGATGAGTGGGTGGGATGAAATATTCTACACATTGTCAGTATATATATATGATTATCTATGATTCATGACTAAGTTGGTGCGTTGATCTTGTCCCCAGAGACTATGAGTATGAGAAAAAGTGCTGGGTGGTACGAAAAAAATCACAATTTCGGGTTTGTCGCCAAAGATCATAGACAGGATGGTGCCAAGTAATTATGGAAGCCACATCCTGGGCGACAAACCTGGTCATGTGGCTCCACTGTCACTGGTCACTTTTCCTGACATGCATCGCCTTGTGTAGACATAGTAGTCTTACCCTTAAAGCCGCTTTCTTGTCCACATAATTGACTACTTGTAACTCCCATATGTTAGGGCCAAATTCGTGATCATATGTGACCAATAACGTTGCTGGATTACGTTCCAAAAGTGGAAAACACGTCACGGACCCTCCCGTCATTTAGGTTAATGTTGGCGTATGTAAGCCTAACAACCGGAGGACGAGACAGCCGATTTAAGCCAGGTCCCCATGATGCTATGGATATCTGGAAAACTGGTAGGTGACACCAAAGCTACACTTTCTGGTTTGTCGTGGAAGGGGGTGGACAGACTAAGTGCTTATGGAAGCCACATGCTCCTCGGCTATGAAAAAGGGCATAAGAGAAAAAATATAGGGACTTCCACGATAAACCCAATCAAACATGCCTGAATTTCACAACTAGCAAGGCCCCAGTAAATTGGGTGACAAATGCTGTATGGAGACAATAATTATTGTCTCTGCCTTTTTGATCACTGACATGGTGACAAACCTTTTCATTGTCTGCCGCCAACTGTGCTTGGTGACAGGGAAGTCACAATTTCGGGTTTCTCACCAAGGATGATAGATAGGATGGTACCAAGTAATTATGGAAGCCACATGCTGGGGGACAAACCTGGTCATGTGGCTCCACTGTAACTGGTCACTTTTCCTGATATGCATTGCCATGTGTAGACATAGTAGTCATACCCTTAAGCCATGTCCCCATGAGGCTACAGATATCTGGAAAAGTGGTAGGCGACAACAAATTACACTTTCAGGTTTGTCACGGAGGGAGGTGGACAGACTAAGTGCTTATGGAAGCCACATGCTCCTTGGCTATGAAAAAGGGCATAAGAGAAAAAATATAGGGACTTCCACGATAAACCCAATCAAACATGCCTGAATTTCACAACTAGCAAGGCCCCAGTAAATTGGGTGACAAACGCTGTATGAAGACAATTGTCTCTGTTGTTTAGATCTCTGACATGGTGACAAACCTTTTCATTGTCTGCCGCCAACTTTCGATGCACTTCACTTTTGAGACTGTATATAGGCCTACACTTCCTATTAATACTTAAGTTTGATGACATTTCCTGTCATTTCAAGGCATTTCCTTAAAGAAAATAATCCATGATATCTGTTTGTTGATGGCTATCAGTAGGCCTTTTAAAGTGGGTTCAGCTCTCCATGAATTTGATCACTGCAAAACTATTGAAACGTAGGTTGGTCGATATCTGGAACCCGTAGTCATAATTATCATGGTCAACATACCCTAGAAGCTGAAACTTTATGTCATTAAGAGGTCAAAATAGGTCTCTCGTTTACTTTCAGGTGAAATATTCTTGATATTTTTATTATCAATAATTTCCCTTATATTCAAGGATACATGAAAATATTCGATTCCCTATGACATCAAATGTCCTTTCTCATAATTTTTGCTTCAAATCATGAGAAAGGCTCGACACAGGGTTAGTTCTTTGGCCACGTCTAATACCCAAAAGTTTATGGGAATACGTTGGCCTCAATGATAAATTATTCGGCAACTTGCGAACAATGAAGCTTGAAATTCTCAATTCCAATTATGCACTGCACAGTAAAGTAGTGTGTTAAACACCACCCCAATCCGCTCGCCCACAGGTACCCTAAGCCCGTTGGAGTCATGGTGCTTAATTAATATTCCGCCTAAGAGTGGATTAGGTTTAAACCCTGGGATCTAGTAGCAGCCGGCTCAGTGAAGTAAGAGTGGGGGTCGGGCTGATGACGGGAGTTTGCACGAAGGATGACTAGTATGGGGATTAGGGCTACGCGCTCGGCCACAGATGACAGACCTTGTTATGTTCAAGTGTTTAAGGTGTGGTCTAGACCTCGCTTTCTAGGCTGATCCAACAGATTTTCTATTATGTTCAATTTGTAAAAAGAGGTAATAATGATACCTATATATTCATCAATTATTATCGAACGGTTATTCTCAAACAGTTGTTATACATCAAATCGTGTCATAGTCTTTCCCTCGTTAACTCATATATATGAGATATCTAGTGTCTTGCCCTATAGTATACATGTACATTGGTTGTTATCGGGGTATACATGCCTTTGGGAAAATATTTGCAAAAACATAAAGGCCGCCCTCATATTTCTATTTCGATATTTGTGTTTGGGATGTTGCGAATTCTCTCGGGCATTAGGCCTATTGATGACTAGTTATATCTGTATCTAATAATTGTAACTATCAAAATCTTATGATATTACGCAACTTATGTACTAGGGTTTTACATCCAAAGGAGGATAGGCTGTCGTACTAGTAAATGATAAGAAGACGCGGCTGATGATCAGTGTAGCCCCTGTAAACCTATTAATACAGCCCTCCGCCAACCGCACCCGGCAGCCGGCTCAGGCCGTGTGTTCGCCGCCCGCCCGCCAGGGGACTTTGATGTGTGTCCACCCAGGAGGGCTCCCACCCAAAACCTAAACACCCCTCGCCATCAGAGACACGGCGTGAAAGGCGATTAGGGGACGAGGACACGGGGAGAAAACGGGGCTGGGCATGGGGAAACCGGGCCGGGATGAGGAAGTAGGCCGGGCTCAGAGGTGTGGCCAGCACGAGTCCACGGGGTAGTAAGACGTGCCTTTTTTTTTATTAGCGTTTTCTCAATTATGAAATCGCACATAACATGTTTATATATATATATATATATATATATATATATATATATATATATATATAATTCAATATTTGCTTAAAAAATACATGAAAATATTCAAATGTGTTTACAGAAATATTGTGTTGATGCACCAACGATGAACAATCCATCTTAAGTTGTTTTTTTTTTTTAAACTATTTTATGTGACCCAAGGAGGGGGGATGCAGGGGGTCTTGAACCCTCATTCCCCCCTTTTTTACACCTGAACTAGAGGCAAAGTCGTTGCACAAGTACACACAAATATATGCGCCATTGTAGTATTTATAGCCTATGAGCTGACCCCTGCATTTCAGAAATCCTGGATCTGAAACTGGACCCTATGACATACAGTTGCAACATGTCAATATGATTCCACTATACCATCTTTGGCTTACAATTATTCCCAATATTAATCATAAAACGATAACGCCGAAGTTTCTAAATTTTCAAAATGATTACCGGTCATGGGAGTATAATTTTCACCCAGATAGATACAAACAAAGACTATTCTTATTGTCTACCACAGGCTTAAGCTCGTAGACCTGCCGATTAGTGGCACTTTTCCCATTTGGTATTTGAATAAGACTTTAGTACTGGCCCTGCACCTTTTGGTCAAGATATGTTTTCAATAGGGAAATGTGCTGAGTATTTGTCTCAAGGTTGTCCTTCCCGTCAGTCCCTGTTGTATCATTCCTTCCAAAAACTAGTGTTCATTACATATGTCCTCTAAGTCTCATTTTACTTGTTGACACCACTTGTCTCCAAAGATGTATAAGTACCGGGAAAGACCAACTCCGGGATGGAGTGTTTAGTACAGACATTTACCAAATAAGTGTGTCTATGTGGATATTCCACGAGCTTTTAAAATCCACAAGAACTAGCCTGGGATTACTAATACAAATAACAATATACATCGGAGTTAGCTAAAGTATCTAAAGCCGTAAGTGTCTTACAACTGAATATGACATGAGGACAAACTCTCACCTTCCTGGACCTAATTACCCTTTCCTCTATTACCTCATATGGGTGCGGGTAAGGAAATAAGCTGTTTTTTGTAGAAAAATATTTCAATTCAAATAAATAATTCTAATCGTATTCCCTTCGTCATCTAACGTCCATATCGAATACAAAAGTTCTTCTTGAGTTTTAGAAAAGGTCCTATAGCTGCTATAGATTGACTTGATTTATACTGTCTCATGTTAACAAGGGTTGTATGGAGATGGAGATTAAGTTTATAATATAGGACTTGTATACATTGTTGCATAGCAATATGATATTATTACTATTATTCAAACACACTGCATGTTGTTTATAGGTCTGTCATATTCATTCTATTCGTTCATTCTCTAATTTACTAATAGCATTAGACACCTGTCATAGGTGAGTTCTCTTCATTGATATGGCCCATTCAAGAGTTACTAGACCTACTAGACACTACACAAAATTGGCCTCCATGTAATTTTGTATGACAATAACACAATTGACCGTGTTAATTCAGTTATACTGGTATTATAGATGCTACACCTTTACATGTTTTCGCATCACTTAGATAATAGAGTAGTAAATCATACGTACAATGGATACCTATTAGAATAATAGATGACAAATGGGGCATTAGTATTATTGTAATAGGTAAAGTAGTCCAAACTAGTATGAAATACTTTGACCTACTCCACCTGCGCAATACAATGCCAGCATATCATTTGAATTTAACAATTTCATTCTGGAAAATGCTGCTGATTTCTATAAGTTCCATACCGTTCCCTACAAGTCGTAATTGTCATGTTCTTATTATCATATGCATGTTAGACTGAAAGATAAATAAAGGTACATTCTGAGGGCATACTATTTATGTAAGGTTTCCTTAATGAGATTGTCTAATGACAGTCTTAAATGTATGATATGTGTTAGATCCTTTAAGAATGTGAAACACGTTTCAATACAATATTTCTATATAAATGTAAACATATAAGAAGAACGTAGTCATTTAGCTATATCTGAAATGTGAACTGTGTAGCCCTGACAACAATAGAAATACTCTCTAAGGCATCCCGCACTCCTTCACCTACCGTTTTTTGCACTACCTGACACATTCCAGTGCACACTGACACCTCCCAACATCACTAAGTGGCCCCTAGCTCACCACTGTCTTCCGTTGGGCCCATTCAGGGCACAATTACACGTATTCCCCCACAAGCCCGACCCACCGCCCACAGACGCCCTCCTCTCCCTACTCGCAGAATTCCATTATACTATCGTCGGCATCGGGCCTCCCTGTCTCCATTATATGCGATGCCGAGAGTAGACTCTTGTTCTGAATCTGTGACCGTTCATCTAAAACAAATATGTTGGCTTGATTTACTCAGATATTGATAACGAATTGAAAAGACATGAAACATGACAAATGAATGTCAAAGGATTTTTCAAATATATCCAAAGACAATGCATTGATATGAATTCAAAGAAAATGGTCTATTTAAGACTTTGTGACTAAAGGCCATATTCTACATACCGAAAGTGCAACACTTTCGCTGATGCCGATGCATGTATGTATATCATCGGTGGCCTCACCGATAAAATGTACCAACATGTTTATAAATGGGGTATATCTAAACATTCATTCTAAAGATACCCACACCAACATGACAATGTATGCAGCAACAGATTACATTCTGAATGCAGGTATATATAGATGCAAAACTATTCTTAAGACCTTTGGAGAGACGAATGTGTAGAGTAATCCTGCAGTTTTTTGTTTGTTTGTTTGAAAATGTTTGTTACAACTTCACATTGAACATCCTTCTGCGGGCATACTGAAATGCGAGACACGGATGACGTGTGTCTTGACCGACCTTAAATAATGGACTAGACTTAAGGTTGGAGTAGGGACATCGATATCCTTTGGTGCAGTTCAGAGTGTGAACCGGCTTTAAATGAAATACTATACAACAGCCAGTTAGTGATCGATGAACTGAAACCGCCATATAATGTATCTAATAATTATTGTGTTAACGTCATGAAACTATTGTGAAAAAGTCATGTTATATATAGGAACATAATTTAAAACCTGTACTATAAACAGGCTAATTTTGATTCCGGCCATTTAGTTTTATTGCTAAATTCGCTTTTTGATAATATGGATACATCCTGCATATCATTCGAATGCGAACTATAAAACCTTTCTAATTATATCAAATGTTTACTTAGCTTGTATTTCCACTACTGATTTTCAAAACGACAGTGAAAACGGGACTTTAGAGGACCTAACATATAGGCCGAAGTGGAGGTTTTAGTGTGAAGGCGCCCTAAGATTGGCGGCAGGGGAAAAGGCGGCTGGCAGGCCCGGGAAGCGGAGGAGGCGGCGGCGTATTGATCAGCGCCAAATGGAATTTTGCGGTGGAAAAATGAGATGATGAGGACAATGGTGGTGTTGGCGGACGGCGGAGGGGGGGGGGGGGGTTAGAGGGAGGAGAGAGGGGTAAGGGTAGTGGGCAAGGCTCAAAGTGGGAGACAGGGATGAAAACGAGGGACAGAGATGGTAAACAGAAAGATGGACAAAAATTGATAACACGATGGTCAGAAAACTGGTAGTAATAAGTATGAAAATATAATGGAGAAAAGGAGGGTCAGCGTAATAAAATTAATGCAATCTGAAGCTGTACCTGTTATCATGCAGAGATAGCTGGATGATCAGGAGAGAAGGCAAATAGTCGAGATTTTGAGAGGTTTATGTATTCCAAATATCTAATATTTGCCATGTTTGAAATAAGATGAAGAAAGGGAGAGAATGGGATTTTTTTTTTTTTAAAGTCACACAAACCAACCAAAAAAAAGACAACGAAAATGGGTAGTGGCGAAGGCGAACTGAGGAGGAAGCGGGGGTGAGGAGAAAGGATCTCCAGATCTGGCCATTACCCTCCAATGGGTGGACGTGACCCCTCCTAAGTAATACACTGACCTTTAGAGCCACGACCCCACCTTCTGGGCCGTGGCCTGACCCTCAGTGTCATGACCCGGGCTGCACGACATGAATTGACCCTCGGGCAACTATTAAGTATTGGCTTATTACTCTGTAGTGAACAACCGCTGCCTGGTTTCCCTGAAGCCAAGGGACCCCTGCATTTGGGGACTTATAATGACCCAATGAGATTGTCATATAAATGTTTTTTTCAGGCGCCCTGCCCTGTTCATTCTGTAAGGTGGTCAGCCACAATAACCGTTAAGCATCGTTCAAGCCTGCAGACAAGATGTGACAGCAGCCAATCAGAACCCTGGTCTTGTCAAAAGAGAGGGATGAACCAATCAGAACCTTCGGCATACAAAGGGAGAAAGTGATAGAGTGGAACAAGATGGTGACTGTCAGTGGCACCGTGGGTTTTGCATGGGCGTGATTCTATTTCTGAAGAGGGCACCCTGTATGTGATGACACGAACCACTCCTACTTTGATACCGTGCATGACCAGATAGGTCCAAGATTCTATGTCCGGCCTACTACATGTATACAAGTATTCAAACATAATTGTGTGCTTCTGTCAGTTACCACTCAGAATTGTCATGCTATGCATCTAAAATTATGATTCCAAGTAAATCGATATGAATTTCCGAGACACTGATTAAGCTTTCTGTAACTTACCCTTAAAGCTCTATTGCGTATTCTTTGAATTATTATGGTGATTTTTCTAGACCCAACTAAGGGTACAACATCTTCTGAAAGTGTGAATAACTAATCAAAAATGAACAAATGCAATGAATACAAATGATTCTGTCCTATTGTATAAACCACTCTCACTCGGATTTCCTTTTTTCTAGCAGTGCATTCTCAGCATTCTCAGGTGATAATGCACTGCTTCTGTGATAATGCACTGGTGGCCTGAAATGATGCATTGTTGGCATGAAATAATGCACTGTTGCCTATCTGTAGTTTAACTAGAGAACCAGGACTACCCAATTTTGAATTTATGAAAAGCCTTTTTAACCAATGTGCACAGGCCAGTATTGAACCCTAGACCTTTGGATTCAGAGAGCCACACTGTAACCACTACCCTATTGGGGCAGCTGTTGGCTTTCCAGTCAGAGGGTATACTGAGTAGAACAAGCCAGGTACAATCTCCTTGGCAGAGAGTCCCATTGCAATACCCTCCATTAGAATAGAGTAATCTGCTTGGAGAGTGAGCCAGGTAAACTGCTTGACCAGCTGCACTAGACTGTAGTTACTTCGAAGTCCATTAGTCAATCCTAGTCACTCCATTATTATACAATAGCTAACCTGGGTCAGAAATGGACTACACAGGCACAGGAACCTGTGACCTGTGCAGTCAGGTGTGTCACCAGTGACCACTGCTGCTACCTATAATTAGCCTAGGCAAGGTGAATATCAAACACTCAGTCTAGAGGTTGGGTGGAAAGGGGGTGGAGTGGGTGGAGGTGGTAGTGGTGGAATGGGGGGTGGGTCTAAGGGTTGGCTAGTCCTTTCATGACCTACCTATCTCTTACATATTAGTTTGAGCAACTAGTTGATTTGTATAGTACTACAGTCTAGACCTGCTGTGGACAGAGTCTAATAGGGAGGTGGGGTGAATTTGTATATTATAAATTGAAAGGCTGAATTCAGCATCATAATGGTCCTTGGGACATATCAAGATACTTTTTCTGTGGTTTATGTAAGATAATGGACTCGTAGTAGTGCATGGGGTGAAAAAATGCACTCGCCCTACGGGCTCGTGCATTATTTCACCCCATGCACTACTACGAGTCCATTATCCTACACATAACGCATTCAAAAACTCATATTTGTCAACACTAAAGACATCTTTCACGGAGTACAACCTCTCGTGTGTAAATAGTAGTGGTGGGAAAGTTTGCCATCAGGACCTGATTCATCGAACCCTATATCAAAGACAGATTGAGCCTACCCAGGCTTAAGAAGAAAAAAACACCCCATTTCTCATGCAACGTATTGAGTCCACTACATTGTACGTCAGCTGTTTCAATACCAAGAGTTCAATATCCACATATGGCCGCGTTCTTATGGCAGTTGTGTTTTCAGAATTAATTAGGCACCAAGATGCTATAGTGATATTATTCTATATCCATAACATGTATGTATTAATGGCATCTCTATTTAATGAATCTATAAACCTTCGGCCTGAAAAGGTTCATGTGCGCATTGAAGTTTCTCTACTCTAGACACGTTTAGATGCCTAGATGGGATAGGGTGACCCAAACACCTCAGAGTCATTCTGTATAATGCATACACTGCAGCACACCTCTCGACAAGAGCACAAAAACGTAGAGCCACGTGAGCAGGGCGGTAACATTACCCGCAAAACATAACTTGATATAAAACTGGGCGACGATTACCAGATCTGTTTTGCGTGGTTGGGATGGGAGCTGAGTCCGGAAGTGAGCCTAGAAGACCAAGGAGGCGGTAAGTGAGTGGTGGCCGTGTGCCGAGTGAGGGGAGCGGGTGGTGAGCTGCTCGCCCGTTAGAGCTGCTCATGGTCACGTAAGCTGCCAGGCACGGCCTTCCTACGAGCAGATACGTTCAGCAGACTATACTCAACAGGACACATTTCGTTTTTGTTTCCTAAACTTAAAGGGCTGGATTACATCCACGGGCACTCGCAGTTATTTATGTCAATGATTATCCAATAACTGAATTTTATGCACCGATAAACACTACCACATATCGTTTGTAAGTTAGCTTCTTATTTGTATGGTATTTGTAAGACATGCATGTATCATGCAACTAACTTGTTTGTATAAACTGTCCGATGGTTTATTTCTATTCAAGACAATAGAAACGTCATTAACCCTGTATGTCGATTAGACTTGTGGCTTAAATACCATTAACCCGTGGGCATGAACTGCCTGTCTAGGACATTATAAGGCGCCAAAGCCCTGTACAGTAGAAGCACTGCCAGCTTCCATGCAATTAACTTCCGTGCATAAACTGTCTATCTGAGGCAGCAGAGCCCAGCCCAGCCTAGTAAGTGAGTGAGACCTGGATAGAGGCGAGCTGCTCACTTCGCCAGCAGTCTCCAGGCGTCGACCTGGTCAGCACCTCGGGCTAATTAGGTCATTAGAGTGCCCTAGTTGACGCCTTAACCTTTAGGGAGCGTCGATAGGCCGAGCTCCTCATTAGGCTCATATGTTGCAGTAGTAACAATGCTAACGCAACAATAGCAACCCTGACAAGTCTATTATAGAAAGGTGGCGAAGGTAACACGTGCTTCATGTATGTGTCACACTGAGAGTGACGCCATGTGTGAGGGCCTTTCATTGTTATTAGAATGCTAAGTGCGTCTCTCTTTGTGTATAGAAACAGATGGAAATACGCCCCAAACATAATATAATGTGCCATCAATATCTACATAAATAGTCATATATATTTATCTCATGTATAGATCATGCCCACTCTTGTTCACATGTTTCGTAAACTCTACAATGACGTTAATATGGGACTTTAGTTCACAGCCAAAATCACTGTAATTGATATAGTTCATATATGTCCTCTGACATTTAATTAGCCATGGTCTGAGCTGCTGTAACTATATTAATATTTTTTTTATATATCAGAGTCCAATCACAACAGTTGGAATACATAGTAGATTAGGTATACATATGTATTTGAGTATCGTTCTATCGGCTGAAACTATTCATTAACTAAGCATAATCTCTTAAACAGTTGTAACCTGGGTATTACAGATTAAATATTGAATCGGTTTATCAGTTTTGGGGACTGGTGTGTCTGTCTGTGTCTGTATAAATGATTTAGGAAGTAAGATAGGTCTAGTACAGAGAATTATTTTTCGCAGATGACTGTGCTAAAAGCAACCGGTGCTACTTGGCCATGAACTTATTCAAACTGCAAAGTCATTTAGATACAATGACTTTGTATACGATATCATTTGCAGTTGACTTTTGTCAAATCTGAACCAATGCCTGTATCACCAAGGAAACAGAGAAAGGTATTTACCACGCTGTAAGTAATAGACAGGTAATACTTACTAATAGATAAACTTTTCTTTATATGGATAGAGAGGTGTCCCTAACACATGTTCTTAAACATTTAGTAAAAGTTGGCGAAGAAAAGAATATTTTCAGAAAGAATGATTAAAAGAAATTGCTAAACAAGTGTTTCTTTTAGCAGACTGTGTTCTTGACATGTAACCTGGGAGATTGCATAGAACTGCTAAAATTGCAGAATTATTGTTCACGTATTTGCCCAAATTAGCATCTCATGGAGCACCAATCAGTAAGGACATGCATATGGAATGACAGTAACTAATTTAGAACAGTGACGTCATGTACAACTATTGCAATTAATTATTTGCAAGTTACTTAAATAGTCTAATGACGTAGGACATGTCACTAGTGTAAGCACTGGTAATCAGGATAAGTTTGTCTTTAGAACAGACAATTATCGGTGTATAACCTACATTTTCTAAAATGACAGTTTTATTCAGGAAATCAGGGGTGTTTATTTTCTACAAATAGCATGGAAGAATCTAAGGCAGTTACAGAAGCACCGTAAAAGGTTAAATAGTACATCCTGCGAGTTTATTTAAGCACATATGGGAATCAGAAATGGTTGTTAATTTTTGTGAAGGGCTAATAATCAAATGTGCACTTTGTATTTCAATACTATATTTAATTACTGGTTATATATATTTCCCGTCAATGTTGACATACCATGTATTTTCAGAGTCGGTCCTGATGATGATGTTTTTGAAAAGGTTTTAGATTATATGCTTTTGTGCGAAACAGCTATGCTCATAAGTATCCTAATTATGAGAAATAGATTGATTGAAAAACTATATTCACATGTTTACATATAGATATAGTCGATGATATCATAGAAACTATCGATTACTAGGTGTTGAAGGTAAACATTCTGAACTTCAGCTGTAAATTTGCCTTCTACATGAGTACCAGCGTTAGTTTACCTCCAATTGCTCTACCTGAGTCGGGTAGCCGAGCAGCAGGCAGCACGTTTGTGGTGTAAGCTGCTCCCTGACTGACCTACTTCAGCCGGCATCTGCTCGCGAGATGCTCGGGCTGTAATTGTCATTATTCAGAGCCGAGTGGGTCCAATCACGACAGTGCCGTGTGATTAGATTGGGAAATTAAATCAGTCAGCATGCCCCGGTGCCTAACGGGTCGCTGCCACCTGTAACTGCTGTCAGTGACAGCCCTACTGACAGCCCCTAGCTGTAGCCACCAGCTTACCTGCCTGCCTCTTTTTTCATAAGTATCTGTTTATTGAACCTAAAAAGCAACCCCGACTGACAAGAAAACAGAGCGAGGGTCTGCTGAGAGGTGTCGACCTTTTTGTCATTGTAGTTTAACAGGTAGAAAAATGCATGAATATTGGCCAATAGGAGGATGTCACAATGATTTGAAGATGGCTTATTTGTAAACAGACAAAAATGATATGCATTTGATGATTTGAAGAAAAAAATATCTTTCAGTGAATGCAATGGAATTACGCGGAATGGAGTAGATAGAAATCAAATGTAACATTTTATGTTAAACTGTTAATTTTCTTGTAACTTAAATGTAATGTACCTTTTATTTCACCCATATTATGCAGATAAAAGATTTGTTATCTATTTCCCTAACCTTAGACCCATAGTCTCAAATAAGGGCTTGAGCATTTAGAGCTGCGCAAATGTAGCGAGATGCGTCATCGTTTCTAAAGCCCCCACTGTTTCTGTTTGCCTCATAATGAAAGGGAAAACTATTCCGGATGACAAGCTGATGATACAAAAGAGCGGGGAGGTGGATACATGATTTCAGAAAGGGGGGGAGGGTCCCTAGTTATGTACTAAAACTTCACACATTTACGCTCAAGACAATGATGTTTTTTCCCGTTTTCAAATGTAATTCCCCACCATCAGGGCGCGCGCGGGGGGTTGGGGTTAGAAATTGAATAGATTAACTCATTGTTGATATTATAATATTATCAGCTGCAGGGGTAGATCCAAGATTTCCGAAAGGAGGGGTCAACACAGGGGCCTATGGCCTAGGCTGGGATTTAAAATTTTCCACTAAAAGGGGGGTAGGTCCTGACCCTCTGAAGCCAAACCCCCTGGACTGGTCCCCGGAATATAATTCAAAGTTACAAATCTATGTGTTGTAGAATACAGTGCTGACCTCCTATTCTGGGCTACCATGCATGGCGATAATAGGAGGATTCAGACAACTAGCAGTGATTGTTACAATAGCTTTGGCTCTGATTGCATATAACTGTCTCTGTATATCGACTGACAAACTACTCATCTGTACTTGGAGGGCCTGGCTTGGTCAATACACTGGCAAAGTGGGGTCTGCAGATGAAATTACAAATGAGGGCCGTGTCATTATTGATCAAGGGGAGCTTTGAACACGTGTCGGTTGACAGTGTAGTAGACGCTGAATGGGTGACAGCTTGAGTTGTAAAACACCAACTTCAAAACGGTACAAACTGTACAGCACAGTTCGAATGCCACAACCAAACATTAATAAATTACACATTCATGGCTTTAGACACAATTGGATCACAACCAGATATAATACAGCTGTAGCCCCACCTAAAGTCCACAATCCGATGAGATAATGGTACAAAATATGCTATAAAGAGATGATCACTCATTTGGATAGATATCATATAATTTGCAAGCGTTCATACTGTGCATTTACATACACTTATACATTCAGCAGATGGAGTGAATGAGTACAGTGTGCATATAATGGGAATGGGAGTAACGTTACACCAAACTGATAATTTCTCATAGCCTAAAAGTTGTAATTTGAAATCTTATATGCAATCCAACTGAGCGACATAATATAGAATTGGCGTTGTCACGTTTTTTCATCTTCTTACGAAGGTATACATTATCCCATAGAGGTATTCACTCTAAAGAGTGGCACATGAACTCATTATATGCAATAGAGAGTGCTTTAATATTTTCAACATTCCAAAGTTTCCAAAGACCAAGTATGTGATTTCGTCATAGAAACAATTCAATTATAATCAGTTCAGTACATAATTCTACAATAACAGTGTCAACGCCAACCCACTAGAACTCCAATTTCAAAGTGGTACGAGATGTTCCATTGCTTCCCTGTGAAGTAGCTCATGATTAGAAGGCAATACATGTACTACGTCTTGTTAGCAGCCGAAGGCACAGGTAGGCCTTCACAAGAAGTCCGGACATGCACCCCTGTAGCAGTTCAATTTTCTTGATCTACCAGTCTAAGTTAAAAGTGTTTTAATGTTCTTTTAATTACAGTCAAAACCCGCATGCTGTGTACTGAACTTTTTTTGATAAGAAACATCAGGTGTAAAAAAAATTAGTTTCATTTTAAGTAAACATGTAGGAGTACCATCAAGATGGGTATTTCAATTGAAATTGTTTGTCGTAAAATAACTAAGAAATAGGTAACATTGAAGCCCCTCCTCATACCCCAGCCCCTCAACGGATCATTGCAGTGCGCAGGCGTGAGACGCCAGTTGGCGTCTGCTTCCTTAAAAAGGAGGTTGGTATCGACAAAAAATCTTTTATTGAATTCCAAAGAACTGTTAGAGATATTGTTATCGTGTTTGCTTTCGGCAGTTACAAATGTAGAGACTTTATTTGAAAAGCACCCACTGTCGAAATCAATATCGCAGGCGGCAACGTTTAGAATTTCCTTGGGTTAATATTGACTGTGTGTCAACTGTCAAGCCTCCGTTATGGTTTACGCGATCAGAGAAACGATCGGCCGCCATAGAGCAGCTGTTTCGTATTGGAACTACGCGAGAAATAGATCAGTTTGTGGCTTTAATGTAGAAGCATGTTGTATCTGAGGACAAAAGAAAAAGCAAGTGTTAATTCATCTTGTGAGATAAGAACGTGTACAGCGGTTTGAACTAGAAAACCATGATGTGACGTTCGATAACAACACGAGAGTATCCGATATAAGGATAGCCAAGACGTTTACTCTATACCTTTGAATACCGACTAAATCTACATAATGTGGTCAAAATACTATATTACTCATATTACATTAACTATATGACTCAAATTATATTATCAACAAAAACGTACGTTTTATTAATTCATTTCTCACGTGTTAGATAGGTACACCTACTCTGTTTGAATATTCAGGAAACTCCAAATTCAGGGTGGGGGTAAGAGAATAATTGCTCTTGATAAAACTGTGCGAAATCAGTTGAGGAAACCATGATTTAATTGTGTATGCAAACCTTTGTATTCTGTCTTCCAACTGTACCATTCCACCAAATTGCTTTGTAAATATCATTATGTGATGCACTTTAAAGAATAGCAAATATAATCTCGTTGTCATATAATAGAGACATAGTATATCTAATTATAATGCACTTGTGCTGCACTTTAAAGAATAGCAAATATCATCTCGTTGTCACATGATAGTGACATGGTATATCTAATTATAATGAACTTGTGCTGCACTTTAAAGAATAGCAAATATCATCTCGTTGTCATATAGGCCTAATAGAGACATGTTATATCTAATTGTAATCTACTGGAACGGAGGTATCTTAATGATACCAAGTCGACTTCAACTGGGGCAGCTGAAACCCTACAGAAAGGGGTTGAAGGTTACATTTTCCTATAATGGCTGGATTCAGATTATACTTAAAAATGGGAAATCTCGGTTTAGGCATGTGTATGTATACATGCTCCGATCTATCTCCCGCTACTATAACCGACGAGAGATATAACGGATGGGGTCCCTCATGTGTGTCTATGGATATTTGCTACGCTAACGAGGACCAAGGGCCCCCCGGAGGATCGTTGCAATTCAATTATTGCTGTTTGTTTCTCTTTCCATCAGAAACGTGAGTTGAGGGCTGAACGATGCATCAATTATTAACCGGCATACATGGCGCTTGTCACGCCACCAATCGGGGCCTGTGTAAACTTACAGGCCGTGTCATGGTTAGGGTGCCAGAATGAAGACATGCTCAGGCAATGAGGTAGAACAGGCTGTCAATTTGGTACCGATTCTTCATCTTTATTCTCCATAGCGATCCATTGAGCAAATTGGTGAAATCAATACAAATCGCTTATCATGTATTGCTAGTGCAATTCATGAGAAAGATGGGATTCCATTTTTTCTAGTGAAGTCTATTCAAATTGTCAGCGGGTTGGATTACCTTTACAATATCCTCTCTTTATGTGTGTATAGTATATAACACATGCTATTTATTTCATATAATAATATAACACTAGAAATCCATCTCTACCCCTACCTCTCTGCCCATAAAGCCCTATACTACCCGGGGCCCCCAAATGACCTAGGAGAGGGCCTTATACCAAGGCCCCATTAATACCCCTACCATTTGACCGGCGGACGACAGCTCTCTTTTGTCGATTGAGTCCGTCCCGGGGATGTCGAGGCAGATACGGCCATCTTCTAAGACACATTAGGCGGGCGGGGTTGTTGTCATGCCAACGGCTGAAACACCAGTGGGGTGTGTGTAGGGGGGGTGGAGCTGTCCACTATACAGGGGGCTCTGTGAGTGTTTCCCGCTCTTACCTCCGCCAGTTTGGCATCACCAACAACACCCAATATCCCGTGTTCGGTCCCAGACTGTCTATACTATACCTCACCGCCATCCACTCGAATGGTCATTCCAAAATATAGTTCTCCCTTCTCAAGTATTGGTATTTGATTTGTTTGTACAGGCCTAATCAGAAGTATTTACGTTTACACTTAATTTTGTCTGCCTTTTTGTCTTTTTATCCAACCACATTCATTTTACGGCAAATGTTCTTCCATGAGGGTAGAAGGATACGATTCCTGAGCCTTCCTTCCACTCATCAGGCCTAGATAGTCAAATTTGAGGTTTTCCATAACTAAATCCATGCATACATGTCTGCCACTTTGTGGACGATCAACCATGCAAACCGCATTGAATAACATACCGAGAGACATAATTTAAACGCAGTAATTCTCTCAGAAGTGCCTTCTCCATCAGTACCAGCCCTGTCGTCACGGCTGTTCTAAGCATTTCTCTATAATATATGGTAGTTCCTTAATGGCCTTCTAGTGTGGCCAGAAATCTAGTCGCCACTAAATTGATTGTAATATCCACAACTGTTTTAACCTATTCATGTTACAATCACTGCCTTTGATATCGGGATAAACTACAAAAACTCAAGAGGGCCCCAATTGTAAAATCCAAACATAGGTCCTATCCCTGTTAACCAGGTGCTACCCTTGTCGTTGATCAGCCGGCCCCGGCCGATAACAGCACCACCACAGCCAGTTATCAGACTGTTGAGTTGCTCCTGCTGTACCTGAGCAGCTCGGAGCACACAGCCTCCAGCTCGGCCTGCCTGCCGACTACTGAGAGGCCCGACACACAGGCCCGGCCCACTCGGCAGCCTGCAGCAGCCCCGGCCCTTTTTTACACCCACCGAGGCCCGAGCTGTGAGGCGGCCCGCTGCGCACTATTTTCTGCGGCGGACGGCGACACGTCCCGCTATTGATCCACTGCCACTCGGCGAGGCTGGGGGCGTTCGGAAGAGACGCACTGCGAGGGATGGGACAGCTCGTCTTGGGTCTCAGCTAACCTGTTAATAGCTGATACAGGCAGAGACAACTGATCGTCTCAGGCAATAACATGGTTTTTTATTTTACACATGTATAATTGACAGATAACTGATAACGTGCACGTTGAGTAATCATGTGAACATTAATTTATAAACAGTCAACTTGTCTTGACCAATTTTCCATTATGATCTCCGTCTGCCTAAATCCGGAGCCTGGTGCAAACCCCGATTCATTATACTACTCGCATATCCTTTCCTGATAATAGACAGCTCTAAAGAACGGCCCGTTCATTAGAATTGCATTATGTCTGGAACCTTCTTGATATGTCATAATATACTTAAAAGCTCATGGTTAGCACTATCAAACGATTAAGTTAAGACGATTATAATTGGCCATGAATTATAAGAATAATTAATCTAAAACGGATGACTTTTTCACAACAAATTGCAAAATTTGAAACGTCACAGACCTTTTTCAAACTTCCAATGAAAAGAAAGGATAGAACCAATTCTAAGATAACCTTTTCAGTCTTTATCAGCATAATATTATTTTAAAAGGGAACATTTTCTGAAGTTTTGACGACAATTCTTACATTTCATAATCAGATAACAACACTTGGGAATCTAAAAAGAAATCTGTTTTTTCCTATGCATTTCAAATTTCGTTTGTCTCAACCAAATATTAAGTGGTGTTTTTCTAAAGTTGTCTCAAAGTCGACGGTCATGATTATATATGGAAAATGCCGTGAGATAAAAGAGCGAATTTTTCATTCACTCATTTATTAAGTGTCTTGTTACATTCAGAAATATTAAAATGCAAACCATCAGCTTAAGCTTGGTATAACAGACATTCAACATAGAGTTCTATGCTTAACTTTGGGTTCTACGATGCTTCGTTCAATTTCCCAAACATTAGCCCGCACTCAGTGAAGACCATAGATGAAGACAGGCTACTCAGACATGTGTCCAAAGACCCGTAGCTGCACTTCTTTCAATACTCATTTTTTATTTCCTGCTCTGATATTGCTGAAGCGTTTGGATAAAGTAGAGCGCTTCTGAAGAGGGAGATTATTCGATACAAACATTTCCTTATTCTCTCGTCATTTACTAAAGTGCCCGCTCTTCCAATGTCAGAAAATTGACCTCCTTTCACAGCCCGGACTTGACCGAGCAAAAGAAGAGTCGCCCACCTTCAGACGACGTCTGGTGGCCGACTTTTGCACTATAGCCTAGGGAGGGATAATGTAAATGTGTCACATGGCCTGTTCTGTGTATTCCCTAAGAAGATTTAGTCAATGACAGAATAAAGGCACAGATATTTCCTTCCCGCACTGTCTAGACAGTTTCTTCAAACAAAAGAGCGAAACACTTACCTATACTCTTTGACATGTCAGGCATTAAAGGGTGCATCTATGTTAGTCCGTTGGTTTTCGTATTCTGACCAAAGAACATTGTTTTAAAATCGTTTTTTAAATAATGACTAGCTGTTTATCGTAAGGGACGCATGTATATGAATACATAAATACACAGGTAGATTGGAGTTGCAGAGTCAAGTTAATTATATTTACAGACAAACAATCACATGTACACTTCATGTCACTCAGAATCTCCATATAAGAATATCTCATATCATAGTGAGGCTTTAGTATTCTTATTGTTTTTATGCAGTGTTAAACGCGTTAAGTCTGAACGTACGTGTAATTGAACATGCCAACATGTGTAATCTGCGTGCTCTACCACCCCAGAATCCTGCCTGCCCCATCCCAGTGAGACTATGTTCTTCCCATTTGTAATAGAGTTGGCGAGTGCGGGCTATTTGGCGGTAGACCCTAGACGCGTCGACCAAGGCTGTGGGGAGTGGGTAGCGTCCACTAGTATCAGTGGCCATGCACTCCCTGTAGTGGCAGATAAGAACAACTCTATCAGGGTGTTATTAAGGCACAGCCTATCAGGGCGGGGCTGGGGGCACCCACTGCAGGCCCAGTAATGAAAGTCTCAGGCCAAGCAGGCGACGTAGACTTGCCTTCGCCGTCTGCACTAGCTCAACCTAATCATGGCTCGGGGGGGGGGGGGGGGTGTGTTTCTTATAAAGGTTTATTGTACGTTGTCCCCATAGGTACAGCTCTTGTCTCTTTTAGGCAGAAAATGCGTTTAACTATATAAACATATCCTGAGGATGCGTATGATGTTACATTACTGAGCATAACATTTTCGATTATTTAATTTTCGTTCCGATAAACCACATTCTTTTCCTTCTTCAAATGAAGTGCAATTATATTTATAACTTTACATAATTTTATCATCTCTATGTAACATACACAAATATCTGTGTATATTTTCCGGCCTTCAACTTGGGTTATTAAAAAACAGACCTGACCCATTGCAGGTTTGTATCAATACTCAATACCTAATAAAATAAACATTTAGCAACATCATCCCATATAGTCAACTCGTGCATTGTCCGACCCAGGTTGCTATGTCCATAGTGTACAATGGTAATGGTAAACGATGCTGCTCGGGGGAGGCCCATTCATCAATCAGGGCACGTTGCATAAAAGCCACCACTGAGTGGGCTGCACTCTGGTGTAGTAAGGGTTAAAAGCCGGTCCCTGTTGTGCGCTGCTGCTTATCGCCAGGCTCATGCCATGGGCTCGGCTTCATTACATTCTCCACACACACGGCCAAAGGCGGGCAGAGGTACTTGGAATGTCCCAGGACATGCCATCTGAGGGTACCTGCGGGTCCCAAGGTAATCAGTGGCGTATAGGTGAGGTGTTAGGTAACACGCCATGATTAGTTAATGAATAATTGAGCCTGGCGGTCGGCCGGCCATGGAGACGCTGCAGCTGGCCGCCTTCCTCCTGTAGGGAAGGACGCTCTGAGTGCGTTAAGGGTTGGAACTGGGATGGTAAGAATTAATAACCTCTGAAAGGTCATGGAGTCGGGTGAAGGAACATTACTGGTTTAGCAAAAAGAATAGACTGATGTTCAAAGGCTTCTGCGTACATGTGAGGAAATATATGATATATCCATACAGGATGGTCCACTACATGGCATTGAATATAAATGAAAACGAAAAAGATAGGTATACGTGCCAGGGTGGAAGGTTATGCAGCAATCTAAGTACTATTCTCTCTTATGGTCCGTTCTTATTCGTTTGTATTTCTCAGCAATCTGGTAATCAAGGATACATTTCTAGTTTACAGAAGTTTTGTATGTTTCTAGTTTACAGAAGTTTTGAAAATCATAAAAGTCTCGCAAATCCAACTCTTCAACATAAGATTGACGTTCAAATGTATGGTGTGGTGTTGATAAAAAAAGTATGCATGAATCGTTTGCATTTGCGGTCCATACCTGAGACAATTAATGAACTATTCGGACTTCAACAGCCAACATGAGTGAACTTAATCAGTATGGCTGTTGATGACTCTGAGTCCCTAATACTTAGCAACTGTCTGTAAACCCATTGGTTCATTATGCAATCATTTTCAAATCAATACAGGCGCTGTGATGATTGTCTCAATCTGCTGTCTGTATGCTAGTTATTAGTATAATGCAGTATACTATGTCCATGGATAAGTTAATGATTCAAGGCCTGTACAATGTACAGCATGGCGAATCCTTTGTGGAATTTTCTAGTTCTATCTAAGGACTCCGATTCTTATACAAGACTAACAATTGTTGAGTTGGGACAAAAAGGTGGAGGTAGGACCAGCTTTTAAAGAAACATGAGAATGATCTAATATGCATGAACACTCAGTGTTTTGCATAAAATCTCCAGTGGTAAATCCAAAGTGCGTAAATCAGCTTGAAAAAGGTTCACAATTAAAAAAGCTAATAAGAGCCCTCCCATTTACTGTGGTAGAAGCATATGGTCTTGAGTTCAAGTCTAACACGTCCTGTTCAATTAACCAGTTAACGTAATTGGAAACATTTCTTATGAAACACTCCCACACGTAGAAGGAAGCAATGTTAAGACCAAAGTATCTATGACAGGGGTAGAAATCCTACCTAAATCATACACGCTGTGATTCAGTTATATCATAAATGTTGGGACACAAAATTCTGGATTTACTTATGTTTTATTTGTTTATCATTAGGTACTTGGAATTTGCCAGTTGGTTATATCAAAATACACATGGGGTTTGTGTAATATAAAAATAGGGAGGGTGAAAACTGATCCTTAACTTAATATTGACCTTTCAGGCAATGTGGCTATTGTGAGTTGCCTGAGGTCCTGGTTGGAACCGCCGTAAAGTAACGTGAGACAGTGATCGAGGTTTCGCATGTCTTATTAGCATGGCCCCTGACTACACTTTATATGTCAACTGGGATGCTTCCGGGAACGTCTTCTGTCAGTTCTGGTTTCCCTGCCGCATGCTATACAAATCAGTGCTAGTGCATGATGGCACCCACATGGCACCTTCCATCTTGAATGCGTTGAGGTTATATTCCTAACAGGGGTATGCATTATCATGTTCCCATTGGATCTACTTTCCAGTGAGGGTTGGTACTGGTAATTCTCTTTGCGTTTTCAGGAGCCTTCCTACAATGTTATTTCAAATTTAAGACTAGCTGCTTCTACCATGGACTGAGGTACGCAATATAATCATATAGGAAGAAGCGCATTTTAAGAATTATTAAACCTCCTTCATCCATCATGAAATAAACATCATTGATGAACCAATACAGAAAATGGTAGCTGGGGAGATTTCCAGCAAATGTTGGCCCCTGAAACATACTGATTTACATAGGTATAGGTACCCTAAAACTACATGGCTTTGACGTATCGTGACAGAGACGTACAACGTCAAGATCAATGTAAGCCCACTGCGCTATGGGTTCACCCAGGCTGTAGGTCCCCAGGGGGAATCTGTTGACTCCTGCGCCTGCCAGCTTTACCCGCCTCCTGCACCTAACCCCAAGTCCTCCAGGGAATAATTATTGGCTTTCTCAGGTTCTACCTCATTCCTATGGTTTAGGGTTTCCCGGCTCTAAGAAGCTGACACCTGGCAGCCATCAATCATTCATAACCACGCCTCTTTCTGCCCATCAATTATTGAAGCCACGCCTCCTCAACGGCTGGCTACGCCCCTTGCATCAGACCGTTACCATGGTAAATGCAGACTGGGTGATAATAGGGGACGACAGTGCAGGCTGTGTCCATGACAACCAGTTTACGGGTATACCGACTCCTACACGGTGTTATAGGTGAAGGGTACATGAATGACTCCACACCTGCCACCCTAATTACCGCTTTCAGCATGGCGTCAGAATGTAGTATTATGTCTGATCTTGGCATAGTGGTGACACACAGACACAACAGTGCAAATTGAGAAGAAGTTTCAACATCTAGCTAGATTTGGTCTCACCAGAGTCTAAGACGATAGGGTTATTGTCAAAGGCTGTTATGATAGCATGCTAGTGAAAGAAATTGAAATGATACAATTTTGGCATGATCAACTTGTTTAAGTTTATTATTCGTCTTTGATTGTCTCCAAAAATGCATTTCTTTTTCATAAATTGTGATCAAGCCAACAATTGCAATCCGAAAAATCGGCGTAGAAGGTCATGATTAATAATGGTTTAACTCTAAGTACCTGCTTACCTTTCGGAAATAATACACAAAATCATCTACCAAAATACATTTTCTATGGCCGTACTTTGCCAATAATATTCAGAGCTCAAGTTGTGCTGTTGCAGGCCCTTTAAATGACACGTCTTATGACATAGGCCTAATTTGGATATCTGGAAGCTTCATATTCTGACCAAAACCTCAGAGATAGCTGCGGTGTTGATATGCAGTCTGGTGGAGCAGTAGCAAGACCAGGGAGCTGTTGCATAAGGAATTACAGAGAACTTATCGGAAGTTTGTGTTTCATAGGCTAACAGAGCAATTTTTGCCGTCTTTAGATACTGGAGTTTGACTTCCTAATAGAGTCTTCAGGCCTACCTAATGAAGGTTGAGGGGCCTCTGTAGTTTAGGTTTTCCTCATGAACAGCTTTTTCAAACCACTGCTATAGTTCCCTTTATTTGGACACATGATACTCCGTATTTGCTGACGTTTAATCAAACAGGCCACAGTAGCACAGAGATACTTCGGACTTTGATATAACTGTGATCAACGACAAAGGACAGTTCCTTTCCGGCTCTATCTGTGGTTTGACAGAGGTTTTCCTCTTTTGGCATATCATAGCAAAGACAGCAGGTTGTATGTAGATCACCACAAGACCGAGGAGTATGATCCTCAATCAATAGAGGGGATTAATCCAGCCGAAGGAGCACTGGTCCAGTAATCCACTGATCCCGGGTTATTCCACTACAGATGAACTTAGATAAGGATCAGTAGGTTGGGTTCCACCAGAAACGAAGAACCTATAGATATGTCCGTGGACGCCCCCCCCCCCCCCAACTACGTCCTCCACATATCTAATAATTCTACGTTTGATGCCATTCTAAATGCCCTTTAGGCCTAGTTCTTTTCATAAGGTGTGCAATCTCGGGCCCTTTCATGGGGGTCTTAGTGTCACATGTCGAATCTAAGAAAGGCCCTTTCAAATTTAAGAAATAATCAAGTCGCATGTAACAATCTTTTTCAGTCCTCTGTCACATTCATATGTATGTTACTAAGGTCTTGAAACAGCCATGTAGTCATGTCGAATTTACGGGTCTGGGGTGACAATCTCCTCTAAATGCCACACCTACCAGAACTGCCGTCATGTTCAGCCATCGAGACTGACCAGGAGAGGTGGAATAGGGATTATTGTTCTCACTCAGATTGATGGTAACCTACTCATAAATCCCTATGAACAAAATATCCATATCGGGAGAACTAACCGGGCATCGGCAAAAAGCAAAACGACACGTTCAACACTGCATTATCCGACGGAGGGCGTCCTTTAGGGGATGCCCTTACATAAGATAAGTCTCGGGGCAAGTCGTTGTTGGCACCCCTTTTCTCGATGGTCAGATCTGTCTTTGCCAGAGTGCCGCTAGCTCCCCCTTGTGCCCGACTCCGGAACTGCGCCTGCCGCCTCCAGGCTCTCTGAGGATCTGTCTTGGCCCCAGTTCCGCCCCCTGCCCCTAGGGGCGCTGGCGTCCCGAGAGGGGGCTGATAATGACCAAAGCCGCTCTTTGTATTGATAATCTATCTGATACAACCCTCACGACAAGCTCTATGCCACTTTGAGTGATTATCTACATGGACCAGTCTAGTACCTTTCATCCATAAGAATACCAGACTGGCTTCTGTCAAAACAGTCTATATTTAGAAAGACGTTAAATGCATTCACTTGCTGAAGATGCAATGAAATGGGGCTCGTGAGAAAAATATATTGATTAATATAATTGGTTAACGCTTTATGGATTCGATTCCATTGCTTGTTTTTCCCATGTTACTGTCTGTTCGGTAGTATCTAGATATTCGTTTCAGATAATCAATTGAATCGTGTGATTTAACCAGAGGCTGAAACGATACAGTAAAACCTGTATGTTTTGTTTTCCTACCGTATTACTTATTTCTTATAATTAGACCATAAATACATTTGGTAGAGCACGTAGAATTTGAAATCTCCAAATCTTTCTTCTATTTGCGTAGGTTGTAAGCTTCGTGATAGTATAGGCTCTTATGGAAAAATTGGATTATACACGGAGAATTGTCCTCCTGTGCTGGGACTTACGTTTGCATCGACTGTGAAGGCCCTGCTCGCACGGTGACCAGCTGGGACGTTCCCACCTACATTAACTACACAAAGTTCTCCCACTTTTCTATAAGGCGGCGCCCTCAACATTCAATAATTGCGTGGGCCGAGGTGTACAGCTGAAGTGTCGTAATCGTCAAGTGTCCAGTGATGCCATTGAATAGGCTTTTCATGGATTCTCCTCACCTGCGTGATTAAGTCGCGTGATCTTAATGAAATTAAACGAGGGAAACATGAATGGCATATAGCAGCGGAGTATAATTGGAGGTTTTCAGATTGTCCGGAATCCTCCTGGTTTCATTAAAACTTATCTCACAAAATTTGAATAATGAGTTCAGCCCTTACTTTCGACTTCAACAGGTTAGGGACATGAGTAATTAATGGTTTATCAACAAGAACACCATAAAAATAGCAAAATGCATCATACCGATCATTTGATTCTATCAAGCATGTTGTAATATTGGGGTATATTGTGGGGTATTTTGAATGGTGAGTTAATGAGGTATTCCATCTACTGCTATATTTTATTGTATCATTTCACTAGAAGTGTGTATAGTTACAGAGTGCGAAGTTATCAGATACTGTTTTGATATATGGCTTGGGAAGTGGGACACAGCGGGATTGTTATGACCAATGAGTATAACTTTTGTCCCTCACAGCATTATGTATTCTAATTCTGAGGGGGTTAAGCGTTGAATATATTCTACAAAATAAGAAATGCTTTATATTATAATACAATTATATTTCATAATGTCATTATAATTATAGCTAGTGGTTATAATTGTATTTACTTATAACTGGCTATTGTGATGCTTTAACTAGTATGTTATTTCACCAACCCCCATTCTATATAATATGGGACTGCATGAAGTTAACATCGCATTAACGTTAGACTTAAGCTTATGTTGGCCTTAGTATAAGCGTATAAAATATCACTCTTGTTATTCAGACAATTACGTAGACAGTCAATTTGTTATGGTCAGGTATACAGATACACAGACATAGCAACATTTCAAATATTATTGGTATGTCAATAATGATGGTTGTTTGGGTAAGCAGGGAACCTGCTCCAACGGTATTCTGTATTTAGGACCATGCTTGAAGTGGCTCTTCAGCTTTTCACCCCTACCTGTCTCAGTGGTTAACTCTGTCTGAAATGGTCTGCTCAAAATTTCTAAAGTAATGATCCAGTGCCGGAGATACCTCTGGCATGGGACAACGTGGAATACTTATTAGTGATTTAATTCATCAAGACTAATGGTGTTCTGCTGGAAGATCTTATGTTACTCGTAGGAAGTGGACAATAAAAAAATAAGATAAAAAAAATTACTATGCATATGGAAAGCTGAACACTTAGATGTCCTATGTATATAATTATTGACCCAAGATTCATGCCCTCAATCTCCATGCAGATAAGCGGTTAGTTACTTAGTTATCACGAACAAACATATGCCAGGAGCGTGCAGGTGCACAGAATATTGCAGCATTACTTCCTATGCTGCATTTCTTCCCATGTGTTAACATTTTCCCTGTTTAGCCCGATCAGATTTACTTTGAACATTTCAATATTAATTTTCTTTTTACCCCAATCATCACAGGTTGTATTGGCCCAAGGTAGCGGGTCCTCATGGGCATCGTGTCTTGAATATTGATGACAGGATACATTTTCTTATATCTTAGTTATCAAAGCATGTTTAACTGTTATACAGACTGTTGAGCTAAACTTAAAAGGGTAATGGTATCAATGTAAATTGATTTTACTTGCACAAGTAGGCTGCTAGAACCTCCACCATCAAATACACCCAGAACACGTTCATGCATCCCTAGGAAAGGCAAAAGAGACCTGAAATTTCATTTTTGAAATTGTGTATTACCACCGTATAAAGGTCACGTTCATATCATATTTTCAAGACCGAATTCCCTAGACGTCGGTTGTAAGATATAAAGTACATGAGACCAATGGACCTTGGAATATAGCAGAATGGAAACCTTTACTACAGTGGATGCTGGCAGTCTAAGGTAAAGGCAACATCTGCGCAGTGATCTCTTGATCATTCACAGTCAAGAAGCTAGAGATGTACGATCTAAAAAGTTAATGTCTCAATTTATCAAATACATTGTCCGACAATTTCAGACCTGGCTGCTATGATCATGAACAGCTCCAGATTTATCATCAATTGCTAAACCCATTCTAGTATCGCCCGTTAGTATACGTCAATGGTAATGTAATAGTGATAGCGATCCCACGCCTTACTTCTCCACTCCATACCCGGCTGTACACCTGACTCAGCAGGCTACCTACCTGTTTCTTGACGTCCTTGTGTTTCTGGGAACGTCCTTGGAGCTATACAAAAGGTGGGCGGAGTACAGGTGACTACGGAGATCGATATGGACCCTCCTTTCCCCACATAAGGGGATTTAGCTAGACTTTTGTTATGGTGTTAGACACACTTTGCTTTGTGTACATGTGTCATCAGCTTTCTATGTTTGTCAGATGTTTACTAAAAGCAGGATCTGAGCTGGGAAATGGGGAAGGAGCTCGATGCGATGTATTGAACCAAAACACATTTGGAACATTTATCCCCATTGGGATAACAAAGAGAACTGTATTCACTTTAATATAGGGTATCTTTCTAAATACCCTCATGACCTCTGAGAGTAAGGGCCATTGAGGGAGTTTTTGGGAAAATGTAAGGGGGTACCAAGCAAATCTAAGTGGCCTACAGCTAAATCCTTGGGAGTTCCTAGTCAAAAGTGATTTCATTAAAAACCTAAGAGGGTTCCACAGGGGAAGCTTATCAAATTTGCAATATTTTAAGTTTTCTAACCTTAAGTTTTCAAAACTAAAGGGGGTTACAGAAAACCTTAGACCCCCACCTCCTTGAGTAAGGCACTGAAGGATGTAAATTCACTTCATACTAAACATGGAGTGACGAGGATCAATTCAGCCAGACACTCCGTATAGACGTGCAGTGTACGGGTTTCATTACAATGCCCCACCCTAGTATAGATCGGTTATAACAAATGAGCTGGACCTCATTGCCAACAGATGCATGCTGAATCTCATTCCTTATGGAGATGCTGGTATTAACAATCTTGCTTAGACTTTCCTTGAACCAGCCCCTTCTATTCACACTTATCTATTTGCAATCCTTGCTAAACGTCATGCTTTGTGTAGTATGTACGGGATACTTTACTGCAGCACTGGCCACATTTCAGTAAGCTAGTGCTAGCTAATAGATAAATTAACCATAGGTTTCTCCCCTGCTACCTTTGGTGAATCAATCAAGATTAAATGGGCGAATTACAGGTGATTTGTTGGCAAATGTTCGGGTATGCTACTGGGATGATACAATTAACCCCTTCCACCCCATAAGGCCATATTTGGCCACCACATGGCTGTAACCCATGAATTGGAACCTTATGTTATGTTTTTTTTCTACTTGCAAAATGAGTATTTAAGCTAAAGTCAAAAGGTAAATATCAACATATTCCTGATGCTCCTAGGAATCTTCAGCTTTTTATATTATCCTTCAAAGATAATTAGTTCTTTTAGAATACATATTTAAGTACAGGACATCATGCCCAATTTAGGGCAAATATGGCAAAACCTCGAAATCACTCTCTCAAGTGCAATGAATATGGATTTATTTGGAAAAAACATATTTCTTACGTAATTTTGTGTGAAAGCTTGACTTATATGAAAATTTGTAGAGAATTCAATGGCATTTACAGAATAGCCAAATTTTCATGATGAGGCATTATGGAAAAATTGTGATGGAATGTTTTTTCCGGGAAATTCTACGTTTAAGAAAGGTTGTTAGGTTACCATGGTTACATAAAAAAGAATATTAAGGGTCAATGGAACATTTGTCATGGATAATTTAGAAAATATCTTTGTTAACCAAATAGTTCAAACAGGTAGAGAAATAACCTTCTGAATCAAAAGTTATTACATTTCTATCATTTTCTGTATTTAGATATGCCTTCTTTTCCTTACTTAATATGGTAAAGTTCAAGTTGCCGTAACATGGAAAGTAATATGATAATCAGGACTGGGGTGTCTCTATTATACAAGAGGTAGTGCACTTCATACAACCATATCTTAGCTTCTAAAAGGAATATTTTAAAAAGGTTTGCAGCATTTGAAAGCTTACTTTCTCTTGTCTATAGATATTTTGTACCTCATATTCTCAGGAATAGAGGGTTGAAGGCATAATTATAAACATTTTCTGCCCAATAGTTAAAGGAATGAAATATGACCCAGGTCGATTTACTAACAGAATTGTATCTATGCTATTTCACTCAATAGATTAATGAATTAATCTAGTAAGCTGGACATGGTGCGTATTTGTTGGTCGTAAACTGATGCTAGTGAAATGTATTTGGCACCTCTAGTTTAGCTTTGTGTTGGTATCGAGAATGGTGTCTCTCAGACTGCGGACAATTGAAAATCGAAATGATTGACTGGGGACGTTCTCTGGTGACACATCACTTTAGCAAATTGAATCCTCACATTGATAGAATACATTATAGGGATACAGTGGGTAGATGTAGCAGAGTGCACATGGGAATATATTGGTCGGACGCATTGACTTGAAACTTTGACTAGCCCCATTGACTGTACATCAGGATTTCCACTTTGCATGAACATTAAAACCTGTACTCCCCAATTTGTAGACGCATAAGTTAGACGCACAGTCTGGTGAAAAATATTTATAAAAGATGGGAAGAGAATGTGAACAGAGGGGGAAGCTGAGGGGCTGTACTCAGGCCAAACATGTTAAGATACCACATTTGACATTTGATATCAATAGTGACAAACATTACTATTAAATCGTTCGAGGGGACTGGGTTCAAGTCATATTCTTAGCCCTAAGGTAAAGCATCATCAGTTTAAGATAGACATATTGACCCCAAATCTCTGCTTTGAATGTTGCAGTTCAGCCTTTTCTAAGACAAAAACATTGATTACGTGACAGGTTGTACCATTAGATACTCGTCGCACAGATATGCTATACTCTACACACCACTGGAAGCATTGACTGCTCCTTCGTCCCTGCGCATTCTTACCCAGCATAGATTCTTGCAGTCGGACAGACAAGTTAGTTGAGATGCTTGGCAGGCCGCCAGGAAAGGTAGTTGGCAGGCAGTGCAGCTGGCGGCCGGCCAGGGAGGCCTAACGAGAGGGGGGGGGGGGGCTGTTCGCCACTGTGTTATAACATCTGACCTTTGCTAGAGTTGTTCGGGACATCAATCATCAGAATATCAAACACAATGACGAGTCCTAAAGTTACCATATTTTAACTCATATGTTGTTGTACTTGACCTTTGGGTGTATTGATAAAACGTGAGTTGGTAGCCACGAGAAACAACAAATATGTAGAGTGAAGCAAACTTTAATGCATGATAAATTACTTTTTGAGAAATTATTTTCATATTTGTGTTTTTTTCCTCAAAACGCCAATTGGCACATTATTACTAAACTTTGTCACACTATTTAATATATTTTGGGTATAGGTAAAAATGGTAGACAGTGTGGGATTTCTTTTTGTGGTTTCTGTGCATTTTTCTGCCAACGTGTGGCGCCCCATTAACATGATTACAGAGAGTTCGTCCACACACTCCGGGCGCAGGCTTGTGTGTATGTACATGGGATGGTGACGGGCCACACCCCAACCCCCTTAAGGCCATTGGTATCCTTTCCGTTTTTCTGTTTAAATTTCCAACAACATTACTTTGCATTTCGGAGACAAACTTGTTGGTATTCGGTTACCCAGCCAAGCTAAACATAACTTCGATATAATAAATAGGTTGTGTTGACTCAACACAAGACTCTATCTTGCATTGTTTGATATTCCGTACAATACTGTGAATCTTCACAATGAGTATACCAACGTATCCTCTTTTCAGTCAAACAGCACATAGTGGATTACGGCCTTTAGAGGCAGGTCAATACAGTGTGGGTGGGAATGCTAATTGTTCTTTACATGTAGACGGTCAGAGTGAAAGCCGTGGGGATCGGGGAGAAGCCGGGCAGAAAGATAACTTAACACAGTGCCAGGGTGTAGGCGCTGACCTCACACGCCATCCAGTTCTCCACTTTAGGCGAAGATCAAAGATTAGGCCATGCTTGTTATCACTCTCTGTAATGTGGCCTGTGTACTTCGGTTGACCTCGTAATTCACAAAGGGGGCGTGAATGGGTCACGTGTAGTCTTCCTACACGTTGGTTGGTTGGTTATTGGGGTTTAACGCTGTAGCAACATCTATGGTCATATCAGGGCGAGAACATGGTTTTTGACAATTCTGTCTTTTACGATCGAATATAATATTATGCATGAAATGATTGAATCTATGAGAAAATAGAGATCGTACCCCTACACATTTACGGAGGCAGGTGTCCTTTAATGTGCATGGTTCCATAGACAGGGCCACACACACAATCCTACACGTTAGTTTTAGAAGATACTCTTGTTGTTCTTACAATAATTATGCAGTTGGTTCCTGAGTCACATCACTGAATTCCCCTAAATAGGACAAGGGTCGATGATTGGAGAAGATCCTGGGCTAGAGTGGGGTACCTGGAGGCACCGGTCCGACCGGGAGGCCTGGGACTGTGTCCATTTTCACTATACTACTCACAGTCACCGACCGTATGTCCATGAGTTCCCAACCAAAGATTTGACGTCACAGAACGATATAGTGTAACGTCGCATATCGCTATAGAACGTTACAAGGACGTTGCAGAGCGTCACAGCCACGTCGCACAATGGCTGAGTTTTGGTGTATTCCCTATGAATTGCTCATTTCCTCAGACAATTCCAAAAATATCCGGAGACTTACTTTAAACGTATTGCCTGTCACATATTTCTAAAGCCTCCACATATAACGCGGACGTAACAACGAAATATTTTCAATGGTTAAAAGGAAAATCCTGCTTGAGAGAAGACAAGTTAAAAACCGCATTGACTAAATGAAGGATCCCATTGGCATCCTCAACATCAGGTAGTTCTTATTGGTTGGAATCGTTACCCTCCTACTGCGTTTCTAAATATAGCCCTCAGATGGGGAAAAAAATAAATTTAAAGGTAACTTCGTACACCGTCTCCGTCTTGTGATCAAATCCTACCCTGCTGCCTAAGTAAAAGAAAAAACAGGTGATATAAATCAATACTCCAGTCCCTTTCTGAGGGAAAACGCCCTAATTCATTAGCCGACCTTTGTATCACAGTCTCCATACTTGGATCTACTGTCTCAGACTATTACTCATTCAGATGTAAGCCTTAGTGACGAGTAAGCTTTGCACGCTGGGAGGCTGGGACGGGATCCCTCTGGTCGTCAGACCACACAGACACAGAGGCACAAACAGACAGGGAGACACATAGGGAAACTCGTCTAGTTACACACACGGGGAAACTCGTCTAGTCACACACACAGCCAACTGCTTCTATCGGGCACCTACTGTTGTCTTATAAACCTATGTGGTACTGCAGCCATCTCTTTTGTCATGAACCCTTGCACATTATAAAAGGATGAATATTTTCCAATGAAATGCATTATTGTATGATCAGTGCATTCCGAACCAATAATACCAGAGATCTCTTAGAATATTTCAAGTGAAAACAGATTTTACAAATTGGTTTAATATATTGTATTTTCAAGGAAATCCTCTAATTTGTGACGTCACAATGTGACTAATTGGGAATCCCCATGACATTGTATCCATAAAAGGGAATCCCCAGTACTCAAAAAACAATAGAAAGGAACTTGAGCTTTAGCTTGGGTAATAAGTATCAGACGCCATACAGGCAACTATTAATTGTATCTTTTAATCACCTAAATTAATTCAATAACCTATGAGCATCAAATAATTTAAAAGGGGATTCCTCGTGGTTATGACGTAGCAAGGGGAGTACTGAAAATCTCAAATTTTATAAATCTTTTTTCTTGAATTATTAATTAATATTACAAGATTTTCATTTTGTTTCTTTTATCAATACTTTAAGAATACCGAAGTAAAATTATATTCATCAAAATTAGTAATTAGCAAATTTATGTGCTAGGAACCCTGTTGTCGTTTTCTTGACTTTCTTTGTAGGGATTACGCCTGTTGCGTTTAGGCTACAGTTGTTGAGTTAGCTCAGCGTTGGAGTCTGGTTAGGTTTGATATTCAGCCTTGCATTTCAGTACTTTGATGGATATTGACTAGCCATATTTCATACGTCTTATTCTTGTTGCCAAGGAACATAGAGAGTAAATACCTATTTTTACATGCAAAACTTGTATATATGGGTTTGATTGCTTACTAAAGAACCTCTCTATTTTTTTATTTTTTTTTATTTTTTTTATTTTTTTTTATTACAATCCAATCTTAAGTACATAAGTTCTTCCTTGGAGGGTACATAATGTATGTATGACATAAAATGATGAATGAGATGAGTTGGGTGTGGTTCACATTATGTATTATATTCACTTCCAAGATTCCATGACAGTCGGCAAGCTGGTTTCACTTTTTTATTGCATATTTGACCAAATAAGACCAGAGGGAAACCATGTAAATACTGGTATCCTTTTAGATGGTACTATACTACATCTAGAACATTAGAAAGACCAGACAAATGTGAGGAATAGGTGCCTTGTAAAAAAAGGAGAGTGAATTAGATCATTATCATGGTAACCGGGGCAACTTCATTGTATCACATTGACAAGTGAGTAAAACTATCATATTATTGTCTCCTGAATTATGAATAGATGAAAAACGTCGCTCGCTTTCTCTCAGTAAACGTCCAGTCGCTGTGATCCAGCCTCTTCTTCACAGTTGATCATCTGATAGCCGACATGCCCAATTAGTATTACCACACCTTCTTCATTGTGAATCAGTTACAGATCACATTATAGGGGACTCAAACAACATTACAATCCCCTATACACTATTTGATTTGTCGTCATACCGTGTATCCTCCATACCAACCCTCCCTATCCACCACATAAAAGCCAATAAAGGTACTTATTCATCAGAGGTGACCTACATAAAGCACCATCTGATGTCAGCTATCTCTGCCCCACCCTCTCTCTCCTCTTTCATGCCACCCACTCTCCGTATCTTACTTTCTATCTATCCTTTACCGTTGGAGGTAAAGCGCAGATGCCGTTTGCAATGCATTGTGGGAGGCGCAGTTAGTTCGGTTCCCATCAAGCAGAGGATGGTGTTTTTTCCTGCTGCTTCCCACTATTCTCCTCGCACACTGCCGCCCGGCCGTCCCACTCAGTCACTCACTCTCCTCTCTCTCCTCTACCTCCCATCTTAGTGCTACTGGTCACCCGCCGCTCATTTCCCAGTTGCCATGGCAACCTGAAGCTAGGTTTCTGGTCAATGGTAGAGAAAAGCCGTCGGCTGAGTGGGTTGTGGGCAGGGGGAGGGAGCAGTAGCCGCGGACCACTAGACTTGTGGATGGCTTCATGCCTCCAGCCCTGGGCCACAGAGATAAATCAAGAGCCGTATGGCGCATGTGCTTTTTCCAATGAGATGGACAAATAATAGTCTGCAACCTTTTTAGGGGGAAGCAAAGTACATCGTAGCAGCGATTGCTCAGAAATCACTTTCCTGGAATTCATATTGTAGAGAAGAACAAATGCAATAGAAGAGCATGTATCGTTATATGTTGTTCAGAAGCTTTAGAAATTAGACTACCATAAACATTACATACTATTGAGTTTGTTGGAGTAAAGAAGGACCTGAAAGAGTACTAGATTTTAGAACGGGTACCTAGAATGATGCCCAATGACAGTTAACTATTCAAAGGTGACTATACCCTCAGAGCATGTGTCTTAGTGAAAGAGCTCATTGAATTGAATATTACATAGACACACACAAAGTCCGTCAAAATGTATATTGATATAAATTATGATGCACGTGGTAGAGGCAGACATAACGAGTAGGTGATGGATCTTAAAGAGAAGATAAAATACCCTATAGGCACCTCATCGACCAATGTAATAGCTAGATAATTACAGCCATTTTTTGTTACAGAAAAGCACAGCCACGCACAGTATTAGGAAACGTCATGTATGTTATAAACAATCATATCACTCACTACGCTGACATCTCCAGGACATTTGGTACACGAATCTAAAAGGTCATTAATCTTATGCCGTGATATGATAATATGATACCATAATCGTGAGACAGTATCATACATTTTAAATTGAGATCATGGAGGAAACGGGACATATTTCGACACATTATATGATATCATTAGTCTGTGAACTTCATACTATCCATGTTGTAGAAACATGAGATGCAAGTAGGGCAAAATTATATTTTGGGTTATTGAGTCTCGAATAACCAGCGTTGATAAAGCCCATGAGTATGATGAGAGTGAAGGCTGCAGCCGAGTTGAAAACGAAGTACTTCATTAGGGCTAGGGTTTCATTCCTTGGGGCATTAATTAATGTCTGCCTCTTTGCCCTTTTTATAACGTCCCTACGCCAGATAAACTTATCACACCTCCCTGTGCATAGCGCACAACTGCACCTCTCTACTGCACCTTTTTAGTGCCATACTCGTTATCTTCTGAAATTAATTGTGCAGGAAAGTTGATTTTATAGAGTGGCTGCTGCCGCCAAGCAACTATGAAGTATATTATATACATTTTTAGAGCTATCCACTGAAAATGTAGTCTATATGATATAGTTGTATCGCTGATCATAAATCTCTTTATTTTCAGGTCCCTATCAATGGAAATAATTTGCTTTAAAGGGCGGAGGGTTAAAATGGATATGACTGTGCAGTTTACATATAAATAGTATTTTGCATTTGCCAAACTAAGCTGAATGCAGCTATCAAAATTATTCATTGCAAGGTTATACATAGCATTAGCAGTAGTTACAATGTGATTGTAACTACTATTAGCAATTCTCACATTCAGCTGTATTATATCCTCCCATGCCAGGAATAACAAGCTTGCACTTTGTCCCAAATCTCTGGTGATCCCCAGCAATCACCCAATCTAACCCAACGACACATTATTAAGTTAGATTAACAGAGACCATGACTCTCAGAAGGATTGAGTGAAATAGCTTGCTATGTTTATTAAGACATGTCAATTTATATGTATAGGCATGTTCACGAACAGGTTGCCTGCTCACCAAAATGATGTAGATTATTGTCATACCAATAATACTTGTATTGTCACTATGTCTAGTTTGTGCAGCGGGGTTCTCTATTTTTGTATAATTGACCATAATAAAATGACTGTCTATGTAATTATCTAAATACCAAGAGTGATATTTTATATGCTTATACTAAGGCCAACATAAGCTTAAGTCTAACCATAATGTGATGTTAACTTCGTGCAGTCCCATATTATATATAGAATGGGACTTGGTGAAGCAACATACTAGTTAAGTCTATAAAGCATCACAGTAGCCAGTTATAAGTAAATACATTTATAATCACTAGCTATATTATGCCATTGTAAAATATAATTGTATTATGATATAATGTTTTCTTATTTTGTAGAATATATTTAATGCTTAACCCCCTTGGAGTACATAATGCTGTAAGGGACAATAGTCATACTCATTGGTTATAACAATCCCACGATGTCCTACTTTCTAAGCAGTCTTTTCATACATGTATCAAAACACTATCTGATAACTCCACCGTCTGTAACTAAACGCACTTCCAGTGAAATGATACAATCCAAACATCATACCATTAGATTGAAACTGTCATAGAAAATATTCCCAATGGCACAACTTGCAAAATTATTCAGCGCAAAAAAATGACACTTTTTTTTCTAAAATAGAAGTCTACAATCAATTACGCATCGACATTAGTTATACTTTTTTATAATTAGAAGGATCAGCTTCTCCTGACATTTTGTTTCAAGAAAATGATAAATCCTCCAAATGATAGAATGTGCTCATATAATATAGGGGCCAACCTTCCCCCTGTGGTGGGTTTATGACACTTTGTCTATAAAGGGGAAAAAATACAAGAAAGACAATATTGGAGGTGACGAACATATTTTATATGAGCTTTATAAAACATGTATGGCAGTGACATCTCGCACTCTCAACGTCGTGTCCTAAGAGACATTGACCCATACGGCAGTAGAGAGGGGCTCTGAAAGACCTGTGCTACATAATGTTCAGCAGATGTGAACGTTTTAGGTCATGGCACTGGGATGTTTTATTATTGTGATTACTTATCAGAGATGCATAACCAGCATATCGCGCATCCAGAACCATCTCTTACAACCATGGACAATAGGTAACAATATACCAAGCGAGCCATACAATCCACTTATTGATGCTGGTAATTTTTAAGTTTCATCTACATAATGTATTAAAGCTGTAAGTTGATTTCATACCATATTGCTCAAATGTCTGAAAGTAAACTTAGGTTATTATAAAAAAAAACATATCGGTCATCTCACGTGTGGGATAGGCATCTTAGATCTTTATGAAGTAAGTATACATGTATCCATTCGAATATGGCACTGTTACAAGATGCCATGGACACTCAAAGCTGGTAAACCCTGCCCCCGAGTGGCCAGTCAGCTAGGTTGGTTGACGGTAAATGATGGCTTGACAGACAGCCACATTCACGCGTTTTAGTGTATATAAGCGGTCGAAACATACCCAATCCCAATGAAATGCTGTGAACTGAATCGTTACTTACGAAATTTTTGAATTTTAGTAATATAAAGGGTAATTCAGACTTGAGACGGGGGTTAATTTTATTGCTCATTATAAGGAAGATGCTGAATCTATATTCAGTGGTTACCATCCTTTTTTTTTTTTTTTTTAAAGAGCGTTGCTTCAAATCTTCACCAGGTCCCACCTGTTCAATGTTAGCTACCATTGGACACAGAGTAGTCAGAGCCACAGGCAAAATGTCAGTTGAGAAAAATACTGGTATCTCAACTCACAGAAGTCACTGTGAAACACAAGGGAGAACACCAGCAACCAGTTAAATGGCCTCCCATACCCACACTGGAGCCCCTGCCACAGTCCCATCAGTGGTGGCCTAATATGTAAGGTGTTGGACTTCAGCATGGGAGCCCAGGGTTCGCCTCCCAGTGGCGGAATGCACTTGTGGTAGCAAAAAAGTTGATATTGATATATGACTGGTTACGTGGATTTTCATATGCTTTGTGCAAAACTGCATTCACGCATTGACATCCCAGCAGTTGAAAGGTTACTTGAAAGAACCCTGTTTCTACAGGGAATCCAACCCTCATGTAAAACTAATTACATAGCCATCTTCAGTTGAGGTCATTCAACTATGCTTCCCGTTAGATCCCTAAATAATATACGGTTAAATCAGTGATACTACGTATACTGTTAAATACCTAAATATAATGAGGAATATCTGTTATCTATCCTGCAATTCTAGTTAAACACGCTATCTGTAGTACGTTATTGCCATTGTGAGACAAACCATGGGATCATGACCATTATACATGGCCGACACCAGATAATGTGGAATATAATATATATGACATGTACATGCTAGAATGAATCCAAATGGTTCATTACTTGTAACTACGACGCTGCAGTTTCTTTATCAATTATAACAGCAAATACACCAAAATGGCATTCATCCCATTTTAGGTGTTTCTGACGTCATATCCTATAAGCTTCCATATTACAAAGGGGGCTTCCGATTGGGTAGAAGGAGAGGCAGGGGAGAGGAGGGAACAATCTAAGGAGATGTTTAAGCAGAGGGGAGAGTTCTAAGGAGAGGGGACAGTTCCCAGCATCAATGGGAAGTTCCGCTCTAACCAGCGGCAGTAATCTGGGACCCGGCGTGATGGAGTGAGCTTCTACCGTCTCTACTCGTCTCCTGCGGGTCCAAGCGGAGTTGAGAGACAGGCTAAGATGGATGCCATCCCTTCCCGTCATCCATCACGGCCGAGTGGCCTAACGCTGCTCCGTACGTAGCGGCCGACCAGGGCCTGCCACCTACGTCTAATGCCCTCTTACGTACCCTCGGCCACTACATACGTACATATGGCTTGATTAATATACCTAGGGACAGTGTATATACTACAACATGTCCCTGGGTGTGCCATCGCCAACAAAAGTGATCCATTACATCGTGGGCAATGATAGTTTAGTTTCAGTTCGTTCGGTTAGCATGTGGCTACTAGCATGTTTGAATACATGTCCTTTACCAGTGTGTTCTGTCATGAAATCCATGTCAAATCTGCTCTGAATACATACAGAATGGCTATGAATAATCTCATACCTATACTCTTTTTTTTGCTCTGAGATCACATGCTAGGCCTGTCTCATGATCCTGTTTTTGGTAATACCTTTTCTTGTTTCTTAAGACGTCGTGCTGATGATTATGGTTGCAGTTGACTGTATTGAGCTTTACAATCTATACAAATGAATAAAAAATATATTAAACTGCTTCTCAATCGTGCTTGCCCAAAGGCAGCTTTGCTTTGCAAGGTAATGATTATTAGACATATTTCATTTGTAGCCTATGTCATATGTGGTATTAACTATTACGATCCACCTTCTAAGTGTATGTCATTTCTTTTTATAGGTGAGTACGCCGTCCGAAAGAATTAAGTAATTCACGAATCAATTAAGGTAAGGTGTAAGCAACATACCCAGAGCCAGCCAAACAACGAGAAGGTGCCATGAGGGTAGGGTATGGATAGTCTAGACATTGATCTATTTCAATTATGAGCCAAATGAGAAAGTGATTCATGAATATGAAAAATTGATTCGGATTCGTAGGCAGGTCTATCATAACATCTTATATAATCTCTCATTTTGAAAATTAATCAGTAAATTGAAATATCAAAGAGGTCGGAGAAAAACATAGGCCTATTTTCAGAGTAGTTGATGACTAATCCATCGTAGTGTGTATCATTCATATTGCATCTAGGTCCTCTAATGCACATCTACGATAGTTCTACATCCAATAGATTATGATAAATCTAAATATCTATGCATTTACAATCATCGAGTTTCCATGGCAACAGAAACGATTATCATGAATTTGAAAAGTGTATTATTGCAGTAAGCTTTGTCAAATGGGTTATAATCACCACCAATTGCAAATTCTCAGCTCTCCAATGTGGATATGACCTCCTACATATAAATTCCCATATCCTATTGTCATTTCCATTCCCTACCTTATCTGATTGAGATCGCTGCTATCCCTAATTCAAAGTTTACTAATGGTCCCTAGAGTCTACAGTTGGAGTCATTAGTTTTACGTCTATACATTTGTACGGGCGCTTTTGTGTCATTTGAAGATAACAGCGAGCTTTTGATATAGCATTATCTCCCCTATTTCAAAGGTTCAGCCAAGTTGGATCCACAGGCCAATGCCTTCTACATCTGAAGGCAAAAATAAGGGGGAGTAGAATGGTGTGGCAAGCGGCTTTACTGAGGCAATAACATCGTTCTTGTCACTGTCACGCCCTCTACAGGCGATTACATCATCCTTTGCCTCTTGCAGTCAGACGCTGTTCCTCACCTTGCCTCGGGCAGCAGACCCTCGGCAGACGGTGGGCGGGTGGCCGCTAGGGGTAAGAAGGGTGATGGATAGTCCCACAGGGTTCTGCCTATTGCCCCCAGAGGGCCAAAGGCCGGGGCGTCTGCGGAGGGAGGCAACACAAATGGTGTGAGACACTTTATTGTCAGTTAATGTGGACATGTTGCCTTCTGAGCACAGCGCCCTGCCCCGGCCTCTAAGTTTGCCTCCAGCTTACAAACGACAGAGATGAACACCCGGGACTGAGAGTGCTAGCAATAAGATAGACAAAGAGGGCACCACCATGCCTGCTGGTACAAGCAGCCCGTACTTGGTCGGCATCATATTGCTGGCAACCAGCGAAAGATCAGACGTTGCTGTTTTTTTATGAAGTGGCTCCTGACACGGGAACTCGCCGGTCAAATTCGACACCGTTGAAACGTTTTAAATCAACTGTCTGGCGTTTTTAAGAATTGGATTCACTTTTTATGAGCATGGAGGTGAGTGGATTTAAGAACGTCAAACACAAAGACAAACTGTTCAAATTAATAACAACGTATTTTCTCTACGGGGCATAGGCGACGAATTCTTACAGGGACAAACTTACAAGAGCTAGGACGATTTGGTGTATTGACACTGACAGAAGATACAACACGGAGCATGTAGGCATACCAAGGTTTATAGAATAACAATATATATATATATATGTATGTATAAGCCAGAAAAACATAATATTGCCATGAGCTAGATATAAATCACACAATAACTCAGTGTTTCTTATTTGGAACAGACACCTTCCCGTCCAGACACTGCATGTGCCGTTCTCATAGTTTCCTCGTCTATATATTCTAAGAGCTTCTGGCTAACGAAAACTGATTAGGCCAATGGAAAAGATTCGCGCTCAAATTAGTGTGATCAAAGAAGGAGTACCAGTCACTGCTGACCTGAGATAAACAAAACACTAGGTTTTTTCCTCTGTAGAGAAGCAAAAACTACCGTAGCAGAACGTTGGTTCTAATGGTTAGATCAGTACCTTAGGTACAAGTTGGATAACCTTATTGGTTCGATTATATTAGATTAATCATATATATTAGCTGATATGAAAGATATTAAGATATAGATTGGTTGGCTGGAAGAACATGTTGCGACGTCACTATTTGACCTGAAAAATATAGCTTCATAGGCAACTCACGATCAATTCATTTATTTCTTTGCTAATTGCTAATAAACACGAATTGACATGTAAATGGAGGGAGTGTAACCCATCCTCATTAGAGCCCCATTCTATCCCTCTTCCCGTTCAACAGGCACAAAGACAACTAGATACATACATGTGTAGCTACAAACAATTTAACTGCTCTTTACCTAAGCAGGTATACTCGGCCGTTGATTGGATATGACCTCAATGAGCCATGTGGTAGCACCCTATTAGAAAAAGGGTAAACACTTCCATTCGATGATATCATTGTTGTAATACTGATACCCAGGGAGTGTGATTCACCTGTGATGTACATATCCTATTAATGCTGCAGCATCCTGATCAAAAGGTCTCTAGATTTTGAGTAACCCTGTATATCTGGAGTGAGAGTCTGGAGTGAAAGTCATTCACGATGTTGATATTCTGGCTAGAAGTGAGAGTCAACTGCAATGTTGATATCCTGGCTAGAAGTGAGAGTCAACTGCAATGTTGATATCCTGGCTAGAAGTGAGAGTCAACTGCAATGTTGATATCCTGGCTAGGAGTAACAGTCAACTTTGATGTTGATATCCTAGTTAGGAGTGAGAGTCAACTGAAATGTTGATATTCTAGCTAGGAGTGAAAGTCAACTTTGATGTTTTATCCTAGCTCAGAGTGAGAGTCAGCTGCAATTGGGATACCCTAGCTAGAAGTGAGAGTCTACTGCATTTTTGATATCCTAGCTGAGAGTGAATATCGTAGGAGTACATGTAGGTGATTCAACTGCCACGTTTATATATTAAGGTGGTGAGTGAACTGTGATGTTGATATCCTGGGAGTGAGTTAGCCTACGTTTCACTTGTGAAATATGGAAGGAACTCATCTTCCGTCTCTGTTATGGCAATGCAACATTCTAGTAAATCACCTTGATGCCCTAACAACTTGCGTTTTGAATAACCGATATGTTTCAAAAGATACTCTTCTTCTGGCGTTCTTTTGGACAGCATTGCAGGAAATTTTGGTCTTTCCTTTTAACCTTTTGCAGCTGCAGAATATGCTGGACGGAGTGTGGATGTGGCCAAATGACCGCCTGGCACGTATACCATTGTGTGAAGACCCTGCATAATGTGTCTGGCCACTTGCCCTGCATTAGCCAGATATGTGTCTGGGCACCTGTCGTATATATACACCCCGTATCGTATCACGTTACTCTATGAACAACCACAATCATGCTATATACCCTTTATATCAAAGGTCCTAATACCTTTAATTTGATGTCAGGCTGTCGTTTCTTTTTGCGACAAGAAAGTAACCTCAAATGTTTATGGTTAGACTGGTCGGATATCCATCTTAACCTAATTAAGTTTGTATTCCATCCCTTTTTAGTTTACCTTGAGCACAGCTCGACACTATCAAACAGAAGAGGATGCATGCATTTATAGATTCAGGTGTTTACCACAGCAGACACCACAGCCCCAGTGAAGACCAGACGGCAGGGCGGGAGGCGGGAGGGTGTACGGGAGAGGGGAGCTTCATAATTGCATATGGCATGAGAACCGGTAATCGGGGCGGCCTGATTGGTGGAGAGGCCAGCCATAGAACCGGCCACTCAGACAAAGGTGGGGCAGTGTGGGGCCTAGCCCTCAGCTGTGTGGGGCCGGGTGAACCGAGGGAGAGGTTCAAGTCTAAGAGATGAAAACCCCTTGATGGATGTAAGGTGTGTGTCGGAGCACAACCTGCCCAACCTTGCTCCCAACGACTACGGACCTTTTTTCCCCTACGAGTGAGTGAGGTGTATTAAGAGAGTTGGCAGGAAAGGATATTGAAAGGGATTGTGGGGATATGGGAATATAGGAATATAAGATATGCTGGCGGAAGATAAACGTCCATGGATTAGGCGTGTTGAATGTGTACGGGTTGGTAGATTACATATGGTAAAAACAGGGAAGGATAGTATTATTATTTGTTGGTTTGAACTACCAGACTCAGTGGTTCTAGAGCACTGGGATATTTTACCCTTGCCCCTGGATGATTGAATCTATGAGGAGGTAGGGACCATACCCCTACACTTTTACCAAGGCAGATGTTCTTTTACGTGAAGTGTCCCATAGGCTGGGCACCACATACAATGGCCAATGGCCTTTGATAACCCTGTCGTTGGCCAAAGGGAGCAGGACAGAGACTTGAACCACCAACCTTTGGATGATGTAGCCAACACCTTACCACTGTACCACCAGAACACCCTATTATTATTGGATAGCTGGTTGAGTGGTTATAGTGAGGGGACAAGGCAGTAGAGGCGAGGGTGCTGGGACAGGTAAAGACAGAATGGGTGGAGTTTACACTCCACAGAAAATGTCCCTAAGGTAATGATATAATCTGCCTGGCTTGTAAGATGTATATTACGGTACATTACATACCTACATTAGTGATACCTGAGTGTACTCTAGTGTTGAAGTGCCGCTGAACGTCACACCTCAGTGCAGGTTTTCTGGGAAAGTACCCAATTCTATTACCCTGATTAAAGGTATACGTATAGGCCCGGTCACAGGAAAGCCAGGCGTCGAACAATTACATGAGAGATTTCGTTGTATTCTCTTTTCATGTTGTATAAAAACATTATAGAACTAAACGGTTTCCATATAACAGCCTATATGTAAATATAAAAATGCAAATATCCTTTTTAATGTTTTGGTGATAAGGTTTATCGAAAATTGTCAATTCAACATTGGTTTTCTCATAATATTATAAAATGTGATTCCTTCGTTAGAATCTATATCAGATGACCTGTTTAACGTAACAGGTATGGTATCATATGCTACACGCATATATATCATTAAGTGCATTTTTTATAAACCATAAAAGGTACTTGAATTATAACCCATTGTCAGGTTTCACAAACAACGAAAATTAAAGTAATGAAATGAGGCATCCGCCCCAGACTCAATGACTCACTAGATCTACAGTTCAGGTGTCCTGATAGGACCTAAAGTGGTTCTGGCATTCTGTGGGGGCTTGGGGTATGTCTATGAGGCGGCCCTTTCCCGGAACCCAGAGTTTCATGTTTCCTGGCCGTAAGTGTAATACTTCTTGTCGCCGAGTACTGCCGTGGCGGTCGGTGAAAGCTTTGCCCTCAGTCTCCGTCCCCCCGGCCTGCCATTGGCCATTCTTATGGATTTATTCAGGGTGCTCGGGCCTGGCCGCGCCACACCGCCTGTAGCTGGGCATTTGTCATCTCCCACTTTGGGGCAGGGCGAGGTGGCAACCACAGCCAAACCCACGACCAAGGAGGTGTGCCTGAAAGGATCTTGGCCGCCCAAACAATTATTATCTAAAAAGCGACACGATTTTTTAATGGAAATTAAAGCACCAGAGTTAATTTTGCGTTGTGTGAAAATAACCCACAAAACGGAAAAACTGTGAACTTCTTTTTTCACATTGAAATAGAATAGGTCCAGACTGCTTACCAATTTCATATGATAAACAGGATAGGTCTAGACTATTTTCCAATTTCATATGACAAACAATGCTTTTTTGATTTACCTTACACGTGTGTACATGGCTATAGTGCTCTACCAAACTGCAAACCTTTAAGGTGTTGAACATCACTGTCTATACAAACAGCAGGGAGAATCCATGTGGTCTCATTGATTCTCCTTGGATCTAATAAGGCATGTGCTATTATGGACACCAAAAACAGAAAGCAGTGAGCAAGAACTATTTCAGTGTTTGTTGTGCGCGACCTGGTCTATCCAAAGATGCTATTTAGCGTATAGGTACAACCTAAGCATGGTGTCAGGGCATTAAAAGTCGAAACATAACGAAGTCCTTGAACTGCTTTTAATGGGCAATATGGACAAGGCTAACAGTATACCTGTACTCAGTCACTTCTGGTGGTACACTGCAGCAACGTCGACGTCATTAACGTGCAATATGAAATTCAATTATCCCACTGACATCAATGACGAGCATAATCTTATTATTTCAATATAACTAATATTATATTGAATCCTGTATACATGAGATATAATGACCGTCGTTAAATCCATGTCAAAGGACCCAAGCACAGTAATTGCATGGATATGTGACTTTGATGGTAGCAGAACGATGAGAAGTGCGTAGCGCCCATGCAGGTCGAACAGGTCCCCAGGTAAAGGTCTGGGGTTTTCATGTAAACTGAAAGCGGTTCCAGGTGGCCACTTAAAAAGAAAGATTTTCGGTAATCAAATAGAATTCTAGACATCAAGCCCCCTCCCCCCTTTCAGGGTACTCCACTGATTGGCTACTGGCTTTTATAGCGTATTGATAATAGCAATATAGTAACTTAATATAGAGGAAAGGGCAGTGTTATAGTACCGATTACGATATAATAAGGACCATGGCCTATCGATTGCACAAACAACCACACAAACAATACCTATAATATATATATACATATACACATAAATATAAAGATTAAAAATCAAGTTTAATCACACCAAACCCGACTCAAGCAGTTGGACTAAGTTGTTTTATTAGTGAGAGAATTGTGCAAACATATGTATAACGCAGGCACACACATATTCACACACATATAAATCACACGCATGCACACACATACACAGATATGTCATATAGGCCTATTAGTCTGGCGGCCAAGTTCAAGAAAGTAGCTTATTTTTGGAGTTGGTATGCCATAAAAGGTTTATACCTGAAACCATTCTAGGGTTGTAGTAGGGTCCTCTGGGAACCATGTATAACCGGTAGTCACTCTGTAGAGGTGTGCATGACTGTGACAACCGCCATTTTGTTTTGCGGTATCCAGGGAAATTCAACATGAAAAATAAAGGACTAATCTCGAACTGACACATTCAATTTTATGCCAATCTATTTCATATTGTATATTCTAATAGTTATTAGAGCAGGTAATTACTATGTCAAATGACTTTGACCTTCATGGAGGTCAAGGTTAGTAAATTTGACCTCAAAATCTGAAAAATATGATAAAATCAAAGTTGAACTTGAAGCAAACAGTGCTACTCTTTATATTGTCCTTTAATTTAAGTGAACATGTCTCAATCTGGCTCTTGTGATATTCAGAAAAGCAGAAAAATTGGTTAGATGAAGAAATTTGGTCACCAAATTACACATTATGTGACAGAAATAGAAAAAAAACTTAATTTCCAAAGATTGAGGAAAATGAATTTTCTTTCAATTCCTATCTCAATATGGCAGGTATTTGTTCTATACTAAGTACATACATAGCTATTATTAGGTCAAGTATATTAGCTATTTAGTTTGTCCCTAAAAAGGTCAAGGTCATCAAATTTAAAGGTTTACACATTTTTACACATTATGTATAAAGAATTGTTAAGTAACCTTATAAAGTACGTTTCTCATGCTCAAATTGTGGGAAAGACTAATACTCAATTCTTTGACTTGATTCAAAAGCAGTGATTAGCCTTAACAAAGAGCTACTGGTTAAGTGATTAACTGCAAAGGACACCAAATATGTAATTGGAATGAGCAAAATGTCTGTAAAACAATGTCCAAGGGGATCTTCCAAGGTATATCTGTATGCTTCAGTTGGGATGAACTATTAAAGAAAGATTACTGCAGGGTTCTCCCTAGGGGTGCGGGATGCGGGATTCCCGCATCAGGAATTCAATTCCTGCATTAGGGTGACTTTGAGGGGGCTATTCCCGCATTAAAATTACAGAAATTTGATAAGATTATAGTCAGAAAACCCCTGGTTTTCCATAAATGACCCCCTAAGGTTAAGCAAAATGGGCCATTTGATACTCGAAATATTTTTCTAGGAAGAACCCTGTTACTGGGATATAAGATATTATTGGATGTGAGTGTATGCCCCTACAGGGAAAGTGCATCTTTGGGCATTCATGATACACTTCTACCCTACTATAACCCTCCAATTATTGCATGTTTTTTTTCAGATTCCTTCCTAAATGTCATTAAGATTAATTTTTTTATAGATTTACTTGAGTAAATGGGTGAATGTCAAGAAGCTATCTCATGGTGTACACTAGTAGACAAATGTTGTTAGACACTAGGTAGATCAAGAACATTTGTCAGTATTGTTGTTGATGCTAGGGGAACAATATCCAAACTGTATTTACCTACTACATTTTTTGGCCAAAATCATCAAGAATTAGAAATCAAGGACTGTTTATGAACTACCTTTAAGTATTTAGCTGTATTTCTCATTTCATGAGCTTACTGGATTAAATGTAATTGTTACCATGAAGAGACTTCAAATAAAAAGAGAATTGACAGCAAGTAATTTCCAGTATCATATTATCTATACCAATGAGTTGCTTTTGGTGATTGTATCTATGATATGATTTGATTTAGGAGAAACCCACCACAGGGTGCAATACCCTACTCCTTTCAAAGAGAGGCAAGGGGTCTTTTATGTGCAATGTCCCATAAAAAGGACACCACACACACGGCCTTTGATGACCCTATTGGGAGCACAGGGTGGCCCATGGACCCCAGACTCTTGAATCCTTTCTTAGATTTTATCTATCAGTTGGCATTCTTGACAGAAATACAGGATCTTTTCACTTGTGGTGTTGTTAAACATGTCCTCCATTGATGTTCTGTTTTGGAGATGCCTCTTGTGACTATCTTCCATCTTCTAACACTTCAATATGATATGCTCTACCCTAAGTTTGGTAATATAGATGATCAGATATAATGAATGTACCAAACATTTGCTTGGTAAGGTATTTTTTGACTATAATGTCCCTCAAGTATACATTGTAAAAATCAAAAACAATTATCACAATGAAATACTGCTAAAATGGATAGGGCTCCTAAACACAGTACTATAGCCTGGTTCAAGCCAGGTAAATTGACTGAAGCTATGCATATAACTTTAGTTCAGGCTAACACTAAAGACTTTAACAATATCTTCCCTGTCATTATATAATCTCTCATCCATCCCTCTGTCAAGATCCCCCCCCAAAATTATTAGAATATGAAAATACACTCACTTTCCCAATGATTTATTCTTTATTTTATAGGCACATTTAGTGTCTATACATTTTAAAGGTCAAGATACATCCTTTTTGTGTTCATTTAAGTAAAGACTAAACACACACATTGAAAAAAGGGAAAAAAGCAGATTGATTAGAGACTGATATCTATTATGATTAGAGTAATTTTTGTCAAACCTGGAGATCAAAATTAGAAATAATATTATCATATCTGTCACCAAATATGTAACTTTTACAGCCACAATTCTACATTAAAGTAGGTGTCTGTTTTTTTTAATATTGGTATTGACAGAGTAAAATATGAATAAAGTCTTTTATATCAAAGCATAATTTCAAGGGCAGGGTAGTTTGTTTTAAGTTATATTCCCTTTGTTTTACAGACATTTTGCTCATTCCAATTACACATTTGGTGTCCTTTGCAGTTATTCACTTAACTAGTAGCTCTTTGATAAGCCTAATCACTGCTTTTGAATCAAGTCAAAGAATTGAGTATTAGTCTTTTCCACAATTTGAGCATGAGAAACGTACTTTATAAGGTTACTTAACAATTCTTTATACATAATATGTAAAAATGTGTAAACCTTTAAATTTGATGACCTTGACCTTTTTAGGGACAAACTAAACAGCTAATATACTTGACCTAATAATAGCTATGTATATACTTAGTATAGAATAAATACCAGCCATATTAAGATAGGAATTGAAAGAAAATTCATTTTCCTCAATCTTTGGAAATTAAGTTTTTTTTCTATTTCTGTCACATAATGTGTAATTTGGTGACCAAATTTCTTCATCTAACCAATTTTTCTGCTTTTCTGAATATCACAAGAGCCAGATTGAGACATGTTCACTTAAATTAAAGGACAATATAAAGAGTAGCACTGTTTGCTTCAAGTTCAACTTTGATTTTATCATATTTTTCAGATTTTGAGGTCAAATTTACTAACCTTGACCTCCATGAAGGTCAAAGTCATTTGACATAGTAATTACCTGCTCTAATAACTATTAGAATATGCAATATGAAATAAATCAATACAAAATTGAATGTGTCAGTTCGAGATTAGTCCTTTTTTTTCATGTTAAATTTCCATAAATGCCGCAAAACAAAATGGCGGTTGTCACAGTCATGCACACCTCTACAGAGTGACTACCGGTTATACATGGTTCCCAGAGGACCCTACTACAACCCTAGAATGGTTTCAGGTATAAACCTTTCATGGCAAACACAAGTGTAAATTTCATGCTTTGGCCGCCAGACTATATACTAAAATATATCTATATGCCCAGTAAGCACTGTACATTGCCTGTCTTTAACCGGTGAACCACATAGATACTAATCAATGACCGAGGGCTCTCTTTCCGAGGTCCCCGCCACTAAATCTCGTGGGCCACACTTGTAGTAGCGTCACGTGATGATGTGGGTATTTAGCGCCATCCATAATTCAGTGGCGCCCCCTCTGGGGCGGCGGGGCAGGACCAGGGCGGTGGGGCAGGGAGGGTTAAGTACACGGTCAGTCCCGGCCTCTCCCAGGTTAACTCGGCCTATTATGGTTAAGGTGATGATAGGACATATACCCCCCGGACACATACCCCCCGGACACATACCCCCTGGACACTTACCCCCTGGACACTTACCCCCTAGGACACTTACCCCCCAGGACACTTACCCCCTAGGACACTTACCCCCTAGGACACTTACCCCCTGGACACTTACCCCCTGGACACTTACCCCCTAGGACACTTACCCCCTAGGACACTTACCCCCCAACCTTGGCGTATAATGTAGAGGAGATTATGTGGTAAGAACTTAGTCTTTCTAATGGAAAGTAAACTAAATAAATATCCCTCTCTTCTAATAGATGTCTAGGATTCATACCTAAAAGGCTAACTCGTCCCTATTCCCAGTCACTATTTTCCACAGTTTTAAATAATGGGGAGTAAACTAAATATATATCCCTCTCTTCTGATAGTTCTATAGGATTCATACCTAAAAGGCTAACTCGTCCCTATTCCTAGTCACTATTTTCCACAGTTTTTAGTAATGGGGAGTAAACTAGATATATTTCCCTCTATTCTGATATATATATATACTTAAATTCAACATGTGACTGTTCCATCCCATTAAAATATCATTAGAGTAAGTTCTCCAAGATTGGGGGGTAAGTGTCCTTGGGGGTAAGTGTCCTAGGGGGTAAGTGTCCAGGGGGTAAGTGTCCAGGGGGTAAGTGTCCTAGGGGGTAAGTGTCCTAGGGGGTAAGTGTCCAAGGGGTAAGTGTCCGGGGGGTAAGTGTCCGGGGGGTAAGTGTCCAGGGGGTAAGTGTCCTAGGGGGTAAGTGTCCGGGGGGTAAGTGTCCTGTCACCGGTTAAGGTAGCTCAACGTCAATTAGAACAGATTTACAAACTGACATCTGCATCGTTTCAGTTATAGTCAGATTGATAGTCATATTTTCTGTGTATTTTACAGCATATACAGCAATAATATTGATTTTGATATCATGGCTACTATCATATTTATTTCCTTCCCCAGATGTACGTATAGAGAACGGAACACGTGATGCCATTCGATCGGTGTATTCAGTATTTGGCCATTCATGAATAGAAGGAAATAGCGCCAATATCAATCAGCTTGGATTTGGCGAATGTACAACATTGAACCAATGACTATGTCGCTACCATAGGTTTACTTCCTGTATCTATATGTGAAATTTATGTCGCGTATTCAGTACTTGAATACACTACCCCGATGAGTGCTACCTTTCACATAAAGCATAAAAGTGTCTTTTTTTGGTAATATCAGCATTATTACTCTCACAATGAGTCAAACGAAATGTCATGCATTATACATGTGCTATTTTATACACTTACACACATACATAGAAGGCACACACACACTTGCAGAGAAAGGTCGGAGCCACATTATGAATTAATGCTATTGTTTGAGTCGATATGGTACATCATGTAAAAACTGTATTTCTATAGACCTAGGTTTAGTCACTGGATCTGCAGTTTTCAGTCCAACGCCACCGCCGACACAAACACCACAATGACAGAGTGTAGTAAAATAGTAAAGCCAGTCCCCCCCGACCAACCCCTCCTCAAATCACTCCGCACTGCTATCTGTGACCATGGCAACCAGCCTCTGATATGGATCATCAGGTCAGCATCTAACTGAAGTGTTGCCATGGCAACACCAGAGCATCCTGAGCAGTGGTTGGGGCATGGGGCTGAAGGATGCTGGGACGGGGCTCGCCATGGCAACCAACAGCCACGATCACACATTAAACATCTGTCCGGACTGTAATACTCGGCAATACTTAAACGATGGCTTTCTCAGAAATACACAGAACTAACCAAGGGGGCACAAAGCCTTGATTATTGCCCCGCTGTCGAAAGGTCGAGGGCTTAGCCCGAGACCTTCGACAAGGGGCAATAATCACGGCTGAGTGCTCCCGAGGTTAGTTCTTGTTTTATTCTATACAAATAACCCTGAGAAATAACCCATTAAACCATGAAAAACATTATTCACAAGCAGGGCAATAACGCCATCAGTTATTCCACCTTTGCTCGCGGGGCAGGACAAAACTGAAGGTATAGACACTACGAAGTAGGTATAGAATAATCTAAAAATTTAGAATCCAATCTTAGCTAGGTTTTAATGCAGTGTATCAGTCTACACTGTTCAAATATATTAACCGGTGATACACCTATGTGGTAAAACAGCTGCTTGCAGTTTGCCTACTTAACGAAACATGGTTTATTACAGAGGGTGCTCTCTGATCAGCCAGCTGTTTGACTGGCTTTTTGAAACTTGTGAGATTTGAAGTAGGCCCTGTGGGTGCGGTCTGTGGCTGTTTGAGGAGGACGGGAGGGGGCCTGTGGGCGGGCTGCCTCTGATCCATCACGTAAGGGGCCTTAGTGGGCCCCTACAGGGACGTGACGGCCGTGTAGATTGGAGGTCAGATCTTTTAGCCCTGCTGCCCCAGCCTGTGGTATGACAGATTGCCTGCAGCACACACCTCCATGATGGATCCCAGCAGACGCCTAGCTCCCTCCCCATACATGTAGGGGCATATACAGGTATGAATAATAAGGAGGGCAGACCCACATAGACCAACTTGCTCATCCACAGAGGCAAAGGTTACCTTTGTTCTTTGAAGATTCACTTGGAGCTTTTTTCAATAAAAGGAAACATCACAATTTTACTTATTTCCTATGCCTTCATCCACAGCAAAATCGTGAAGCAATGAGCTATGTTTACATTTACTACGGCATTTCAATACGGCATTTACTATTCCTTAAGAATTTCCTTTAAATTCCTTGATTTTTGTGAAAATAGGGGGAAATTCCTTTATTTCTTTTGTTTTCCTTTAAGGCCCATAGAATGCACAGAATTCCATGTTTTCGAATGATAGAATTGTAAAAATGGCAGGGTTCTCCCCCAATGCCCAGTGTGTAGAGATGTGAATTATTTGTGCCAGGATGTAGTTTAAAATAATCAAAGGTGTCATCAAATAATCAATTACACATTTTGCACAAAGTTCTAAGTTGATCGGGGTATCCTGGCACTTTATGCCCAGCCTTGGGCAATAAACTGGGATAATGTGTACGTCTTTGTTATGGTATTGGACAGGTAAAGGATAATTTCTAAAGAAGTGCGCAAGCCCTATACCAGTGGGAAAGTAATACCCCAAACTATAATATTATGCAGAAAAAAACATATACATCCCAGATTTTGCATTCATGAAGCTCAAAAATTGACTGATGCATAAATGGGAGGGGAATTTGCATTAAAATGTTTCACAGAAAATAGGAGATACTTATAGTCTTCAGGATAATCATACTGAGTTGAGTAACATAATGTTGATTGAGAAAAGACTTATTTTACTTGGTGACCCATGCCAGGAAGAAAGCACAAAAAAATAAAGCCCATATCATCTTTTGATTGAAAATCTAGCATTACAGTTTTCTATCCTGCCCACAAAGAAATTCTATACATAAAAGCCACACACAAATTATGTTTACATGTTGAGGCTTCTTGTTTTAACATTTCTCAGAAGCAAGAGATACTCCACCTGCACTTCACCCTAGGCACCAGGAAGTAATTTCTTTCTGTGATTTAGAGTTTATGAGTAACTAATTTAGTCATTTAGATGTTGGTATTAGTTGCTTTATGTTTGAACTCCCTAAAAAGGCTCTGAATATTACTTTAAAATTCCTTTATTTGTTCGTAGAAATCCAAGCTAATTCCTTTAAAGTCCTTTAATTTTGCAAAAGAAAGTTCCTTCAAATTCTTTTATTTTTTGGGGGAAGGGCAGTATGATGCCTGTTACAACCCTCGGCTTCGCCTTGGATTCTAAGAGGTGCACTGCAGGTTATGTTATATAATTATGTTTTAGACTATTTGAAATGTTATGAATATTGTTCTTAACCAGACATTGACCGTTTAAAATATAATATTCTAGCGTATACACATAGTCGGTAAATTTCTTGAGATCCTATATTTAAAGCATATAAACTAAGTACAAAAACAAAAAAAGTTCCAAGCAAATGGCGGAGGGGGTGTCAGGACCCTTGATTGAAATTGATTAAATTGAAAATATAATCTATGAATTTATATTAATTTCCAAGCGAGATACTCAGCACGTTCCATCTCTATATATATTTCAATATAAAATAGAAAGGGCCCTCAAACCGCTATAATTATATATATAGTGGAGCCATGTGCAGTCTACTGTAGCATCGCAAAGAGCTCGTTTAACTTTTCAATTGTTATATATCGTTAATTTTACTGGGGACCCCATATACATATTGTGGACAACAACCTTATCGTACATGATGGATGAAAATAGTTACAATCTGGCAGTGGGAGAACCGGCTAGTATGAAATGCCGATCAAGATGACAATGTGCCACCGATTTGTCAATAACTTTTCTTTTTAACATTACCACATTATCAAGCAAGGGCAGAAACACATAAAGTATAGATTTGGAATAAATAACACATTATTCAGATACACATAAGGCTATCATGGAAAGGGTCTGAATATTGCATTGACGGTATGCGTCGCGCCAGATGGAAATCACATGTAATGGCTAAGTACCAGCCCTCCGTCCCCTCTAGCATGCCCGGTGACATGTAGAAGGGTGTGGTAATATCGCCCACTCCCGGACCGCCCACGTGACAGCACCACGCCCAACCGGGTAACTCCTGGGGTGTGGATGGGGGACCGTTATGTCACATGTCAATTTTAAGAAATCCAAATATCCCCTCTCTTGCCGCTTGTGAAATAGCATGTCCAATGTCGATTTTGATATATCCCCTGTCGCCCTTATTTATTTCTAAAATGTCCATATCCACCGTCGTTCTCGGTGGTGAAATTCCATGTCCCATGTCGAATTTTAGAATGCTCATGTCGCCCTGTCGTTTTAAGCGTCTACACCCATATTGGGGTTGACAGTGGGCAGAGCCTGCCAGTCGGGCCTGAAACAAGGTAAGGCCTGATGACTTCGATGAACACCCGCCCAGATGATTGTATCAGCTCATACGGAGAGCAGGCTACGGTTTATGGAGTGTTGTTCTGTAGCAAGGCCATGGCAAAACCCCAATATCGGTGCCACGGAAGAAAACCAGCGTTTCGAATTGGTCACTGAATCAAACCGAATATAGTTGAAAAGTGTTATAAAGACATATCTTTATCTAATTTTTACCAATGTGTTTTCACCGCTGCTTAACCAATTATAAAAATGGCAAAAGATAACCACTGTATACCTTTCGGGTTAGGTAAGAAATCCAATGTTTTTTCTCCATAAGTAACCAATAGATTTTCTTGTAATATAGTAACGCATATTTAAGAATATTTTCTTCGTGAGGCTTTTGATATCTGTCGTACTTGGCAATTAAAAACTGCAATAATAGGATTATTCCGAGACCATAAATATGTTCTAGTCCCAGTCTAGTCTAGACAACCCCTTCTCATCGGGTAACATATAATATCTTGGAAAGGCAAAATACATTGGATTGAGAATCTGTCTTGAATACAATAACCAATGATGCTGTCCTTAGACTGCAAAACTTTGTTTTCTCTACCTTACTTCATAATTCAAGTGCCTTCTGATGGATAGGCAGGACATGGATGGATGTTCAACATTGCATTTTTAAAGACAATTGGGTATGGGAACTTGTCTACCCCGGCAGCTGTCTGGAGACTTAAGAGATGATAATCAATATTACAACATTACATATACTGTGTGTATGAGATAAGGGGTCAGTTAAAAAGTATAACTATAATGTATATATCGTAGTGACCTAGTTAGTAGCATTAGTATTGTGCGCTAGCGACTCCATCATACTACTACTATCATACTTTTACATGATTATATTCTTCAATTGAGGCATAATTATAGCAGAAATGTGACCATGCATTCACAACACTTGATATCTACAAAGAATTGCATGCATGGTGAAATCATTTTTATTATCTCATTAAGTCACTCATAGTACCATCATTGATATAAACTACATAATTATACTCTGTTGCCATCTTTGCCAATATATCTTTCTTTCCATTTGATATAGAGTGCGGCACAACCCATGTTGTACCAGATGTTTATATAGAAAAAGTTACAAATAGCTATCATAGTGTATGCCAACAACGTTAGACGGCCGCACAGGATCCTTTTTAACATCCATGCCACCTCAGTTAACTTAAAATGATCACACAACCTGCTCATGTGGATAAAAGTGCCTCTCTGAATGCCACAACCTGCAGGGGCAGGCATTGGCTGTAAGGCAACGATGTTCTGGTAGACGCATGCGCGTTGGTCTCTGATCTATTCCTGTCCAAACACACCCACTGATCAAAGCAGGTTGTGTATGTGAGGTCTGACGCCCTAATACCAGTCAACTGTCGCCTTAGATCAGGGTACAGAAACTCCATAAAACTGATAATGTATATGTACCGCGCGAAGTGCGGCCTTGCACCAAGCCGTACTCTGTGCAAACCCAAGTGCGGCAGGTGTCGCGCGACTGGCCAGGCCGTACTTGGGCGCACAAAGTACGGCCTGGGCCGTCGCGCGGCACCTGGTGGACTATGGTCTGCACAGAGTATGGCCTGGGTGAAACTGAACGTCTGAAGGGGATGTTCCACTCATGACATGAACTGCGATATGTCTATGATATGACAGCGATATGGCCATGTCGCAGGGCCCTATCATATTGTTGAATAGGCAGCGATTATGTCAGTAAAAAAGGCAAAATAACAATGGCGCATTCTTCACTGAGTTAAATGAGACATATTTCAAGGGAATGCGCTCTTTTGATACATTTTGATGTCTCTGAAATTAGGTAGATAGAATAGGTATAGGTATCTATGCACCCGATATCAAAATCATAAACGTCGGGTGCAAGGTGCACCCTTAATTTCGGACACTGCATGTTGAATAATGTCGTGGAGGTATAGCTTAAATTCTTTAGATTACATTAATGTAACTACATTTAATTTAATCAAATAAACCATTATTGTATATTGTCGTACGTTGCACGCCACCGCCACCCCCAGCCATTACCAATGTATCCCAAACACTGCGGCCGGGTGCACGAATTTCGGGAGTTTGTACCCAGTGTGTGCACGTTTTTTCAGGTATTTATTAATCTATATATACGAGGGGAGTGCATGGACAAGGTCCCAGGTGCATACATTTAGCATATATTTGCACTCGGCAGGCGCATGAAACAAAGTTAATTTGGAACACATTATGTGTAATGGTACAAACAGTACAGTAACATAGGCCTAGCTGGCATCGCACAAGATATAGTATAATATAGGCCTATTATTCTCTCTCCCAAAAAGTTTCAGTCTCTGGGCTAATATTAGCAATGACAGGTCAAAATTTTAAATGCTGTCGATCTCTACAAAAATGTGCATTTCCAGAAAGTGCGGAACAAATGGAATGCACAACTGGTTGATTCAACCCAATACGGTGATTATTAAGAAAGTTATAGATTTTTTTTAAATAACAAATTATCAACTCTGATAATACTTTCTGTCAGTGTACGATCGTCTTATTGGCTTGGAATGCACAGCCACAGGCTCAAATTCCCATCATTTGTCAAACTTTATAAATCATAAAAACGGCGACCACGTAAATATCCCTTGCCGAAATCAGTATTAGTAACTATTTCGATGGGTTTTTGTGGTCAGAATATTGATTGTCAGTATATCATACGTAAAATATGCCAAATTTGGCTCTAATGGTTTTAGTGAAGGGTGTTTCTCGCCGTACTTCGCGCAGGCAGGTGTCAAAGCCCCCCACCCCCACCCTACGTCCTGCCGTCCACACTCTGTGCGGCCAAGTATGGTCACACCTCCTGCCACACTTGGGTTTGCACAAAGCCTGGCTCTGTGCAGGGGCCACACTCTGTGCGTTACATATACATCTCATGCACGGTACGTATACCTTCTGCTAAACGACGTCATCACGTGATCGGTGGGCGTCTTAGTGTTTTATATACTACATACATGCTAGGTTGGTACAAATGAAAGCCTGTCAAACGTTCTTGCAGAAACGAATTACAATAAATTAGACTTTCCACTAACATATTCCGATTTAGGCCACCCTCCGGCCTCTTAGAGATATTAATACACGGCCACCCTTTATACACATAACCTCCGTATCAACCGTACATAGCATCTAATTGAACTCAAAATTTTAGAAATAGTGAAAATACTTCTATTGTTACTTTTACTGCCATGTTGTTTAAAAAGCAAAACAACCAGCATTGGCGTAACTACAATGATATAATGAGAATTTATGATTAAAGAGGCACAAAAAGTACAACCGCGTACATGTACTCTCCCTGAAATGTACTTTTATCATGACCCAAGACCCCACGTTAGAACACTGACATTTTGAGCAAGCTGTACCCCTGACCAGGATTTCGGATATTTTTTTTTCACAGAAAAAGGGTAGACTAGTTTGTGGATACAGGTGAATAATCCCAACACCAAGCAGGTACATGGCCAAGAACTGTACCCCTTTTCCCCCGCCCACTCCATCCATAAGTCGGTCAGCGCATGCAGGGCACGACCACACCAGGCCCACAATAACTACAGGTTATTTTGAAAAATGACCTATACTGCTATAGAGATGTGACCTGCTAGTTTTTGTGACGGATGTAAAGGTAGACGTGGAGTGGCGGGAGGCTTATTGCTACAGAGATCAATATTCTGTTTGTACAGCAGCCTCTGTGATGGGGTTCCCTTCATACCAATGAACCGCGTGCTTCAGATATAACGGGCGGCGGGTGAACGGGTACTTCAAGGGGGCCCAGACAGATGGGGCACGGCTACCAAGGATAACAAGCATGGCCTGGCCGCCTGCATCAGAGAGGAGGGGTTGGAGCAAGCTAATTATCACCGTACAGTGCGTCACAAATGATGTTACTGAACAGTGCTATTGGCCAATGAGCATTACTCAATGGTTCTATGCGTAATTATGCCCATATGAGGTTAGTGTTGGACTGTGATTATACCAATTAAGATATACTAATGAACGGTGCCATGTCACTTTAAAAGAAGAAAATGGTAGTAACTACTTTGGTATTAGTGGAAATGTGTATCAATGTGATGTTTATTCATATGCAATGAAACACAATATCTTTGGGCATACAGGTATATCTGTTCCATGTTCACTCGAGGAGTACCTCACCATCGTCCATGAGACCATGAAAGGGGAAACAACATTCACATCGTTAAGTAACTCAACAGCTATTTGGCAATCAATATTGATAAAAAAGATGTAAACTAAATTTCAAAAATTACAAAATGTATCTTTAGTTTCATGGTAAATGGAAATAACCAACATCACGAAAAAATTAATGATGAAATTTAGAGAAGCGAATTCAACCAATCCAAACATTATCAACCAATCCAAACATTAATCTTATGCTTCCTTATATAAAGCTATTCACTTCCAGAGAAGCCCCTCAGAGAATATGATCATTTTGAGAGAGGAACGTATATATTTCTTTTGTGAATATAAATATCAGAAGTTGAGTTCAACCATTATTATGAACATTTCAAAGCAAATCGTATATCATTCATATGCATATTATCAAGGATTTTGAAATATTATTACATGCTTAGCCTATTGTATGCATCTCGGTGGTAAAACTAAAGGTGGAAAAGATTGCATGATGGCTCAGAAATAAGGCAGTTTATTTTATTTGCAATGCTTCCTGCTTGAACCAAGAAGCGGAAAGTCAACAGGGACCAATCAGGGTTTGTTTACCTCCACGTGTCACCATGGCAATCTTGTCTGTGACCAGGAGCTCTGCTGAGAGGGTCAGTCCCCATTATGGATGAGGGACGGCAGTGTGGGATGTCAACGGTTTGAAAACCCTTGGACCGTCTTTCCCACCTTACTTACATTTGATCTGATCGGTATAAATTGTATGTATGGCCCTAGACCCCTAAATTTGATACGGCGACACGGCCATGTTTTGGCCTAGTGACATGCATCAGGGCTATTTCTTAAATTTGACAGGGCGACATGGACGTTTCATTCGACATGCGACATCAGGACCCCCATCAAGGGCCCCATATTATGTATAGGCGACATGTGAGAAATACTGATCTGTTTGGGTTTGGATACCCTTAGAATTAGATATATATTGTTTCCATGTGCCTTCTTTCCCTACGCATGACTATTCCTTAACTCGATGCGCTCTCAAACTGAAAAACACCTAACATTTTCTACGCTTACAGTTATTTGGCATCGTTCAACCTATTTAGCCTACAAGTATCAAAAACAGCCACAATACAACTGTTTCACTTTACCGCAAGATCCTCCACTCAACTTTAATTAAAAACCCTATTCCCTTGCATACCCATCTTATATCAATGTTCATTTACCCAAACTAACCGATCTTCTTAGCCTCCCGAACCTCATTGATTTGCATTGCCGGCAACATGGCAGCGGCGGTTTGAGCGTGCTGAATACGGTGACAGAAAGCCGATGCTGGCAAGTGTCATTATACAAATAAACAACGTGATATTAATAACCCACCCGTTTAGCGTCGGTTGTCGTCGAGGCTAGTGCTGAGTGGCGCGGCCAGGTGGCGTGCACGTCGCCCAATAAGTGTCGGTGTGCAGGGTGCTCCTCCTGGACCGCGGCTTAGTTAGCGCTGAACCGACTAATTTTAGACAATTGGTCTGGTGGAATGGTTAGAAGCTACACTCAGGCTGAACAGAATTAAAACCGTACCGTATCAAGATCAGAACCGTTACCCAAGCAATGCTTGTATGCCTAATACACATGTATATAGTACGAAAAGGCGAATGATTTATATATGCGTTGTTTCAATACGCGACTTTATGACACAAATTAAATTCAGTCTGTTGCCATGCTTGAAGGCGGCCCTGAGAATCCGTTATTATTGTGAGGTGCATCGCCGCCACTGTGGCATCTGGCGGAATGACAACAACAGAGGGTGAGACTCGGCTAAAAAAACGTGCTTCAATTTGTGATCTAATCTGTGTTATGGCCATGTTAAATTAACCTCGTCTGCTGCCGTCGGCCTATCGGCGGCCGCCGTACGGACGACGACGGCCATAAATAGGGAGGGTCCGTCTGTCCGTCTACGACAAACAAGGGCCGTTTACAATGGGGGAATGGATCAGTGTACACTAACGATATTATCGTGGACTTTTTAAGTGGGTGATTTAGAAATAACAAATCTACTTGCCTGCTTCCTGTGTGAAGGCGTGGCCCAGGGAGTAGGCCTGAAGCAATCGGTCCTGATGGTGGTATTTTGAGGATTTTGGTTGGATCTCACTCCTGAGCTTTGAATGGAAAGTGTGTATCCAATGTCCTGGTTATGCATCGTCGATAACAGAAGTAAATATTCCATTGTGGTGGTCCGCCTTGAAATATTTCCAGTTTAGAAGTGTTGTAGGCTCTGCTTCATAAGCTCCAAAGCATATAATATATGTGACACTAGCTGAAAGAAACAGAAAATAGCTATATTACCAACAAATAAGACGCGGTGGTTTTTTAGGGTCTGGAGTGTAAATATACCTTAACAAAATGGACTTGAAACATTCAGTGTCGCGACTCCTAGCACATCGTATCTACGCTTTGTACATTAATGCTCACAGACACCTAAACTAGAGTACAGCCGGAGAGCAAATCTGCTATAATTGTCTTTGTGTTAATGCTTTGATGGCATCATTATGATGCAAGGTACCCGTTTGAGGTTTCAGATTCTTTCAGACGTCAAAGATCGAAACAAAGGACGTGCATACGGGGAGTCTTTATAACAGACTGTTAGAGCTTAGCAGACAAGGACAGTGCTAATTACCATAGTGTTCCATGATAGGATAAAAGCTAACTAAACTAATTATCATGACAATTTAGAAACTGACTACCTAATCAGCTTTGATACTTCGAGCTGGATGCCCTATTTGAAAGTTTGATAGCAACACATTATTAATTTTGAAGGATATACCTCATTCTACGGCGAAACCGCATGTCAAATATAAGGGCTCAAAATCATAAGATTACTCGTCTCCCAGATAATTCAAATCTTAAAGGTGGGTCCCCCACGAGGCGAATAAACCCCGGCGAATAGTGCACCTCGTCGCCTGACCAGTTATAACCCTTTGCATCTACGGCGACGACAGCCTATTTGGGGCACTTATCATCGTGGTAAGAAAGGGTTAACAGTGGTCGAACAACACAGTGCACTAATCATCGGGGGTTAGGCCTATTCCCCTCGAGGGTATCCGGTTTAATGCTATTGTTGGAACAGCATAGGGCCTAGAGCGAATTAATTATGATATATGGCAATATTGCAATTTACAATTGACCTTATATTCTATCGGCATTTTGTCATTTTGAAATCAGGGTTGCCCTTGCACATACCATTTTAACACTAGCTATCTCCCCGCCCCTGGCAACCCGGGTATTCTTTAGCCCTCTTCTCTGGAATATACCCTAAGTCTCTTGGGACCTTTGGTGCCCTTGACCTTGTCTGGTTGACCTTGAGTGGCCGGAAGTGCCTTGGGAGAATGATGACAGGGATTGACCCGATTAGATTGACTGCAGTGCCGCCCTCTGCCGGCCGTGGGGAGAGACACCGATTAGGCCTCGGATAAATCATGTAGAATTGAATGAACAATCCCTCCTGGGTCCCTAAAAAGCGAGCCACCCGGCCAAGTCTCGCGCCGGCGAGATTCATCGCTCACGGTGGCGTGTTCGGGTGGAGATGGTATTGATATGAGGGCTCTGGGCGTGAAGGGAGAGGGGGTTGTGGTGGTGATTGGCCGCAAGGATCGCGGCAGTCGTTCTAGGTCAGGTAGGTGCTCAATCTGCCCCAATGAGGGCCTCTGGGGCGGTAGACTAGAGCCGCTGGGTGGGACAGGGTGTGGACTGCGAGGTGTCAGCTTGGGGAGCAGGAGGCAAAGGGTTCCATCGTGGTTGGGCGCGTTCGGCGCCTACCTCAGACCGACTAGATGTGCGCGATGTCGTGTAAGCGATGTTATCATATTGTTAAGAATGTGTACACCACATGACATCGCCTGTCCTAGATATAAGGCCTATCATGTACGCGACATGAATCAACATCATCGTTTTATATACTTCTCACACATACGTCGCTTGTTCACAGAACTTTGAATGTTAAATGTGTGATGTGCTTCAGATTCCCATAAATGGGGTCAACCATTTAAGCGTATTAGTATTGCATACAACAGGATCAGTATATATAGGCCTGTGCAGAATCGTCGTGGAGGCCTATATGGTTGATTATAATCATTTACATGCGGTCACGTAAAGATGTGTACAATGTATGTGAAAAGCACCATTTCCAGATACTACTTACATGTCGCTTGAATAATAATTGTCGCGTATATTGTAATTTTTTTTTATACATATCTAGGAAACTGAATGCAAATAGGCAGGGTCTATGTGTGTTACAGGCAGCATATCGAAATGAAGTATACTGCTGACATATTATGTTAACAAAAGCATCAGTTTCTACGCTATTGTCGCATACATAGTCGAACATAATTATCCACACGACATCGCTCCTATAGGGTAGGAGAAATTTTAATCCTGCATGTCCATTAAGCATCCATGAGGTAGACAAACGGAAAAGATTGTAAGTGCATTCCCTGTTGAAAAAAGAGATCAAGATGAAGTGAGTCCCAATATGAAATTCAAGAAAATGCCCTTGTCGACGCCCCTATATCTTTATAATATTATAGCTACTGAATGTTACCTCATGTCGTCATATTCATTGAAATATATAACATTCTGTTATTCCTAGGGAGATGGGGATGCTACTAAACATCACAAATCTGATCTATCAAAACCAATATTGACAGTACAGTATAGTATAGAAGGATATAGCTGTACTGTGTGCAAACCGATCCGGGTTCAGAGCTGCATTCACACCGAAGCATTTGGCAAAATTACTATAGATCCCCGTGCCCTTATTCAATAGCCCAGAAGCCTCTCCACCTCTTTTAGAAGGTTCGGGTGAATCTTAGAGCAAAGTTATGCTTAAACTTGTGCTTAGCTGGATTATCAGGGGCGGATACAGGATTTCGAAAGGGGAGGGGGTCCACATATATAGGCTTAGTACTAAAACGTCGCTCATTTGCATTAGCGACAGGACTTTTGCCCCCAGACCTTTGCCCCTAGGTCTTTTGCCCCCCCCCCCCTGTCTTTTGCTCCCCCAGACTTTTGCTCCCTAGGTCTTTGGGGGACCTTGAGCAGCTTATGGTACCTTGACCTGCTCAGCCTACCTGGCTGGCTAGGCTAGGCCCGGGTTTAAAAGGGGATGACACGAGCATATTATGTCATTATCCAGCTGGCATCATCAAGCTCAACGTCTACAATCTGTCCACCGACATCTGCTCCTCACCTGTTTATCAAAATAATGTCTTATTCGGATACAGCTCTATAGGTCTGAGAGAGTCTTCATGAAATAAATCTGTTATAATTATATGTGAATCTAATTTTTGTCTTTTCTTAGCTTTTTTTCCAATGAACTTGATATCAGGGGCCACCTTAACTTACTAAAATGTTTCCCAAAATACACGTAGCCTAGGTTTGTTTGATATAAGTTCCTTACAGTTTTCGCGGGGGGGGGGGGGGAGTCACAGGGGGCTAAAGTTCTAGAGGGCAAAGGTTCAAGCGGCAAGAGTCCAGGGGGCAAAATTCCGGGGGGACAAAAGTCCTATAAGGTAAAAGACCTAGAACCATTCGCTTGCTCAAAAGCAACGTTGAGTATTATTACACTTTGTTATGGCGAAATGGGTGAAAAAAATCAAATTGAAATTGACATATTCAATCTACAATTACTAAATTTCTGAATGAAGCCAACACTCTTGGCCATTGAGGTCACCGGAAGCTTTCGTAGGATGTTTGTCATTCAATTTCCGCATATGCCAATTCCATAAATAGTGTATTAACTTCGTGTGTTTAATGAGGCAAAAAGGTGAACTTTCAGATCGATCTCCAACTCGGATTGTCATGAATTATTACCGGTTATGAGAATAACATTCAACACAATCCAACATAGATATACAAATCTGATGATATAATGGCACAATCAGCTAAAGTAGACAATGTGACGGTTGCATTATAGTACTGATTCGTTCAACTGCACCATAATTTATGCATGCACAGTGTGACAATACTCATAACGAGGTTACAAACTTCCACCAATATGACAATATAATCCACGGCCGGATACAGGATTTCGGAAAGGGGCTTGGCGCATTTAACTAAGTACTAAAAGGTTGCGTATTTACACGCATACGCAGGAGGAATCTTTTCTTACTGTGAAGGTTGAAGTGTCTACCAAAAAGGGGGATTTTCATGACCCCCTCGAACACCCCCCCCCCCCCCCCTCGCCTAATTCCGGCCCTTATTACAGATCATTTTATGACACTTTTTTTCATGTACACCGACATACTTTATTTTTGAAAATGAGAAAAGATACGCAACTCTACGACTATTACCCAAAAAGAAAGTGTGACATTCTTAGTTTTAAGTTAGGTTTAAAGGAATCATCTGAAACTTATCACGAATTTGATAATTTAGAGACAATACGTTAGACACCAAGGCAAGCCTGAATTTATAACCGCATCATGTTTAGACTGTAATGATACAACAAGTGAGTCCAGCCATGTTGGAGATTGTGTTGGCCGGAATCATGCTACAAATGCGGGTTCTCTTTGGTGTGACGCTCGTCAAATCAGACGTTATATATGACGGGGAGGGGCCATATATCAGTGGCGGGGGCAGGGGGTGTTAAATCACCATCCTAGGCATTATGGGCGGTGCTGATTAGGCTTTGTGAGCCGCGTTGGCCTATCTATTGTTCTATCAATCAGACCTGATTGAATCACATCAGGCCCCGTTATCGATAGCCCCTTTTTTACCTCGTGCCAAAAGGGCTTAGTCATAAAACACAGCTTTAGACATCAGGCTGTATCTATTCGGTTTAGACATGGTGATTTAACTTCAGTGAGAAAATCACACCACCATAGCCTATTCCCGAAAAGAAAGACATGTGTAATGAAAGAGTATTTGTAGATTTAACCCTGTTGTACTCCATTCTGAATGTGCGCAATTGATAACCTATAGCTCTATGCTAAAGTAAAACCTATGAGCAGACAATGATTAAACTGAGTGTACTATGAGTGTACTACAATGATTAAACTGAGTGTAACCCTCGGGCGTAAAAGAAACCTCATACCAGTCAGCTGATCATCCCCTTTAGTGTATAACGTTCAGTATATTTTTCCTGTTGACACTATGTTCTATAAACAGCCTCTTCTAGCCCTGATGGTTTTCGGCCGATATTGCCATTACCACATGAAAGCGTTCATGTGACAGTGCCAAGATATATATGGGGCAGGCAACCTCCATCTAGAGAAGAGCTCCCATTGGCTATATTTACACATCCGTACGCTCGGTTAATGTCTGCAAAGGGGCTGAGCTAGCAAACCCATTTGTCGTCTACCCGGATCGATATTCTATTAATCCATCCCTAACCCTGGATGATTTACCAAATGGCTCTAAACATAATAACCGGGTTTACTTTTCCGTTTGAACAGGTCTTTGTACTGGAAAAGATCAAAGAAAAATGTCCAATGTGATTATTTTAGTGAACTTTATGGCTATGCCTATTTCTGTAAGGATTGTTTTTGGTGCATGGAGATGAATAAAGCTGTCTCCCATCCATGCTTGATGTGCGCCCAGGGCAACACTATCAGCTAAAGCGCAACATATCAGATTTCCGGAATGTATCTGCTTCCTATATGCAGATACAAGATTACATTCCAATAAATACATATTATGTCTATGCTATAAGTTACTGTGATGTAATTAATATTACCCCTGCCTAACACGACTTTCTTCTTTCCTTGCAGGCGGCTTACCGGCAATGGCTGTGCTCCATGGCGATAAGGTACTTTCACGAAGGCAAGGAGGTGCCCCCTTGCCGAGTGTACTGCGAACAGGTGGAAAATCGGTGTCCATACTTTCTACCGGAGTTAGAGAACCAATATGCAGGCGAACCTAGTTTTTTATGCAGAGGTAAGACAACCTACACGTTTTTGGTAATTAAATCACCCATAGATTTACGATATCATCAGTTTGAGTTGCTCTTATGAGGAATAGTACTTTCGTCATGTTATTTAGGCAGATAAGAACATCAATTATGCCTAAATACACCACCAAATTTAGCTGCATACAAAGGAAGCATCACATTTTTGATTTTTGATTATATGGACTTGAAAATGTATAATTTATTATACCTATTAATCTAACTTTCGATGTTATAACTAAACATTGTTTTAGTGTTGAACAGGGTTCTGGAATAGAGGATTCTGGCTATCCCAGTCCATACCCTGGTTTTCTGTTATTGTTGATGCGAATTTAGTGTAGCAATACTGTTGCAGTTATATATCCCTATGTCTATATCCCTAAGTGCTGCAGTGACTTCATTATTATAGCGATTTAAAAGAACAGTTTACTCAAAAATTGATTAGTTATCCTTTCTAACAATCCATTAACTTATGTACCCTTTTCTATAAATAATATTACAACTTTCCATAGTACTCTGTCCAAAGGACTTTCTCTACTACCATTGCATCAAGAAATACAATGTATGGTACAATACCTGCACATCACTACTATCACTATGCATTTTGTATTCTAAGTTACAAGGGACTTCACTTCTCATAGCAGGTCATTGTAATAAGAGACGTATTCCAAAAGCATATTCTTTTTCATTTGTATCCCCTATTTCTCAAGATTTTTAAGCTGAATAGGAAGGTATAATTTGTACATTTTCAGGTAAAATAAGGTCACTGACCAGTTTTCTTGAACCTTCGAGGATGCGTGGGATGTTCCTAAAGTATGAGAGATGTCCCTTACATAATAGAGATACATAGGTCTAATAAGCCCATCCCAGTATACATCAACATCACATTTTATCATGAAATTACACAACAATTTCTTCCTGATTTAATCCCCAAAGATAAAAGTGTAAAACAAAATGAACCATGGTGGTTCAGTTGACAAATTACTTGTAAAATTTGTAAAATGCAGCTTCATAAATTTGCCTTTTTCTCATAGGAACCAATGTGCAAGCCCATCAGCCCAACCTATAAAGTCCAACCCTACTTTCCCTAAAATGCAGCATTTTGATTGGTTGGCAAACCTGCAAATCTGCCAATTGGTAAAATTTAAGAAATCATAACATTTTATCAGTACTTGGGGAAATAGAAAAACAATTATTATTCATTCCAATAATCCCATCTCTAGATGACAAGGATGACTTATACGTCTATTTTGTCCAACCCTTGTCCGACCCTGGGGTATACCCAATCTGGGATGGGCTTATTATGTCGGCTTTGAACCAGTTACACGCTAGTGTCGGAATACTTAATCAAACTGTGTCAAAAAATGTAGGCTAAATGATCAAAGTACAAAAAGCACTTTCAATGGATGCTAACGATTCATGTTATGGGTCTATTTGTTGAAATAAGTGAATAGGCCTATATGGCTTTTTTTAAATAAATAGTCCTATTAGAAAAAAAAGGCTAAAAATGTAAATGAGCAAAGTACAAAAAGGACTTCCAATGGTTGTGAATGATTCATGACACTTTTTTTTTAAAACAGAGAATGTATGGCATTTTCTATGACTCGGCCTATTAGATAAAGGGGCAATTTAATCAGGGAATTCAGTACTTCATGACTGTATCTAAATGTGGTTTCATTCTCCTGCATTTCAGACTCTGTTATGGAGCGACAGTCTGCGTCTGCGCCCAAACCGGAAGGTCGGTGCTACAAGCCCTGCCAGGACAAAGTCGTCTGCGTGCACAACGACACGTCAGACGCTGACGTCACTACTGACGTCAGTCGGACTGCCCACGTGACCGCTGCCGGTCACGGCAACGCCACCTCGCGTGGAGAACGCTCGCGTAGTTTAGGGAGACGCCGAGAGGTGTCCCCACAGACGCTGTGGCTAAGTGTACTGGCCCAAGTCGGCACTGTGCTGTGGAGCTCACGGACTCTATCCCAACATTGGGTGATAGGCTTGACATAGGACTGGCAGCAACCTAGTTCTTACCATATGAAAAGTGTTATGCCACAATGTCTGTGTATGGAAATAACTCGGGTCTGAATATTGGATATCACCCCCAGCTATGGGAACTAGCAGGATATGGATCGACAAAGTGCCAGGATAGAGTAGTCCACTGGGCGCCGAGAGGTCAGCGGTACCCTCCGTGGGAACATGCAGAGCGTCCACGTCAGGCACGTGGCCGTCTGCAACGAGAAGATGGCAGATCTCGCAAGGTACGGTGACTTCTCGCGAGAAAGTCAGGCTCGAGATTGGGATAGAAAGGACTAGTACCAGTCAACCGCTTCCAAGGAGGACGTACGGCATTACTGGATGTGTGTGTCTGTGTGCGTGTGTATGTGGCTTGGGAAATCTGTCCTGTTATAAATGGATTCTGTTTATAGAGGGCTTTGAACTCCCGGCCAAAAGAAAAGTCTAACATGACGTGTTTGTTATAATTATATAATGAATTAGTTTATGACCAGGTATATTATATACATATATATATACAAATTCATATATATCATTGCTCCATCAAAGACTCTGGGCAACGTTCAAAAGGCAAAGTCATTATGCCACATAGAAACCTCACCTCGATATAATGATAATACGCAAAGTCTTTCTTCGCCACCTGCGAGTCCCAACAAGGCTCGCCCCCTGTTGTACATAGGTCGGTACCGTCGTGGTTACCAGTCATCCCATTGCGTGTGACGTCAGGGTGAATCAGTCGTCTGGCAGGTGGAGGTGTTGATCTCAGGAATACAAGTTTGACCTTGACCTTCAACGATTACATATTTACATTGGTCTCCATGGTAACGACAGCAATCCACCAGCCCCCTGCTTCTTTTATTCCTTTTCTTCCCTCTTCCTTCCCTCTTGTCTATTCCCTGTTCCAACACCCCCCCCCCCCACCACCTCCGACCCCGACCCCTTCTACAATAAAACTACTGTTAAAAGTCTCAACACTATAATAGCCCCCAGGCATCCCCAGCCTCGCCGCCAGCCACAGTCTCCAGCCTAGACCTGCTCATCCCTCCTGCTCACCTTCTGCTCACGTCAACAAGAGCGACTCACGTGCACTGCAACTCCACCTCCACGCCTGCTTCAGCACCACTCTCCACACAAGGCATACACAAGAAGATATCTTCAACCCAAAAGCTTTCAAAGGGGTTCCTCGATGAAGGTCATTCCCAATATTTCCTGATAAAACTGTTCCTGCTTGGTTGTCGATGAGAACGTAGCGTCCATACGGAGTCTGTCAGTTTCATGATGTAGACATTAGAATAGTCAACAATACTAAACAATTTCCCATTTCATTTTCAAGTAAGTCCCGAATGAAAGTTTGAGCTTTTTGGGTGTGAAGAGTTACGATGTTTTATGGGTGAGCCGAGCACCTGGGCTGTAAGAAAGAGGTAGGACGAGGGGTGAGCGCTAGTTGTCTGTAACTAGGTGCTAATTGTCAACTGTAATTAGAAGTATCCTGTACGTGTTGTCTTTGTCTTGTTTAGTACTGCTAACTACTTGATAAAACCAGGCTAGTCTGCGCCTGGCACCCAGTCTCGTCCATTGTTATCTTTCCTATACAATCTCTTAAGAAGTCAAAAGAAATGCTACACGGTTTTTTAGCTAACGGTAAACAAAAATTGCTAGATACCCTACTGACATTATGAGCCTGTTAACTTTCGTAAATGTAGCCCATTTCTATGCTAGGTCGCTTTGAGAAAAGGTTGAAATGTACCTCCATAGCGCGCTTCCTTCTTGGTCAAAATTCTATTTTTAAAAGAGTAAAACTTAGGCGGTATCATACATCACGGTCTCATTCACATAACAATCTTTATTTGATGTTTTCAGAGAAGAAGTATAATAGGATAAAATGTGGAATTTGGAATGACTACTAGGACTGACATATTGTCCTCCTAACTTAAGCAGTAAAAACAGTGTTTTGATGATACAGATATGCAGTTATTAAATTATTTATGGACAAACATAGTTGCATTGGTTTTTGGACTAATAAATCATTGATGAAGAGAATAACTCACTCTTTCTCTGGTCGAATTGCCCAAGGGTTGGCACTTTGTAAGTTTCTCCTGTTGAATTGGTTTTTAGGTTGAATGTTACCGATTATATAAATATATATGCCTGTTGCTTGTTGAAAGAAGACAGAAGTGCTCTATTGATAATCTATTGAGACAACACTTGTTACATTTGCACATGATCATTACGACCTGTCATTTTCACATGATATATGACTCTCATTGTTATGCTTTCCGTTTAATAGGTAATTGTCGTTAGAAAAAAACCCTCTCGTCACTCAGTGCCTGTAGACTTGCTCCTATCTATTTGACAATTGTACTGTAGATCTGGAATGAACAATTATAGCACCAAATATAACATTTTATAGGATATTTCTTTAACAAGCTGATGTCCTAAAGTGGTGTACGCTAGAGTGTAAATGAACTATGGCCTGGTGCGGAACGCTTACATTGTCCCTTAATCGTATACATCAATTTGTTTTGTTCAGTATGACAAGAGTCGCTGCCTCTCCCTGTAGGCACCCCACATTTTAATCTGCGATTGCTGCGTAAATTCCTTACTTTTTAAACTATTAAAACGAACTCTATGTTATTGCCATGGCAACTTGTATTCATGGGAGATCCCCATCAGAATGTGTTTTGTCGTCTACGCATTTGTCTCATCCATGACTTAGGTCTTCTTTGTATATAAATAAAAAAGAATAAACCATTCCAATGGCCAATTCAGCAAGGAAAAATACAGTCTTTTAAACATAATTACATTCAGTTACATTATGGTCGACGATAGTGAGCTGCGAGCCAACGTATCTCTCGTCTCTGTTGTTTCTTACTGCCAAATCATTGGCAGGCCTTGCATATACGAATGTATCTACTTTGTATCTAAACGCTACAATCTAGGATATTTTGTGGAATTTATGTACTATAGTGCCGAAATACAACAGTTGGTTTCTAGTCTTAAACCCAAATCTGTAGGCCTAAATGAAATAGCGCGATAGTTATAAATCTAATATGAGGTAAAACCCAAGATACAAAGGCAGAATATGATGTCTGTGATGAAATGTGTTGGTGAATGTAGAGTCCGCCTACACAAGCTCTATAATAACTTTCAAAAGTTTCGTGAACTTTCCGGTAGAATTTGAAATGCCTATTGAATGAACCCTGTATCAAACATGAGTACTAAGATCGAGTCTCTTTGTGCTGCTAGGATTAAAACTGTTGTGCATGAATTACATGAAATAAGAAGCTTGAATGACTGCCCTTTAACGGTATTTTGAACGGAAACGCTTTAACCAAAAGGCCGTTATCCAACGCTGTTTGTATTTAACAAGTCAATGGCCATGCATTCGGGAAATATATGATCTGCATATAAGAATTCCGCCGGAAAATGATGACCTATCGGAACGCATTACCAACCAACTACCAAAGAAAAATAGCTGCTTACCTGTAGGGGATAAATAGCTTTGGGTAAACTATTAAGGAGAATTTCATTATCCTTATTCATTAGAGAATTATTTTGGCAACCAAAGAGAACATCCCTCCGATCCCTCTAGCTTGGATCTCAAAGCTTGTGTTAACCCACCCCTTATATCCAAGTACTCTCCATCTTTCACATGATATATGTTTTCTGGAGGGTGAAGCTCAACGAATGAATTGGGAATTGACATGTGTGTAAGAGTATCCTGGGCACAGAGTGGTCCGGATTATTGTAATCCACAGTAAAACGATGGTGATAACCATGATGATTATGACTGTGGGATCGTGTTGTGCTGTGGCTGTAAGCATGTATAGCATCTCGTATTCATTATTCCCAGTGCCCGGGGGTGGTCAGGCATAGGGCCAGTCAACCCCTCCTGGCATGCGGGTCTGCTAGCAGGGCATATACGTCTATTCGTTATAATAGAACCAATGTTGATGGGGTGATTGGAAAACAAATGAGTGAGTGCTTAAGGGTCACCTTCATGGCTGCAAATCGCACAACGCAGATCTGATGGGGACATCAGACGGTCACAAACAGCCTCTGCCCTTTGACCTTTGACCTGTCCACAGATGTCGTCTTCACCTTGCCTCAAGACAAGGCCCCACAGACCTGTGGGCCCTGTCGCCCCATCTACAACCGCCCCATATGGCCCATGCCAGCGCTTGCTTCAGTAGCATTGTTACAGCCAACGGGTAGAAATCCATGTCTTTTTATCGCATGTGACAGAGGTAATTCATGCTAGAAGATAGCACACGTTCATTTCCGTACCCTAATGAAATAAATTACTATTATGGTTGCACTGAAAAGGTTATTGGCTGGCATGAAGGTATAGGAGTTGTAGATGGGTCTTATCTGTATCAATTTGGTAGCTTTAAACGACTGGGCAACCAACTCACCCATTAATCTGTGTTCCTAGAGAGCCTTTGCAATGTACCACCTAAAGATCCCTGACGGTCATGAATGAGTAATTTTTGCAGATGTCTATATTGAATCAAATCTTTTGTATGGCAACGAAATAGATGATATTAAATATATTTCTCTGACACACCAATACTGCGTCTAATCAATCCACTGCTAATGAAACGTATATTTTAAGATTACCTGCGGTGGCACAGGGGATAGGAGGAACTATATGGCATAAAAAAGGGCTTAAGAGGCATAAGTGTCAGAAAGCTGTCAACGGCTAGCTCGTATAAGAAAGGAGTGGGGAAACTATGGCACGGATGTCAAAAATCAAACAATACTTAAGAGGTTCAACAATAAACTATCACACGTTTTATGTAGCTTGTTGCATTTGAAAGGAAGAAACTGTGTGATCAAATCAGATGGAGATATATATTAAATAAAGAGAAAGGTATTTTTCTAGGCATACAACTAGGCATCCTGTTTTGTTCCTAATGGTCGCCGAGAGTAGCTTATTCTCCGACAGCGTTCTCACACTTATGCCCTGTGGCTCGAGTTGTACTTTAACCTCTATGAATGATGTATACAGTTTGTTTCACATACAACACTGCTACACATGAATAACATTTACATGAGACATTAGCATGTAACATTTGCATGTCATTCACATTAACTCATCAATGTACATGTGCATGGTGCTGCTATTGTCTTTATTTGACGGTTGTGTACATGTACCTGTCCAGTTGGGTGATGGGTAAGGGGCTAGACCAACACTCATCTACCTTGTACAAATTATTACAATCAGCAAAGGTTGTATAGTTGCAAAGCCCCACGTGTACATACAAGTTGTTCTACCATGTTGCTGATTAGGGATGACTGACCACGTAACGTACTCTGTATGGAGACACACCCTAATGATACTGAATCAGCCTCTGATAGTTGTTAATATGCTTGAGCTTTGCGAACTAGTTGATTGTTGTAAGAAAGTAGGGCTTTTTTTATCTTCAGTTTCAAACCAAAGGAAAAACTCTAGTATCTCGAACAATACTAATGTTCAGAAACCCCTGAATCTTGCTATTTTGTCTTACTATAAAGCAGAACAGTTGAGATCGAAACGAACTAGTATTTGCAATGTGGCAGGTTTTTCGTCATGTTTCTATTTGTCATCCTGCATCAGAGGTTCATGCACTAGCTGCACCTTGTCTGGTTAAACTAAGGCAGAATGAAAAGTACAAATAACACAATGTATACGCTGATTTAAGATGGTTGCCTGGGTGTGTGATACTTTTACGTACCTAGGTATCAAGTGTGTATCAATGGGTCCCCTAACTAAATAAGCCCCCAAATACGGCAGTCCAATAGCAGATATTGATGTTAGTAGACATATTACCCTCATTTTGTGTCGACTATGCAAACCTAATTACGTTGTATCTTAATATCTCCAGAAATGTGTTCATAACGAAATCTACGGTGTCCTCCAGAAAGCTACAGAATGAGAGAACCCGCCCAAGGTCTTTAGGATCAAGCAATTCATTTCCTTACATGTATCCGAAAAAAGCATTGCTTATGCTGCTAACCTATATTAAACACAACTCTAAGAACCAAGTACAAAACCACCACACGTAATAACATAATTATACTTCTGCCCTCTTTTGAAAGTCTATTCTGGGAAAATGTGTTCTATATTCATTCCTGCTGGCCGTATTTCGCCCCATTGATGCGTACAAAGGTGATATTTGTAAGGATCTTGGTCTGGTGTGGCCACACGATAACTACCCACTGAGGGGCAACCTACAATACCTCTAATGAGAAAGCCATTAACGGTACTTGTATTATGTTCGATAATCTGCCTTGGGGTTTATTGCATCTCTGGGTGGTAACAATTGAAAGGAATGAGTATTGTTACTCGTTCAGTCTTTAATTGCAATCAAATATTACGAGTATTACAAATTGTATTTATTTTACCCAAATACTGATTTTGAAAGAGATCTTTCTGGTTGTGTAGAAGTGAATACAAGTAGAGTTATATAAATAAAGGTCCCGATTTCCAGAGGGTGATGGTGGCACATCCGATAAGCTGTTTTTCAAAATTAGTGAACCTCGGAAACCCTGAGATCCCTATAGAGCTTCACCCTCCAAGAACCTCCAGATCTCTGATCACCAAAGAACTAGCCGGATTTCCCCAAGGGAGTTTGATGATTGCCAATCAGAGCAATACAGATACTTACAACCCATGTGAATAATTTCTATGCTTAGAGTTACAGAAAGGTTTCAGTCTGTGAAAATGCCATGGGTTATCACAGCAAAGATACGCATACCGATTTTATGGCACAACTTCCATCTGCTTCAGTAAGAAGACTCTACCATGTCCAGAATTAAAACTCTGTTTTACTTTCTTTTAGATATGGATATATATACGATATAGGTGTATGATATAGATATGTCTTTAGTTCATTTGAATGTATTCTAAAAGCACTGCCGTATGGAATGTCATGCTGTGTTTTAGAATGAACGTATACATATGTATGCAGTCACCAACTTTACTGGTCCCCCTCCAAAAGTAGTCCAGTGTAAATACAACGTCTCCAAACAGCCTCTATGTTGTTATATGTGTTACCAATAAAAGGTAGGCTCGTGGTTGGCCTATGAAGAGAAACCCTTAATTATCCTTTGTTTATTCATTTGCAAACTACTGGTTTGGTCAGGGATGCCAGTTTTCAGATTTAAGTCTGATTACAGATTGTTATTAAATCTGTGAAATTACAGTCAAAATGTAGTTAGCAGTCAGACCTGATTTAGACAAAAATGAAACCTTTTGAAACATCTGCCAGGCCTCAGAAGCTGTTTAGAACTTCAGATATCTTTCAGATTAAGTTCAGATTACATGCAAAATCTGAAACCTGGAAGGGAGTGAATAAATGCTGCCTGAGAATGTAACTTTACTCCGAAACTGCTCACATCTTTCACTCTTCAACCACAGACTTTAGTTTTCAGATTTTTGGGTGACCCTGACTTACATCCCTGATTGGTGGTAAAGAATAAACCAAAACTACATTTTCTTACGATTTTCAGTAAGATTATTATGACATTCACGTTACTAAAGAAAAATATTTAAAGGGATTTAAAACCCCAAACCAAAGACGATGTTTGGTGGGATTAAGTACGGCAAAACCAAGCATTTCAGTTTATTCTTCGGTTGAAATTGATATGACAAGTCTACTCGTGTATAAATAATTATGTTTTGGAACCAATTTTGCGGTTCCTAGATAACTATTTATATAACTATTTATATAACAATATATGAATATAATTATATACAAAAACCATGCATAAAAGGAGAGCAATCAGAGAATATGAATGGTACATCATCTAAAACGAATCTTAATTATATTACAAAGCTCATCCCTTACTATGGTAAGTGAGAATGTCATCCCTCAGCTTTACTTCTATGGTTCGAGTGAAGAAGAACGCGTACACGTTCAAAGTCACACGGTAATAATTATCTCAAGACGGCCATTTTGTTTACGAAAGCAGAGGCTAAGAGTAGTAAGGTGCTGCCCTCCCGCGCCAGATGAATATGCTGCTCTCTGGCGTTTCACAATACAACCACTTAATCTGGTTCAATAGTAATGCCCCAGCAAGCATAGCAATTATATAGATTGATTGCGAAAATATGTTTAATGAATAATACAAAGTTAACAACTATTGATTTTATTGTTTCTTGTTATGGAATTTCTGATTGATTTGGCACATCTCTCCTTTTAATGTCCAGCGGCATCTGTCAGAAAATAAATCTTATAATGACATGTATGTATACCGCAAATTACTATGAGATTCTCAGAGCATATCTTCAGTCATGATATTGAGCATTACATTCAACTTCTAGGGGGGGTGGGGTGGGGTGGGGTGGTCTAGTGGTTAGCGTCTTGGCATTGCACGCGTCCGGCCGGGGTTAGCCCCCCAGTGCGTGCTGACTATTAGATCACTACACCTGGCCGGCATTCTCACCCCCATAGATACGATCATAGACTTGTGTCAAAAACCGGGGTCGGTCTTTTTTTTGCTGAGCAGACCTTAAACTCCAACAATCATCATCATCATCATCATTCAACTTCTACTGCACGCATATATGCATAATGGAAAGAATACTTACTACAACCTTTCCCTAACTTTCTTTTAGGTAACCTTCAAAATGATATGAAGATTTAAACATCTTTTAAGTTATCCAGTACATGTGTGTATATGGCTCCCTTTCTAACCAAAAGGGTCAGGTCAAACAAATACTCGTGAAAATGTTCATGAAAACCATGTGATAGCAAACTTTATTATATACCAAGTTCGGAGTGCCTATACCTTCAGCATTGTACAGCCCCGCGAGCAAAGGTGGAATAACTGATGGCGTTATGCCACACTGTGGCATAATCAAAAATTATTGCCCCGCAAGTCTCCGTGGGGCAATAACGATGCTTGCCGGCGTGGGAACTACGTAAACAAGCCTCAAACTACGCCAAATTTGTCTTATTTGAGCAGAAAACAACGTCAAATCGATTTAATTACCGTCAAAAGTGTCCGAAAACGTAGCTTCCACCGCCATATTTGTTCTAGTTTGCTCATGAAACGCCAGACGGCGTGGCAGTGCGAGGCTAGAACTCTCCTCCGAGGAGGTGCATTCAACGCATCCGGCAATGGCGCGGCCCACGATCGGAGGTTAAATAAAGAGAATTCGTCTTGTTTCTTCAACATAGGCAGGTATTTGATATATAATAAAACAAGAACTAACCTCGGGGACCCTCAGCCTTGATCATTGCCCCTTGTCTCAGCCTATTTTCAGGGTCTCGACCCTGAAAATAGGCTTCGACAGCGGGGCAATAATCTCGGCTTCGGGCCCCCTCGGTTAGTTCTGTGTATTAATGTAACCACACCATGACATAAGGGTACAGACAAAAGCAGCATGAGTTCAAGAACAAAAAAAAATAGATATCATAACAACAAATAATTATAGAGGATACTGTGAGGTCTAGATCTATAATGGAACGAAGAATAGAAAGGTTATAGTAAGGGGGCTTGAAAATGAGCATATATATTCAACTGCGCATCCTCTAAAGTAATGCTATATCAGGCCTGCTTTCTGAAAAATGCATGACAATTTCCTACAAGTGTACCAGGTCATAGGAAGAGAGTGTCATGTTTCTGATGTTACCGTTTACTATCATTACAGATTCACGTTACTCGACATAATTATATTAAGCAGTTTTTCCTCAGGTGACTGCTACAAGGAATCCCGTCGGTCGCAGAGCACCAGAAGTGGGCCAATGAAACAGAAATCAATGCTACACGCCTGGGGCAGTTCCTGCCGGATATTTACATGGAGTCACCGAATGGCTCTGGGTGAAAATGACTAGAAATAATGGCCGTTCACCTCTGGGTCTTTGGTAAAGAGTAACGGTATGGGAACATTAACTTACTCACTCACTCAGGTTCAAAGGGAACCAAAACCACTAGAAATTGACAATATTTTGGAAAATGAGGTAATAACCATGTTCCATGATTCTAGCTTCGGTCAGTGTTAAAGTAAAAAAAAAGGTAACGTTAACCTGAATAGAAGTCCTTCAGAGATGGCGTCATTTGCAATTGTTTGTGAAGAAATGCCATATAGTTGTAAGGAGACAATCATGGCATAAGTTTGAGCTCGTCTGGCATATCTGATAATCCAGGTACATTTTTCATGAACATCTAGTAGAAGCACATTGCTAGAAGCAAATATAGCTCATGATATTCTCTGATCCTATCGATTGGTGGTGCAAATGATTCCTACTAGGTAACGCGTCTATCTCCTCAATAATATCCAGACAGATCCACTTATCATTATGTTCTAAAGAAGGGCTCAGTTATTCATGACTGATTAGGCTATTCAATATTTCTATGATTAGTTTCTCACGGTAAGTGTGATAGATGGAATCAATCACACTATTCATAAAAAGCCCGATTAGCCAACCAGTTACAGAAATGTGACCAGAGATGCTGAAAATGACTATTTTCGTTTTACTTTATTTAGATATAATATAAAAATAAGCTTCAGATAAATGTGACCAAAGTAATGCAAATCATGTCCAGAACTTGACACTTATAATTCTGCCGAAGAAATGAGCAGAATCATACAAGAATATTATGTAAATAGGACTATTGAATTCTGTATAATCGCAAGAGGTCTCAGATTTATGAGGGTAAGCCTGTTTCCATGGTAACAGAAAAATGAAATTTCAGACTAGAAAAAATGCTTCAAATAGATTCATAAACAGATGTTAATCTGAATATAATGATTTATATTTTTTATTAAAATGGTTCAATTAAACCTGACATTTGTCACGAAGAGAAAGAGTAGTATTGGAATCACAGGATATTGAATCTGAGTAAACTGGCTTCCCCCCAAACGTATGTGCCTTATAAAAGAACATAATCTCTACTCAGAATCAAGTATATTTGGAGTCATTTTCCCACCAGGTCAGCATTCTCCAAAAATTGTCCATTAGTTCAAGGGATAAAAGAATAATTGGTTTCAACATGAAAATGATTTAATGATTAATACAGTTGAAGCTTAACCACTTTTTCATGCCAAAATAAATATGTAGTTGTAATGGCAATTAGCGTTGAGCGCAATAATTTTGCTCAAAACAATAGCGCCTACACCTTCACCCTTGTCCTGCCCTCCCAGAAACCGCTGAATAAAAGAGCTGTTATAGTCCTGAAGGGCAATGAAGTTAATAATTACCCCAGCAAACAAGAAAACGAAAATATGAGTTCCTGCAATGACCACAGTCATTATCCCTGCCATGACCCCTGCCCCTTAGCCCCATCACCCCTTCACCCTTTCACCCCTTTAACCCCTTACCCCTTTACTTCTTCACCTTCTTCACGCCCTCTTACCCCCAGATAAGATCCAGACTCCAGTCTTCAAGCATGCCAAACAAGAGAAAACATATTTTTCAGTCCCCTGGACTGAAGAAAAATGCTTTGGTGGCGAAAAGTAATCATCTATACTGATCAATGACTTTTGGCACCACCCTTGATGCCTACAAGAAATGGGTAGGGGTACCTGTCAAAGTACTTGTTAATCTGAGTACAAAGCCTCTAACCACAAGTATACTGAAACTCCAATGGACCACAGATAAACAGGAAGGGATGAGAGGGGACACTTTTAACATGGCCCCTCCTCCTTGGCATCGTGCCACTGACCCTTACCTGCAGACAGCCAATGAGAAGACAGGTGACCAATTGTCTGGTAGTAACACTAACAGTGATTGACAGGTGCCAAGACCCAAGGCACATCAACAGATAATTGTTACAAATTGGGAACAAGGCCCCACAAAAGACCAATTTCATGGCTCTCTGATTTTACACAATGCAGAAACATTTAGTAAAAATGAAAGGGATATCCCGAATCTATAGAACTTCTATAATGACGTTATCATTGCACTGTCAAAGAAGAAAATGTATTTTGAAAAAGAAATCTCCTCATTGAAATCCTATTCTAAAATGCTCAATCTCCAATAAGCAGATCTACAGTTGTAAGTGGCAAACACCTCTGGTGACTGAAGCTGGGTCCGGAGAGTTATACTAGCCATAATTATTTGAATGAAGGAAAGGTCTCTGCCTTTTCCGACAACTGTTTACTCCGATATAACTGTTGCAGGTGCCTCTGAACACGATATTAACCTGTTGAAGACAGCGAATTGAGGATTTATGGGAGCTATCTTAGTGTATCTAGATGCATAGGACACATATTTAATGTGTTAATGAACGATATTTTGACTTTGGTTGTGATACCAACAAAATGCATTACCATTATTATAGTATTTTGTATATAGCCTATTCCGTGGTTAAAAAGATATGTCTTTGATATACCAGAAAACCATTGATTGATTGTGAATTTATCTAATTAAATATGATTTATATAATTTGATTTTCTGATTATCCATTTCCACTGATGCATGAACACGTGCATGAAGTTGCATTTTAAATTACCTCGGCGTTTGACCCGTCTGTGGAAATTTATTGATAATGTGCCGTCCATGCCCTAAGACTTAGCTTGTGTTTTTCTAAAATTGAGCAAAGAGGCAAACCAGGGTTATTATGTTTTGGCACCTTCTCTGACAACCATTTTGTCTCAAGGTCTTCAGAGGGTTGTTGGTTTTGGTATTAATGAAGTTGACAATCTTACTACCCTGTGTTCACAGTGCATACATGCAAGTACAATTTCTCCCAACCAGGCATGATCTGATACAAAATTAATGATTTGTAACCACATTGAACATCCCGGCATCCCTCTTTGATGACTTGGTTCAGTTATCTTTTGAAGTTTGAAAATTTTCTACAATAAAATAAGACTATTAAATTATGATAAATTCAAGGGATGATAGACATTATCCCTGTATAAACATGGAATATCAGATAACAGTCTGGGCAAGGGGTGAGCAATATACTAAATAATTAATAATTATGTCTCTCGGTGAAAGTCCACACAACATCTACAAGAAGTAAAATCCAGATGAATTCAAACATTGGGAAAAAAATTTCTAGGTTATACAATAACAAGTCTGTTGATATCACGAGGTATTACTCCAGTTGTTCAGGGGCAGTGGAGATGACTTGCTTGTTCACCAAGTATTGGAACAACACAAATTCTGCTATTACGGGTCCACGGCCTGGAATGATTGCGTCCACTAAGTCAGAGATGAGTGAAATCTTTTGTTGCAGTTCTGCGCCTTCAGCGTTTAAAGTGGCGTGGAAAACTGTCTCTGCAGGTGGTTCGGTTGGTTCAGTGACGGTCAGGGGCGTGGCCACCACCCCATCATCAATGGGTGCGTAATAGTATCCATTTTAGATTATAAAACCATAACTTGGTTAATAAACGGTTCATGCATAAATTCTACAGAAAAAATTCTCATGGTTGCACAGCCTTTACGGTGGGTAATGTGGTAAGCAATACATAAGTTGTTATACTGCAGGGGCGGATTCCCCCCCCCCCCCCCTCCCCTGTTAAATCATGTTTTTGGGCCCCCCCCCCCCCCTTTAAATTCCTGGATCCGCCCCTGTATAGTATGGTGACAATAAGTGAACCTCTTAGGCACTATTAATCTTTGCTTTCCAAAATTACTGGTTAATCCATAATGAAAAAGAAGAACTTTGATAATAATATATAATGATATTGTGGTTTTGCCCGAAACATTAATTTTATTTCTGAAATTAATTAAGTTATCAAAAGTGTGCAAACGCACTAATGCAAAAAACAGCTTAGATACATATATGTAGGTTAACAATTCCCTATTTTGCATTACATGGAACTGTTTTCTTTTAAAAACATATTTTAGACAGTGTATTAGTACATCCTGTTTTGTAGATCAACACGATAAACATTAATTAGAAACCCTTCGCTGAAAACTAGTTGTAATCATATAAAAATATTATTCATTTAAGCAGACGTGGAAGACACCTTCCACCAAGCTCATGAACACTAATAAGGCATCATATTACCTTATAGTTACGATTAATGTATACGCTTCTCGACCCCTCATCCTTCTATTTAGCTTGACGAGTCTGTATACATTTTCTCCGCACAAACAAACCTTCAGTAAATCTGTGAATATATTCCATCGGTATACATAATCATCAGATAACCCGAATCTCTTACGTAGTCTAAATGCTAATTTGATAGATACATGTGATATATCATCTAAGATTAGAATACGTGGCTGCTGGGCCCTTTTTTCGAGAATCACTGGCTACCTTCACTGTACTGAACTTTTCTAGTATATATAGGCCTCTGGATCCAATGCAGGGACACACTTTACCTTTTGCATCAGCAAGTGAATAACATACAACATGTTTAGGTTTGTCTGCATCTTGGCCGTGGTCGCCATTGCGCTATTTGCAGTATCAGAGGCTCTACCCGAGCCCAGGCCAGACCCTGGTTATTATGGTTATTACGGTAATTCTGGCAATAGCTACTATGGCCATTATAACAGTGGGCATTACAGTGGATACGGCGGCGGTCACGGTGGAGGATACTACTCCGGCTACTACTGATTCTGGTATGTAAACAAGGATAAAGATGGGGGTTTTCTTTACACATGCGGCAGCAGCAATTATTCCATTTATGGGATGATATTACTCAATAGATTCATTTATTATGATATAACAATGTTACTATATGAAATTTTCTGAATTCTATAATAATGATATTCTTTCTTCATAATTATGCATCGCATAGATATTATTAGTGGAAGGATAATATCATAAAGGCATATACAATTCTTCAGTATAGCTCTTCACAAACCGCACAACTGAATTGCAATGTTTGATACATATTCAATTATAAATGTCTCATTCTTCTGTTTCCAGTAGTTACGACGCGCCTGCGAAGAATCTAAAGCCACGCTTCATCATTAGCATCGTCATGGATCTCACCACATCATTGAACATGCATTTAGAAAATAAAAGGCTCAAAAAGATTAAAATACTGGTCTCAACAATAATCTCTTAAAGTTGATATTAATACTGTTTATAGAAGAAGTGTTATTTATAGATCATTGCAGTAAAATTGCAATCACAACCATAAACTTTATCAAAGAAATCCACACAATTCTAACAATTTTTTGATCAACTCATTTTGGGATTGTTCTAAAACTAGGACAGCTAAGGAATGTGTAGAATATGAATCTGGATAAAATATGTTCCAACTAAACATTCCAAATTATTTGGAATATTAGGAATATCTTCCAAAACGTGCTGAAATTTTGTATCTTTCCTGACCCCCAACAACATAATTCTAAACAAATATTCAATCTACATTTTATTTCAATTCTGTCAAAAGGGGATTAGAGAATTTAATTAGGAATCTATTGAGGTGTCATTCACCTATATGCATTAAGTACATGTGTTCAGGAAATGTGCACAATCAGAGGGCCGAGGTGAACTTTTGAAATATTACCTTTTTACACAGGTTTTTACACAGCAATTTAAATTCTGTTCAATAATATTTGTAATTTCTATCTAGCGGGTTTAGTAATTGGAAAATCTTTGAAATATTGCCACCATAACAGTTTTTGGGGTTACATGTAGGCCTACTTACACCTGATTATAGTACTATAACTGCGTGCCTGTATCTTACTGAGGTCAGCGTAGTTGTTGTAAATTTTGATTGCTTTCAGACTTTTAACTATATTAATTTTATTTTTTAACATTCTGTCATGTTTAATGAGATTAAGAGCTTAGTAGTTAAATATAAAGGTCAGATGCTACAATTGTCTATATTCTGTAAAAAGCATAATAATATTAGTCGATATCAATCAGGCATTGAGATACATATTATTTTGATAATAATTCAGCAATGTCACTTCAAACCTATGAGGTCTGTGATTGGCCAGATTTTGTACATTTTCCAGGATTTTTGGTCAATTTAAATACACTGCTCATACCCTGATTGTGCCCCCGCCCTGCCCTGCCACTCACCTGCCCCTCACCTGCCCCTCACCTGCCTCCGACCTCTGCCTCCGACCTCTGCCTGACCTCCCCTCTGACCCCCTCCCTAACCCTCCTCTGCCTTCTCCCTGACCTTCCCCCTGACCTTCCCCCTGACCTCCCTCCTGACCTCCCCCTAACCCTATCCACTGACCTCCCCCTCTGTCATCTCTTCTGACCTTCCCCCTGACCACCGCCCCTGACCTACTTCCTGACCTAGCCCCTTGACTTCCTCACTGATTTACCCCCTAAACTGCTAAGCTCCCCCTTGACCTCCCCCTTGACCACCTCTAACCTCCCCCCTTACCTCCACCCTGATCTACCTTCTTGAACTACCCCCTGATCGATTCCCCGGACCTATACCCCTAACATACTCCCCTGACCTCCCCTTCTGACCAACACCCCTGACCTACCCTTCTGACTTCACCCTGGCCTATCCTTCTGACCTCCCTCCTAGTTATAGTATATTTTTTATTTAGGAAACTAATATATAAACTTAAAGGTTCAATCATTAAAGACCTACCGCCCTGCCCGTACCCTTTCCTTACACTGCCCCTGCCCCTGCCCTGCCCTGCCCCTGCCCATCCCCTGCCATACCCCTTCCCCTTCCCTGCCCTACTTGTGCCCTGTCTCTTTGCTGCCCTGCCCTGTTCCTTCCCTGCCCTGCCCTGTTCCTTCCCTGCCCTTGACCCTGCCCTACCCTTTCCCTACCCTGTATTTGGTTTCCAACAAAGAAGAAATAGTTAAAATAGAAATCAATGCGTCACTATAATCTGTTGAAACATAACTATTGTCCTGTTATTTTTTCAAATCGTGAAGATAATTATGTAACATTTTGTGAAAATAGTTAAAATAAAACGTTTCTATTGTTGTGTCTTGCTGCCTAGATCTACTGATAGTTAAAAGTATTTAGTTGTTTCTCTTTTTCGTAATTTATGGTATCGAATAGACCTATCTGTTTCAATTTTATAACGCTGACTTTTCCAAATTTGACTTGAGGGAAGGCTCGTCGGATGGCATGATCAGATAAAGTCCTCAAGTCGTATACCAGAAAATCATACTGTGTCCAAGATGATGCACCTCTTTATATCTTTTGAAAAGTGAGTTGTCATGAAAACAAACTGTATGACCGGCGTGTACCAACATTCAAATCGTGCATAGGCTACTATTAATGGCAGCAGAGTCGAGCTAATACTTATTGGGTCTCTCTGAGTATACATATTTAAAGAAAATGAGTTTCCACCGATAATTGTACATAAAGAAAACTTAAATGTTCCGGGAATCCCCCCCCCCCCCCAAGAAAAATCAATAAACTATAGATAAATACATGTACAGTGGGAAGGTGAGGAGGGGAGTGCATGGGGCTCGTGGGCGCCCCTCTTAAATGTGCTCCTTTCCGAGGTCAAAAACATGTATCTATGACAAAATATTGCATCTTTCATCGCAGGGCCTTCGGGCCCGTCGGTAGGGGAAGGATCAAGACAGAGTGATATCATATTTACCCGGGTAAAAGTGGTAGGGAAACGATAAACAACCCGAAAACTGCAATACATTAAAAGATATCCTTTCAATCCTACCAACTTCGTGAGAGTTTGTTTGTCTCCAATTCCCTATGCAATTTTGATGTTTATGACAAGTCAAAGACAGTGTCCTTTACAGCGAAATGAGAATTAGACTAATCATTTGGAACGTTGTAATCATTCTGAGCGACAATGATGTGCCTGCTCTGCTGAAGTAGGGTGTAGCAGTGCACCTCACGACCTTGATGAGCCCTCCAAAGCCAATCAACACAGCCTTTTCTGTATTCCCCTTTTTAAAAACCAGGTCAGGTCTAACTATATCTATTTTGTAAGGAAAATGAAAAGTATGAACGACTTACTTCCTTCGATGAATCCTTGGCAGCATTCTGCTTGGTAACTCCCAATATTTTCATCCAACGATATTCTGAACTCTGGGTGCAGGGAAAAGGAACAGTTTTGTGTGAATTATCTCAGCCTGTATTCCAACTAGACGATTTTGCTTGAGATTTCGGAAATCGCCCGTAGGAATGATGGCTTATCATAGACATATCATTTTTTTTTTTTTTTTTTTTTTTTTTGATTGGATTTTTATCCAGGCTGAGTTCACTTTATTAAATGTTCTTCCACTGCAGTCCTGTGGACCATTTGGGTCCTGTGGACCATTTGGGCACAATTCCGTGCAGGGGTCATCCAAATGTCCTTTTACCAGGCTGTACCCCATGGGACTCGAACCCATGGGGTGTCAATGCCAACGAGTGGTACCAACGCCTCTGCGACGCTGGCCACCTCGACCCCCTCATACATTATTATAAAAGATTATGATTTTGTACTTCGAACAATATGGAGCATGCATGGGATTCCGTTATATTTATAAGAAAGATTTACAAGATACCAAATTCATCAGAGTAAAAATCGCCTAGTGGAATAGAGGCAAATGTCTGCGTGGTCGTCTGGGTCAAGTGTTTTCGATCAGTATTGTAGGCACTCAATGTTCCGGATGGGTGACTTCATAGTTACATAAAAAACATAATTTGAAGAGTATTGAAGTTAGAAAAAGGAAGGAATGCAACCTTGGTTTCAATTTAGTCACTGGGGGCATGTATGATGTTTGACTTTACTATACCTTTTGTATTACGTCTTAGATGTGTGAGATGCAACATTAATTTTGTTATGTCTTTTGAATTGGCATATACATGACCATTCCTCAAACGTTTAATGAATTGTATGTTATTATTGTTGTAAGAAAAACAGTTGATTGTGATTGTCAAATGCACTGATGAACATGCGTTAGAACGGCATTTAACAAGTGGGAGTACATCATTGAATTGCAGATGATGGACATTAGAAAACATGCACAGCCCTTCTGATGCAACTGATAATTGAAATGTAACGTTGACTAGTCAAACATGAGGCTTTTTAGCTTCAGGCACATTACTTATTCTTGAAAGAGGAATGCGACTTTTCTGGAACTATGCATGGCTGTATTGCTCCTGTTTGGTATTCATTACTCAATGATGAATTGGCGTTTCGCATGAATGTGGCGAGGCTTTGATATTTAAGTCCGTTAACCAGAAGATGAAATAACATTCCTTCTCAAGCATCTGCCCGTGAACACCTCATCACATCACCATGATCAAGTTGGTTTTCTTCCTGGCCGTCGTCGCCGTCCTCTGCTTCGCTGTAACCGAGGCCTGGCCGGAGCCGGACCCGGGCTATTCGGGTTACCATAGTTACTACGGAAAGGATTACTACAGCAAATATGGCAAAGGATATTACAAGGGATACGGCGGCGGAAAACACGGTGGACATAGTTCGGGTTACTATAGTTATTACTGAAGGCAAGTCAGGGTATGTAATGACATAAATGATTATTGTTAAAAGTTAACAGTAAACGGCTGGTAATTTTTTTTCAAAATCCGATTCCTGTGTTTTACAAGTTCTTCCATCGAATTAACGCGACAATTATAATATAAAATATCCTTGTGTCAGTCATCATTATACACACACGTTATATTCAATATCAAGTAATATATCATGAAATACACCCAGTTGGTATTTTGAACACTTCAGAGTCAAGCGCTGCCTTGCACTAGGAGAGTTTGATATTGATTGCCTCATACGGCAAGCGTCCAATGCAGAAATATGTTTCCTTTTCTGATAGAAGTTAAATGATATGTAATTTCTATTTTCGCAACAGCAATTTCTTGTATTCCATTACCAACTTTTGACAAAAAGCCACAAGTTGCTGAAAGTACCATGAATTCCTGTTTCATGTCAACATATTTTTTGAATTATTAATTATAATTACTACAGTAGGAAAATCATGCATTCGCATTTACACACGCTTTCAAAAATTAAAATGATATTATATATAAGTTATAGTTGATATTTGAAAAATATATGTACATGTTTGGGCAGATTTTCTAATTGTATTTCTACTATCTTGTACTGCAGCACCGACCTTGGGAAGGATCTGTCATCAATCGCCTTAACTTCTACGTGTATATCTAAAGGGTACATATCTAAATGGAAATAAAAGTTGTTGTATGACCAACATTTCTTATATATCATTGTGTAGATCTTGTTCAAAAAAATATAGAATGTATGATATGCTTTTACTCTACAATGATTCATAAATTCGGTAGACAGAGGCCATTACCTCAACACCATCTGCATTTACCAAGTTGGTTTCTCCCTTTTCATTACATAAAAGAGTACAAATATATAATCACAAAGTAGGGTTTTAAGACAGAGAGTAATTGGGAGCTCATCCCTTATCAAGCACTGATTCTTTAGACATCCCCTGGTGGGGCTGACGGACGCATCGGATCAATGCAGGGACAAACAATTTTCAATTTTCACATTTTCCGACCCGCTACCCCTACATGAAAATGTTCGTACAAAAACAAAAATTTACGTAAAAACGTACGTAAAAACGTGGTAGCCATGTAATTCTCTCATATCCGAATTCCCTTTTGCTTTATGTTGGGGTACCTGAAGGTTAAACCCTGCCCCATTTAACTTTCAAGTCGTATATTGATATACCGTTCTCGGTTCAGGATATCAGAATAATCATATTGCCATTGGAGAAAGAGATCCTTGACATGCCTTCTAGTGAAAGGTTTTTGAGACTAATATCAACATGTAAGGTAAGTGATAGGATTTTTCAAATGCTTAGCATCACATAAAAAATATAGGTCTTCATTTTCAGTCATTTGGACTGAAAACCCCTACTTAGATGGTGTTGATAATCACCATTGCCATTTAATGACCTGTGACACCACCCTTGCTGTCAGCTCTTATAAAGGCGTAACCACATTGTCTGACCCTTGCTTGTCCCTTCTAGGGTGGTGGAAGGTGGGGAGGGGGGGAGGGGGGTCAATCAAGGCAAAGGGATATCATGGGTTTGTTTATTTGATGCTGCCTTTATCATATTTGGAATAAAATGAATAAGAAATAGGGATAATATGTTTTATAAAGTAATGATACATGTAATGCCTACCAGTGAAAATGGCTTGGACATTAATTTATACTTTCATGTTTTTTTGGATAAAGATTAATGAGTATAGCTATTGAAACAACAACAATCAACTTATAGACATTGTGCAGATGATGTCATACATGCCCAAAATAGGTCGGGCGCCATATTGGTGATCAATCTACATTTGTTATAACTAACAAGCATTGAGCATTTAAATCACATATTGAAGTAAAACCCATCCTATACAAACCTAGGGAATCATAACATATGATAATGATTATTCATAATCTATTAATTTCAGACTTTAATTTTAGCCACGTGGTTATGATCACCAAAACGTGATCACGTGACCACGTTTGCACAAGGTCTTACTCTATACTCAAACCACACTGTCTCTCAGAAGACGTGGTGGGGGAATTAAGAAGGGGGACAGTAGAGGGAAGGAGGAGCAGCAGTTAACCCTTTAGATCCCACATGCTGCATTCATGAATTGCATTTTCATAGATTTTCTTTTGAATTTCCCAACTTGTCTTGTAATTGTGATGCTAAATGCTGAAAGTGAGATCAACGTCAATCAAATTGAATCATAGAAATGTGGTTTATAGCATTGGAAAGGAAATTAGATAATCTTTTAAACAATATATTTGCCATAGAGCGTTTGCCACTTGTTGTGCATGGCCAGGAAGTTATTGACTTCCGCCCAATGCTTTAGCATCGGAGGGCATAAACAAATTGGATTTTCTGATATGTTTTCCACAATTATGAACTTATTTTGTAATATATTGTAGCTTTTGGTTCTGGTTTACCGTAAATATGCATATTTTTGTTGGGGTTTGAGTTAAAAAGATAAATAAAGCGAAAATCTGATTATTTGGCATAGCTCCTACAGGCTGGAACCCAGCCAAGGTGTGACGTAACGGTCACGTTATGTAACCATACTTTTTTGGTTTGTCAAAGACTTACTAAAATGTCACGTAACTGTTACATTAATTTTCTGTGAGGTTGAGACCTAACCAAAGGAGAACGTTATCATAACGTTCTGGTGAGGTTAGTTCAAGATCAAATTAAAATAGAATGTCATTATAACATTCTGATTAGGTGAGGTCTAGACCTGACTTAAACAGAACATTGTTGTCACCTCCTGACCAGGGGAGGCCCCAACCTTACCTAAACAGAACGTTATTGTGATGTTCTGATTATGTAAGGTCTTAACCTTACCTAAACAGAAAGTTACTGTAACCATCTTATTAGGTTGGGTTTCACCCTAACCTAAACAAAATGTTATTGTGACATCCTCATTCAGTGAGGTCTTCACCACATCTCAACAGAATGTTATTGTGACATTCTTATTAAGTATCAGCCCCTTATAAATAACGTGACAAGAACGTTGTCAGTACATCACAATGTCACGACGTAATTGGGAGTCATCAAAAGAACGTCGCTGTAACCTAATAATGTGACGTAACAAGAACCAATCCAGAACGTTATTAGAACGTTATTAGAACGTCATATCCTTTGCTGGGAAGTCTGCATTTTGCTATCAATTCCGCGTGATTGATAGGGGTGACCGCGCATCTGGCAGGAGGTCTATAGTTATATGTTGAAAACTTAAAGTACTTTACTCCTTGGGAAAATATGGACAAATTATGGAAAAACGGCTGTTTTTCCAGGTGGCTACGGCAGGATCGGGGAGTACACCCACAGGCAGGAATGGCTGGATTGAGGTCTAAAAGGTCAAAAAAGTGGAACATAAACCAAAAGGAATCAAATCACATAACCAATTACATCCTCAATTAACACACAATAGATTGAACTTAGATCTTAAGGCTTTGGGGGTATACTTACTAATATCTACTATATGCCACCCCAAAGAAAGAAAACTATTCAGTTTGAATCAAGACACAGGTATAGATGTCACTTGTATGATAATGTAAAGTACACCAAAAGAACTGATACAGATAAAAAAAATCAGATAAATCTATACAAGAAATAATGAGAAATTGAAGAGAGGAAGTTTGAAATGGGAGCGGCCACGCATGAAGATAGGTTACTTCTATACAGGTTGTCATAAGGGTAACTGGAGAGCTCGGGTCGCGGACGAACTCGGGCCGGGAGAACTCGGGCCGGGGGCTAGCTCGGGCCGGGAGAACTCGGGCCGGCATCAAACTCGGGCCGGGAGAACTCGGGCCGGGACCCCCTCCCCCGGGTGGTGGCGGCGGAGGAGGGAGGGGGGGGGGGAGATGGCGTTGATAAGGTTGGGGACAGTGTGGGGAAGGGGAGATGGCGTTGATAAGATCAAGATCCCTTGTCCCCTGTCGAATTTAAGAAATGGCCCTGTCCCCTGTCACTGTTGTTTTTAAGCTCCTGTCCGCTGTCTAATTTAAAGTGAGGGGCCAGCTACTATAAAGTTCTTATGATCCTTGATGTCAAGGGAGTTGTCATACCAATTTTTACATGTGTACCTATAATATTTTTATTTTTATGAATGTTTTTGTAAATAAGGATTAAACCTAACATATAATGTTTAGAATAAACAGAAGTGAAATTTCACTGGCTCCTCTCTTTAAGAAATGCCCATGTCGCCATGTCGCATTTAGGGGTCTAGACCCATAGGAGGGGGGAGTGGGGCTGGAGGGGGGATGACATCTACAGTCTGTGACAGCAAACTATTTTATTATCAATTAACTATTATGTTGTTCCATTGAGTGACTTTGGAACCAAATAAGAGTTCGTCAGCGGCCCGAGTTCACCAGGCCCGACTTGGTCAGCGGCCCGAGTTCACCAGGCCCGACTTGGTCAACGGCCCGAGTTCACCAGGCCCGACTTGGTCGGCGACCCGAGTTCTCTAGTATTTGTCATAAGTTGTCTTTGAGAAAGCCTAAATTATGAGAGGGACTGTCTTGAATGTAAGCAAGTTCAATGATGTTTTGTTTAGTTCAAAAATACATTTCTAACCTTTAAAGTACTATTCCTAAAGACCGAATAATGTAGAAAAAATATGCATCTACAGAATAAGGCTAAAAGAAAAGAATATTGCATGTATCTATGAAGGAAATAAACTGTCAGAAAATTCCTATTACAACCCAAGACACAAGCTAAGGATCTATAAACCACACATATTTGTCATAAGTCTTTGTAAAGATATACAAATACAATATAACATTGAAGACCTTGACGTACGATGGCAACAATTACTGTTAAATATAATGTTTTTAGAGAGTAACAAGACTAGCAATGATATTGCAATGAATGAGAAAACTACCGGTGTTGTCACTAGAGGTAAAGAAAAATTGAATTTTATAGTACCTTATACTAAGTTAACCAGAGTGCAAATGAGCCCATTATATCGGGGAGGCAGCAACTACCATAAGAAATGCAGCAATTAGCATCAAATATAGAATCCAAAAGTGTGATAAAAAATATATCCCTAAAAAGTAAATGCTGATCTATTATTGCCAATTTGGGTATTAATAATGTTCACCTTAATTCATCTCAACTCATTAGCAATAAGATTTTGTTACCTTATTCAATACTGCTAACATGCTTACTGTACCATGAAAGACCTTACATTGTAAGAATTGGTCTTGATAAATAAAAAACAAAAGAAAATTATCATTCCAATTAAGGATAGATAAGGGGTCTCAGGGCCCTGTGCTGCATTTAGGTATATGCACAAAGAAATATCACATTTACAATAATATATCATGCACCATCTGAAAGTTCTCATTTTTCTCTTTTGTACCTTATATTTACAAAAACAATCGGAGAAGAATTATAGAAAATATGAATTTATAACTGAATTTTTCACTTTAATTTTTTGAACAGGGATATCTCAGTAACCATTACACTTATTAATCTGATACTTGGAATGCAAGTTCTTAGCATTGTCATAAAGGGAAGCGTGTCTCAAATTTTATATTTGGGTCCTGGTTTCCATTTTATGACAAAAAACGGGTAACTTTTGATAATTTTTTTCTACATTTTTTTCAACATTTTATAAAATCAAATCTAGGACCTATATCAAAATTCTGAGACACGCTTCCCTTCCAATATATCACAAGAATACACATATCAAATTTTAGGGTTCTATCTATGATAGTAACTGAAATATCCATGTTCAAAAAATATTCTTGAAAAATCAAATTTTTACTTTAACTAAACTGCATTTCAGTGACTTAATTTCCATCTCTTTTAAATTTTATTCACATACCAAAAGAGCATGTATACTGAGGTTTTAAATACTGAACATACTGTTTCTGAGTATTTAAAAATGAATTTGTCATCCGTCAAAGACTGCATGTATAGTGAATCACGCACTGTGACCCCTTGTCTATCCTTAAAAACAAAGATTTTCAAAAACCTTTCAGGGGTCGCCCAGATATACGCTACGGGGCAGATACAGGATTTTCAAAAGAAGGGGGTCAGCAAAAAGGCTAAGTACTTAAACGGCATGCCTTCATGCATTTGTGCATACACACATGACATTTTCCCCTCTTTTTGTAGTTTAGGGGTCTACCAAAAGGAGGGGGGAGGTCAGGACCCCCCAGACCCCCTCCTGGAACTGCCCATGGAACTGGAATTCAAACAATAAGCATTAGTGCACACATGCACAACGGTTTAATCTCTTTATATCGTCCGTAAAAAAGGAGGGTTGGGGGGCAGGACCTCCTGGACCCCTGGATGCCTCTACTTTGTTTGACTCCCCGTTATATTGCAACTGTCTTAGCAGTGCCATTACTTCTATGATAGAGTCACAGACAGATAACTAAGGCTTTATTGGGGTACTCTGACTCATTTGAGTCAAATTTCCATATTTGACCTTCCAAACAGACATTCTGACCTTGGGCCAAGATCAAAACGTCTAAATTAAGATAAGTCCACCACCCATGTGCATGTTTGAAAAAGAATTTAGTACTGATATTATGATGAAAACTTTTTAAATTATTAACAATTTAGTAATTTACCCTTTTAATTTATCAAAATTCCATTGTAACCATGGAAACAGGATGAAAAATGCAAAATCCAGCTTGGGAACAAGCATATTCAGATTCACCAGGTCCAAATTGTCTAAAATAGCCTTGTTCCCAACTTTTACTAAAAAATACCGCCTGAATTGTTTTACAGGCCTCTTTTCCAGAAATCCGCATAGACTAAGATAGCTGTTACTGTTGTGCTATACCCTACTGGGACCCTGGCTTACAGTCATAAGATGTCACATGACATTCTTTTTACAACTTTTGTTAAACTGTCGTCAATAGTGACTCCAAAATATGTAACTTCGCACGACATGCCTTATAATTATGGTACCTATAGCACCTGTATTAGTAATGCTATAAAACTCGGTTCACTTGAATCTTCTATTATGTGGATGTTTTTTTTTCTTTTTGATTAAATCAGCGGTCAGCTTTGATGAAGTGACCATGACAAAGTAAACCAGCCAAGTTTTGTCACTGTCTAATTACCAAGACAGTAGCCTGTCAACTTGTCAAAAAAAGCGTGTGTATTTATGACGGCAAAAATAAAGAGATCTGGTGACCAGCCTTTTGAATTGCAGATCGTTCATTCATCTGCTTGTCTAGACACTCACATATAGACCGTATATGATGTATGTATCACCATTGTATTCTTAGAAGTGGAACCTGTTAGCCAGAATGCATCCACCTGCAGCCCACTGATTATGGGTTGTCTTTGATTGGAATGTGACTATAATTAATCTATGGTTAATGAGGTATACCAGAACTGAACCTTCCTTTGACATGCATTTCCCTTGTGTCCGTATCTGACTTATTTATATGTTTTACTCGAGGGCCCTTGTTTTTGGTGCAATGCCTAAAGGCCTTTGCCAATATAGTATATAACGCTGGATTTCCTGAGTCAAAGCATCATTCTGCTCACATCTTTGTAAGCAAACATCAACACATTCAATATGTTCAAGTTTGTCTGCCTTTTGGCCGTGGTTGCCATTGCCCTTTTTGCTGTTGCTCAGGCTGTTCCTGAACCCGATCCAGGGTATTACGCCTATTATGGTTACTCTGGCAACAGCAAATACGGAAACTACTACAACTCTTATTATGGTGGAAATGGCGGTGGCCACGGTTCAAGCTACTATTCGGGATATTATTGATTCCACAGTCAGTGACTCCAAGTAAGTATGGTTTCATACAAGATAATGATATAGTATTGGAATCGTTACTAGGAATTTAACCATAAAGTTTCAAACAAGATAATTATATATCAATGGAATAGTTACTATTTGTTTTCTCTCTAATAAGTGATGTTTTGTTGTTTGCAATAAGGCGAAATTCATTAATTTTGAACTTTAATATTCTAAGAATGCGTATTTTCTTTTCAGCCGGCTACGGAAACGGGTACACATATCAACATAAAGCCACCTGAGAAAACATGTTATTTACTGTTAATAATAATAATAATTGGATGAAATAAAAATAATGTAAGAAAACAATGTATACTAAATAATTGAATTGTCAGCTTATTTTGTCTACCATTATGAGTTTGAATTCGCTATGCGAAACACGATACTACCTTAGACCAATGTTCCTATATTTAGCAAAGGAACATTTTGAAATTAAAAAGTACATTCATGTACAATAATATTATGAACAAACATGATCGAATTATGAGTCATTACCTAACTCCTTATTAATGCAATCTAACTTTTTTAAAGAATTAGTTTATTCGCAATTAATGTCTATCTTCCATAAATGTCAGCTACCCAGGTGTACAAAATGACAAAGTTTCAATACTGAACACACATTCGAGTAGCGTAGCAGTTTAAACAGAATTGTTGTGTTAGATGAATAAATGCAATAACGATATAATATTAAAAGCATTGCTAAGCTAAAACGTTACTTCAATGTATTCATAAACATCACAGATAACATGACTTATTACTCATATCATGCTATCATGAACTGTTAGATTCCGCCGAATTTTCGGAAATGTTTCTTTGCTTTGATTTAGGTAATATAATAATTTCGTAGAGTGAATGGTTTCTAGCTTATAAATCTAGTTTACAAAATGAAAACGCGTCAGAAGACGTTAGAATTACGCACGGCTTAACCTGAATGGGTAAGTGTACCGTAATGTGCAAGCTCAAGATTCTGATGGTTATATACCCTTCAACATAATATATTGATATCCATATATTGATATTAAATCATTGATTTATAGGGCTTTTTACAATAACTTTTCATGTACCCATATATACCACAATTTCTATCTTAACTTTTAATGTACCCCTTGAACATTACCGAATCAATGTATTTGTATAAGCTGTAATAATAGGAACAAGTCTTTAAAGACTGAATTGTATGAGCAGCTTTAAATAAACTAATAAAAAAAAAACAAATAAAAAAATGTAACTGGTTAATGTTAGGCAGAAAACGAATCTGAAAGATGCGGATTGATTTCTGTAACATTGATTTTACTGCAGATAAGAAGGTGGTAAAAATGAACAGCAGAAACAGGATTTGTATTCTTTTCCTAACATAAAACATCACAATAAATTCTCAGTGTGGAACATTCATACATTTTCAAACAAGGGATAGCAGCTAGCAGCTAGTATTTAGATTTGTGATACTATAAGGGCTTTGTGCAATTAAGTTCACGTGGCCAAGTTTGGGTTATCATTATGTGATATCCATGCGAAGTTGTCCTCTATCTACACTTGGAATCTCTCTTCTTTTTATTATCACACATATTTGATTTATCAGTTCATGTTTTAACCACTTAATTTCAAACTCATTGGAGTAATCTTGGCCAAACTGGATGGACAAAATGTTTTTCACAGACGTTAATGTTTTCCTATATCATCTAGCTTTTGATTTGAAACTTAAGAACACTTCAGAAATTTTAATCGGCATAACAGTCATAGATAATCAGTAGGAGAGCTTAATGAAATCATCTTCATTTCATCACATTTTGTAAACCAACAGAATGCTCTATAATAATAAGTTATGTGAAGCTTTTAGAACACCCGTTATGATGGTAACAATGCTTTTAGTGTCAGTTTGCTGAATAGTTTATTTTGTAATGTTTAAAATATCCAGCATAAGAATCGGATTAAGGGATGCGCTCGAGCGTCCCAGTGATATTGTGACGTTCCTCTGTAGTTCGGGGTTTCCAGTTTCTACCGCCGAGGGACGGGGGGGTTATTTCGGTTCTTAGCTGGGCACGGAGGCCGAGCAAGAAGCCGAGGTGTGAGATCAAGAGTCGTGCCTCGCACACGAGGGGGGCTGAGTGGGTAGGTCGGGGGATCGGTATTCGTTGAAGGGGGGAGGGTGTGTTGGTCAGATCGGGCCGGGGGGTTGCAGCCATCAAGCGTGGAGGACGGCGGAGGGCAGAATTGTTGTTATGGTAGGGGTCCAGGCCGGTGCTTCTATTCGTCTCTCAGGCCGGAACTAGGGGAGCTCTACTCCTTCATTCCCTGACCGGGAGTCTTGGGCCAACGGTCGCCTATGTTTTGGTAGCGTGGGGCCGAGCCGGTTGCACCTTAATGCCTCTGGTCAGGGGGTTGCCGCTAGCTATTTCGGGCTTCTTTGTCTGGCCGGTCTTCCTTCCTCGCGTTGCCGGTCGGGCAGTTTCGGGCCTTCGTGCCATGGTTTTCGGTCCCTAGGGCCTTCGGACCCCACACTATTTTAAGCCTTAGTTTTACAGAACTTTACCAATATTACCTCAATTTCCTATTTATTTAGTCCATATTAGATCATCTGATCGATTGAAGTCCTCCTAAGGAGCTATTAGAGGAAGAAGACACTTGTGAACACCAGGAATACTATGAAGGAACTCTTTATTTTCGGGCCTCACCACCCTTTTATACCTTAGCGGTCAGCTCTGATTGGTTATTTCATATCACGTGATCATAGTGATGTCACGCAGTCATACTGACGTCATTTCCGGTTTACATTATTCCTCGGGTTTCGGGTTTTGGGTTTCATTCCCGTTACATAACAATATACTTAAAGATCTACCGCATCGTTTTACATTCACATTCTTGCTTTGACACCTGATGAATACCCATTCATCACAATATCTTCCCGGTGATACCTTCCTTTTAAGATTTCGAATGATCCCATTTCTTTTGTATAATGTCTGATTGAATATGAGCCTATCTTTTCCTAACACCCTAAAATGGCATTCATTCTATTCTGAGCGACCTGGTATTACCTTCAGAACATTGAAAGACAAGGAAAAATAATCAATAGGTACGGCAGCTCAGATTTGGAGAAAACGGTGCTTTTAAATTTTTTTTTTTTTTAAATTCCCTGCAATGTTACCATATTTCACCTTTGAGGTTGATGCATTTTATCAATTATTGTGGTGTTCCCACATTCTATTTTTCTTAAGCCGCAAAAGCTGTAAAACTGTATAAAAGGTGAAGCCCGGGAAATGAAAACTTTGCGACACCAAGTTGGGATAAAACAATGTCCCACAACGACCATGCGACCATGTTTATCTCAAAACAGAAAGCCTAATGATACTTATAATTTATCATCTGCTGGATGATTGTATGCACACGTAAGCACATATACCGTATAAAATATACATGTGTTAGTGTGTGTTAGTGTGTGTGTGTGTGTGTGCGCGCGCGCGCGCGCCCGCGCCCGCACGTGTGTGTGTGTGTGTGTGTGTGTGTGTGTGTCTGCTTGTGTGCATGTGTGTCTTCGGTATTTAAAATGTTCCCTTATTTGCAAAGATTAATTGAATCTCTGAATGTTTGATTGTGCTGTTTCGCTAGTCGTGGTCCTTGCATACGCCATTGTGCAGATATATCTGTGTAGAAGCTACTGTGCAAACATTATAATGTTTCACAACTACATAGTCATCAGTCTTCATACAGATGAACCCCTATCATACTTCAAATAATGATGTTAATTATTCCATGTGATCACATTTGACAAATAAACAAAAACAGTTTATCCTAATTATGCAAGTGTCTTTTTTTTGTCAGATTGTGGAGATCAAGTGCCAAAGGAGCAAGTAAAGCACGATGGTCCAGTTCCTTCAATTACACTTTGGTACCTTACGCATATTGCTATTATCAACAGAACCGATGACTCTCACACAACTTTAATACACATTAGCAACATGTCGATTCACTTATTTTGGCTCGCCTATATTGGCTGCTAAGCCCATTTATTCAATTACCTCAGTATAACACCATTATCTAAGGGAGTTAATGTTGTAAGAGATAGAAATGCAGGAGTAATAAGTAGGTTGAACCCAGTAACTATGATACTTGGTATGCATAAGAAAATAATGAAGTTATCCGGGGGATAGATCTTTAAATTGCAGATAACATAATAATAGGCAGGTGCGGCAGATATGGTGGATAGGCATCTTCCCATAATCATTATCGCCCAAAGCTTTAGGATGGGCAAACGTCGCCTGCACAACGCATAGCTCTTGGCCACGCACCATTATAACAGGTTGTCCAGGGACAACAACACGATCAGATGCATAACGATGGGTTTGATCTCTGCATATTGTGTGATGTTTGCCCGGGGTCCTTGACAGGTGTAGTATATAAGCATTGCCACTTGATGGGAGACAATCATACCTAGTTCTGTCTAGCCTGAGTATACCTTACTGCACCATGTCCAACATGTTCAAGTTTGCCTGCCTCTTGGCTGTGGTGGCCGTCGCACTCTTTGTCGTCACCGAGGCTGTCCCTGCCCCTGATCCAGGATACTATGGCTACTACAGCTACTATGGCAAAAACCACTATGGAAACTACTACAAGGGATACTATGGCAACCATGGCGGCGGCCACCATGGAAATTACTATGGGGGATATTACTGAAACTCACAGAAGAGAATACTTAAGGTAAGTTTTGTAGTCATGGGTTTTGGGGTAATGGTCATTAGCTTCATCCTTTTATTGGTATTAGGTGTATGGAATTGCTTATGATTATAGAACCTCGCAATAAATGAAAAGTCAATCTTAAATTCCAGTTCTAAGGAACGATATAGTGGTCTCTTCTTTGCGGTCAGTTAATTCTGTTTTACGAAGAATGGACAACAATAACTGAAATACACATCACCAAAACATGTTCTGGCTGATAACATAATTATCATTATTTTTTTTAAGAACAAAGACTTATAAAATCGAATTATTTCCTTTCAGTAATACCTGAGACGAGATGGGGAGCCTGTAATGTCCAGGAGGCCTGGATACCAGTCTTTGAACATCGATCTTTATCTTGTACATATTCAGACACCAATAAATACTACATGGAAAGAATCGACCAATAGAGTCTTTTTTTACCCGCATCAGCTCGTTTTCAGACGCTGGTAACAAATGACATCCGTAAAGAAAAAGTGACAACACTAATGATTATCATTGTTTGTAAATGTATTCATACGAGTTTACATGGCATAATTATTAGGGCCTACTATTGTATGTGCTTTAATTCCCTATGGCAGTGATGAACTATGGCTAAATTACATACTTTTTTCATGGTAGCCTATTAGTTAATACGATGTTACATGAGGCTTGATATATATTCATAGTAGAATAAAATATGGGATCCGTTGCACACGTTTGAAGAACCTGAATTCGATTTATTTATACAAAAGAAATCTATGCTTAATTTGGAACACTACATACGCAATTACCTCGCTATTTGCCTAGATATTCCATCTTACTAAACAAACCTGTCTATCATACAAAGTAGTTCCATTTAACGGATTGGTGCTTGAGTAGTTTCTTTAGTAACATTTATCCATTAAGTTATGTATTGTATAAACAATATTGGTGCTAGTGTAGAAAATTATTTCTGATTTATTTTTGGGGTTACCATGGTAACCAACAACCCAATTTATTGGTTATCTATGATAATATGCCTTTATCCGTCATTAAAGGGTTAAGGCAAAATAAAAATTTGTTCTAAAATATAAAAAGAGCTATAAAGTACTAAATACTGGACTTCTATGGGCATCTACTACATACTCTGTATGCAGAATGTGTGAGTAAATGATGACAAAACTTCAAAATAATGCTATATCATGTAGTATCCACATTGATGCAGGGCATAAAATTAAGGTAGTGGATTATGCTAACGTCCTACATGTAGGACGGCAATAGAAAATTCTTAATATCTCTGGACATTATTATTTGATTTAAATAAAAATTAGTATGCCTATGGAGCTCCATAAGGTCTATCTAAAATTCAAATTTTGTTCTGAAATATTTATTATATCATAGGAAAAACGTACATTGATTTTTCAAATTTTCTATCATCTGTATTTGTCAATTTACCTCATTGTTTGTTGCCATGGCAACATGATGTTGCGTGGGATATGTTCTTATTTGGAATGTTTTCATGATCTATAGGTGTTGGGGTCATATTTACACTAAGATTTTAGATTGTATTCATATTTTGACTAACTTTAACAAGTAGCACAAAACCCATGGTATAGGCGTCCTACCAGTAGGACGTTAGCATAATCTGGGTTAACCAAAATGCACCAACCTACCGACCCTTTTTTTATCTGAAGCATGAAACCTGGTCGCAACTTTTTATTTAGATCCATCTATTTATTTGTTTATTTATTTATTTATTTTATTTTATTTTATTTGTTGTTTTTTTTTGGGGGGGGATAAGCCATAATAAAATAAAATAAAAATGATTACCGATACAATATCTTTACCGTTGGGAACAGATTACATCGATCTCCCTACTATTATTTTTGGCAGGCCTGCAGTATACATACAGATAGAAGTTATAGTTTTGTGTATTATCATGAATATCAAAATAACTACGTTAATAAGATACACTAGAATGACTTATTTAGCTGGTAATGTTGAAATATAAAGAGTAAAAAGACATGTTCAAGGTTAGTGAAACAATATCTATTCGCTTTAAACAGCTTTACTTTAATGTGAATTTTTAGGATTCCTTGCACAAAAGAAAATTGCTATTTCAACACATCTATACCCTATGTGGATTTCATGTGTTATGACACCTAGGCCTATTTATCAATTTGGTCAGGAAAAAGAAACCTCAAAATTGGTAACTACCCAAATCCCTGACCGGCTTGGGATGCAATCCTTTGCACGTCTACCAGCTCTACAGCCGACCGCTTGTATGGAGTGTTCGTTTTTGAGCGCGCACCTGCTTGGGCCACTCCTGCTACCTAGTGTCAAATTATGAAACCAAAAGGGTCTAGTGGCGCTTCCTGACGTTTTGATTTGAAACTAACGCGTCTATTAAACTTGTTCCTGGCAAACTGCACAAAGAAGGTGTGAATCACGTCCGTAAAAAAAATTGAACAATGTCGGCCACAACTGATCACCGCTTGCAACAGCTTGAAGCTGTAGAACGAGAAATCTCGACGGCTCTCCAAAGTGCAGGTACGTTAAAATGGTGGAAGCATATCTGTGGTTGTGCATGATTGTGTTATCCGTTGTTTTTAACTGGGGAATAATACGTAGTGTTTGTCCGGCTTCCTGACTGAGCGATAATGGGTTGCTTTTCCATAAGACTATAATAAGTAGTGATGACGGGTCAAAATTTCAAATGCATGCGATCTTTATAAAGTTGACATTTCCGTAAAGCTTAGAACAAGAGAAATTCATAACTGGTTGAACCAAACTAATATGTTGAATATTACGCAAGTTATTGAGTTTTGAAAATAAAAAAATACTATTATTTTCTGTCAGAGCTGCTGAGTGCAGGCTGAAATTTCCTTTATTTTCAAACTTCATGAATCCCAAAATTGCTTGAATATTTGGAAAGGCTAGATAAATAGTGATTGAATAAATGTTAAAATAGCACTGTAGGTGAAAAACTAAGGAAGATATGGAATTAAGAAAAACAAAACTTCATAAATGACCTAATTTGACCCTCATTTTGAGCCATTCTCTCTTCACTAAAATCAAAATCGCTTCAAATCGCTTGGCTATAACTAAATAAAACCAAGTGTACCATCATTGGGAGATATGTATGGAGGTCTGTATATGAGTTCAATTTAGTTCCCTTCGATTTTGCATATCGAAAAATTAATTCAAATCTTAAAAATCTATCTTTCTGAAATGTTAATTTCGAATTTAAATGGGATTTTCAGCTTGTATCAGAGCTTATACTATTCTGTATCGATTCCCAGTGACAGAAAAAATATTTGAAAGATATTTAACCATCCTACTTCCGTTTGGATAGGACATGATGATTGATGTTTTCACGACGGCCGCGATAAAAATCGTCGCCGAAATCCGCTATTTTAAGCACTAAAGACATCATTGCTGATATTTTCATGGCTAGAATCGTAATCGCCATTATTTTCTACATGGGATATGATATTTTTAGCACAAAATATTATAGATTAAACAGTTTATGAGCATTTTCGTGGAGGGTGTTTTCCTATAGTGACAGAATAGCAGAGCGCGATAAGCGCGATGGTCCGTCATTGCTATAATAAGCAAATAGACTAGGTCTACAGTGTATCACTGAAACTTGCAAAGAACAGTTAGCAGATCCAGTCCTAGATCTATGTCAGACCGATTCATTCCCAAGTGTATTACCCAGGTTGGGGAAACCACAGAAATTTTTTTATTATAAGATAGTGTGCTTTAGATGTTGACTCTGTAGGAGAGGCGTCAAAAGTCGGACGGTAGTCAAAAGTCGGACACTTTTAGTATATTTTTCACAAAATATGAAAAAATAATTTCTTTTCTGATTTCGTGCTGGGAATTGATTATCAATGTGTTTCGTGATCATGTTATAATCATTAAAGCTTAATATTTTGATTTTAAAAGTATTTGTTATACTTTGCTACAAATAGGCACATCATTTCATATATTCAGTCACCACCCCTGTGGCGTAAAACTAGCTGATGGCATGGCATGTGTGAGATTCAAACTTTTTTTTCACTTACGGTATGAAGATTGGACCAATATTTAGAAAGTTAGAGCAAAGTTAGAGCAAAATAACTTGGTTTCTCCCATAGGATCCCACGTTAAATGCACCACCAACCTCCGAGTGCAACCACTCCCAAAATTTTGGTGCCCTGTTTTACGACTCCCATAGACCAGTATAATAACCTAGCCTGGTTGCCAGGCCCACTACGCAGAGTGATAGTATTGGGCCCGGATTGGAGGTCTGGATTCCGCGCGGATAGCGCGCTGGGTTATCTACCGGAGCGCCCTGCATTGCTGTAAATCGAGTGAGCCGGTACAGAATATTCCACGTGGCTTTCTCTATCAGAGCACCCCGAGTCGCTCTGAATCAAGCGTGACGGTACAGAATGTCCAAATTAGTGTACAATTGCATCCGCACACACCGTTACGCTGCAAAAAGGGTCTACTCTAGAGCGCGCGTACACCGATAGAACGATTACTCCATACCTGGGTCAGGGGAACCAGGGTATATAATAACCCAGAATGTGCAGAATGTGATGACAGTAATGACAGAGATCACAGTGCACACAGTGTTCACAGTGCACACAATGATCACACAGCAATACAAAGGCACAAGAGAAGGGTAGTTCTGTTACATATCTAAGTCTAGACCGACCATTTTGGTTTTCATATCGGTATGCGGGTCTCAAAAAGGAGCATCACGCACCGAAATTTCGGGGAAATGGCGAACACTGGTGGTGAGTTTAAAATAGGATCCTATGGGAGAAAACATGGTGTTTCACTCTAATTTTTTAAATATCGCTCCAATCTTCATGCAGTAAACGAAAAAAAGTTTGGAGTCAATCCCATCCATGTCATACAAGGTCTCAAATTTTGCTAATATATCTAGTTTTTCCAAAATCGCTGGAATTCCTATTATCTCCATAGGCGCCACATGGCTCACTAAATTTAAAAATGACTAGGTGTCCTGCGGACACTCTGAACGGGCGTCATGGGTGTCCTGCATCATAAAACTAGGGGTCCCATTGCCTCAACCTTGTTATAAAGGTATGATTCATAAGGTGTCCACAGGACACCCTGAGGGTCCTGTTTGGGTGTCCTGTGACTTTTAGGGGGTGGACAGGACACCCAGGATGCTTGATTTGGTGAGCCCTGTGCCAACTTAAACAGGGTCACTTCTGGAGCCTAGTGTTTCACTGCGCGTTGAGGGAAATGCTGGGGATACCGCCCCTCCCTTTTCTCGGAAAGTTTTGCGTTTTTTTAATGTTACTCTCAGCCAAAAACAAATTAAGGAAAAATGTTCCCAATAGCGCCACCCCCCCCCCCCCCCCCCCCCCACACACACACACACCTTTTCAAAAGCCGGGATCCGCCAGTGCAACCCTTAGGCTTAGCATTACTATAGCATATAACGCTGAGTGTCCTGGGTCCGCCACTGGGGTTGTGTATATAATCATCAGTAGAGCTTGGGGTAGAGACCCCCCAATGTTAACTTAATCCGATCCCAGGGGAGGAACTGTGGATGGGAGGAGGGGGGGGGGGGTCCTGATGTTGCGGGTTGAATTTAAAAAAACGCATGTCTTTGTTGCTTATTTTTCCAATGTCGCATATCGAGTTTAAGAAATATCTACTGGGTATGTCACATGTCACATTGTTTTTAACTCTCCCTGTGGCATGTAAAATTTGAGAAATGTCCCTTTCGCCATGTCGATTTTAGTGGTCAATCCCCATAGGGGACCTTGCTGGCCACTGTGATGTCATGAAAAGTTCAATCTGAGCAAAAGATAACCGGTCTGACATAGGGGTGGATCTTTATGATAATATTATGTTTCGTGAGTCCAACCCCTATGCCACCAGTAATATCCTGCCCTTGTAAAAGCGAATGAATAAAAGATCTGTCAAATTAATGCTCCAGAGGGCAACGATGCCTGCCTATGTCTATTCAGTATGAATCATTGAATGCTTATGCCTTTTTTTTGTGTTGTCAGTAAAACTGTCAACAATCTCTTTACCGATATCGTCCCGGGTATATGTAATGTAGGTCTCCCTGGTAACGTATTCTAGAGTCTATGTAAATTTATAGCTTTGGCTGCAATTTATAAATGCCCACGATTTCTTGATCTTAGAAACTAACCAATATTTTTGTTGCATATTTGAATAGATCGAGATCTACCAGTTTAAATAAGACCACTTACAAACCAATATTTTTTGTTGCATATTTGAAAATATCTAGATCTACCAGTGTAAATAAGACCACTTGTTATCCTTACAGGTCAGGCCCTCTCTGAATTGGCCAGGGACAAACCGGCTAACAAGCAGTTGGAGGCGCACACTAGTCAGTTCCTGAAGACCCTGGAGAATGTTGAGGGCAACCTTTCGAAACACATCATGTACCTAACCCAAGTTTCCACAAGTAAGTCGGAAAACGTTTTTAAATCTGAGGTTGCCAAACGAAAAAGATTAAAGTAGACCCGGGATTAAACCTCACGGGTTTCGCACGCAGGAATATATAAAGTGATATGTACTACTAGATTACACTAGGGAATTGATCGACTCTATCCGTGCCAGGATACATTATTTCCTATTTACTGCATTGTTTTTGATGCCTTGCGCTATTCAAAGATATAATCATATAAATGTAGTTAAAGCAAAGGCATCAAAGGAGGCATACCGGATTTGAATTGTTCTTTTGTTGTTGTGCACTGGGGCATATAATTGGGCTATTAGCACCTCCCCCCTCATGCCTCCCCCTCCCCCCTCACGCCTCCCCCACCCCCTCTGCCCCTCAGGTGTCCACTTCACTTCTCATTGGTCACTCGTGTGGGTCGAAGTAGGAGGAGTAGGAGGGGTAAATGGTATGATTGACATCTGAGGCAAGTCATAGATGAGCAGTGGGGAGTTGAGGAGGGGATTGGGTGTATTGGATTAGTCCTTTCATGACCTACATAGCTCTTGCATAATAGTTTGATCACCTAGCAGACTTGGACGTAACTACAGTCAGTTTGGGGTGGAGTGGGGGAGGGGGGAGGGCACAACCTGGCTGTGCAATGGCTGTGGTAAGGTGTGGGTTGGGGGGAGTAGTGGAGCAGACTGGCACCACGGCCATTGTTTACTTCTTAAATTCTGCAAGGCATCTTCGGCCGGCTTATTGAGCCGGCCGAAAATCTTCAGATTTCTAGTTTAGAAATAAAATGAGAGAAAAATTGAATTTATCCAATTGACTGAGTAAAATCCCTGTTATCAATATATCAAATTTGCAATACCGTCACAACCTGGACGACCTTACGTCAGACAAAGAGGAGTTGAACCATGTTTCAAACTGTTGCGTTAGTTGATTGCTTGTTCAGAGTTTTTCAGAGTTTTTCACACTATAAAGAATAGGAATGAAATCCATCTGGAACGATGTTTCATTTTAGGAAATGGTTACTAAAATAAGAAGTTTCCGAACTTCAGCTTTTATTCGCCTAAACAATGTCATAAATCACGGTGTTTCATTTTAGGAAATGGTTACTAAAATAATAAGTTTCCGAACTTCAGCTTTTATTCGCCTAAGCAATGTCATAAATCACGGTGAACCATGTTCAATTCTTATTGACTCGTTAAAGTAATAAAAAGCTATTTCTAAACAAATGTGATGTTCATTCTTATCAGGCCAGCCCCACGAAGGATCGAGCTACGCGGCACAGAAGAACCACCAGATGGCCCAGCACCGCCTGGAGCACATCCGGAGCTGTGTCAACGAGCTGGACCGGGTCAAGACTGACCACCTGCGGGGGCGGCAGCAGCAGGCCATGCAGAGGGCCGCCATGGCACAGGCCGACCCCAGCCTACAGCGACAGATCCCACAGGACGCCATACAACAGCAACAACAGCACCAGCAGCAGCAACAACAACAACAGCACCAGCAGCAGCAACAACAGAGGGGCTTCCCTGGACAGGACGGGGCGGGAATGCAACGGGGATATGCACAAGATTAACCACAAACTTGCTGACGGGTATGGGAGGTAGGGCTGGGGGTGGGAGGTGTCGGGTTAACGATCTTGGGCAACTTTGAACTGATGGAGCTACAATTGACGACGTGGGGGGCGGGGGGGTATTAGAGAAAAGACTCACACACATATGAAAAAATCGCCTGATACTTCGGTGAAAGCCGCATCGATTTGACTGGCGTTCGAGCTGTTTTCTGAATATTAGCTTTTTTTATTTAATAAATTAATGTCCATGCAACTAAAACTCCACTTTCCGAATCTTATTTGTTGTTTTTTTCACTCACATCTTGTTAAGTTCACTAAGTACAATGCGCGCATAAAGTCTTCACTACTTACATGTAGTTCAGATCGGTTAGATCTAAATATCAAATCAAACCAGAAAAGCTATAAGACTTAACTATTGATTTTACTGTTGTATGTATTGAACTTTATGAAGACATTTCGATGTATGAAGTAGGGGATAATGTACACCAATTAAATAAAGTGGGCTTAATTCTCCATTTTGCAGCAGTCCCACTTAGCTGAAGTCATACCATAACATCACATTGTATGCATGATTTGCACATGAACAAAGGGTAACAGAACAATGAAACATATAGAAACAAACTTTTCATATTATGGACAATTAAAAAATGTATATATAATTTCTTTTGATTTTCTTAATTACGGGCCGATATTTGTGATTCAACAACAATGTGTCATAGTAATTCCTAACAAAATCTTATTTACCCTATTGTGTTATTGATGTCTATTTAAAATTTATTCTACCAGGACAGATTTTGGGGAATATTTCCAGTGTAGATATGTTTCCCTCCCCACAATGTTGGCAATTTCCAAACTCAAACACCACCAGGATAATTTAGGGTGGCCTCTTAAGTAATAAATTTCTTTATTGTGTTTTTTTTTTAATTTATTGACTGTCCTCAATTACAAGAATTGATCTTCCGTATTGACAAGGTTAGATCTGTAATTTATATAAAGCGTTATTTGTTCACCTACCTAGTATACGCATCAGACATATTGACAAACTATCATTTCCATTGAAAGCCTATTTTCTCTGGATTTGGATCTCTATATTGGTAAAAATGAATTTCAAATTTAACATCATATGACAGTTTTGTCATTATTTCGATAATTTGTTTTTGACAATGTTCAATAGATTTAGAAGAAAAAATGGTTGAATATTTATCTTGGTAAAAAAAAAAAAAAAAAGATCTATTGATGGAGTCATATATTAGATATAGATCTAGTAGATCTAACGCACGATGTAGCATTCACATAAGAAAATATAAAGGAAAGCTTGCACATAAATTCATGACGTGCTATTTTTTGTATAATTAATTTCACTCAAGTATTCTAAAAATATTTCAAAAGTAAAAAATTGAAAATTTCGAGGCCTTAGGGAATTATTGAGGAAATGAATTTAATTTTGGGAATTCCCTGAATGCTAGGCTGCTCAATACTCCCCTTGCTACGTCACACCTAAGGGAATTCCTTCTAAAGTTATTTTGGGATTCCCTGATTAATGAACAGTTGTAGATGGATATAATTTTAATTTATTATGAGTTGCATTAGGTCAGATATATATACTTTTTGTTAGAGAGCATATATCCCTTTTTACAAATTCTACAGGGATGGGGATTCCTTTTTAAGGGAAGAGGGGATTCCCCAAGAACTCCCCTTGCTACGTCATAAATTGGGTGGATTTTCCTTAAAAATGTGATAAAATACAGGTTTATTAATGTCCCATAAATGTGTGAAAACTAAATATTTTTCTTTCCATTTTGCTGATATTGATAGTCTACTGCAAGTTGTGAATAACATACAAAATTCAATTCAATGAAAAATTACTATCTTGCAGTTATGTGCAAGCTTTCCTTTAAGATCACGTTGAATAAAATTGTACTGCCATTTTCAATTAAATTAAATAATTAACAATTTTTTGGGGAAACTTTTTCCCTTTGACAAAAAAAACACAAAAACAACGTATCTGCAAGGACTAGTTCTGTGCTAGCTCTGTGGATCCTTCTATCACGGCAAGCAGTGTAATCTCATACGAGGTTAGGAGTAGAGAGTCGATCATTTGGCTAGTTCTGTGCCACATCGATTCCTTCGGACACCCGACAGACCGTCGACGGTAGTTCTGTTGTATTCCGCTGGGCGCGCAAACTAGGACCGTTGCAACGTCTTCTGAAGGATACGTTTTACGCTCTTTGAGTAGACTGAAGCTGGTTCCCGGTAGGTATTAGTTTTATACCTAATGTTCTACTGGTAACCAGCAAAACCTGAACAACTTCCGCTACTCAAAGGGAGAGAGCTCGCGGAATATGAATTTGATAATTTGAGAGTTTTAAGGATTTGCACGATTAAGAGGTTGGTTCAAATAATGATATTCAGTGAAACAACATTCTCGCTACAAATTCTGACACTCTTGATATTCGTTTATTGCCAGATTATACCTGAAAGCAGGTGCCCTCGACCGGCCCCACTTACAGTAACTTGTTACAGGCAGCGCAGCGGCCAGCACAAACCGCTATCTACTCGAGCCTACCGAAGAATAGTCCGAGAACGGCTCTGACCCATCTTCTCAAGTCAAGGCCCCTGTCGCCGCTACCACTCTACCAGTGCCTTGACCAGTTGACCTCAAGCATGCCCACTCCAGGGGAGATGGGGAAACCTGAGAAGGGCCTCCTGATAGCAGGGAACTCCCTGCCCTAGTTAAATTTTGACAGAAGGGATGACCCATTAACCCTTTGCCTCCCCGCACTTTTGGGCATTTACAAATTGAGACATGAAGAGGATAATTTGGGATGACCTTTTTAGGCTTTTAAGGATCAGATTTCTTAATGATATTGACAAACTATATATCAAATAAAAGCCCATATTCTCAGGATTCACAATTTGAAATCAAATTTCAAATTTTGTAAATCATGTGTCACATGACCTAGGTCATGTGACCTACATTTTTTCATTATTTCTATTAAATTTTTGACATTTTGCAAGAAATTTAAGAAAAAAAGGGTTAAATATTAATTTTAGAGAAAAAGTTATTATTGATAAAATGTAGGCAATACATGAAGGATTAAAATGCCATGAATAGTGAAAATATATGTCAAAGAGATCATTTAGTTATAATGTGGGAGTATTGGAGCATTTTTGTCAAAATTTGCCAAATAGGTCAAAATTCATCCAAAAAATTCATATAGCATCATTTCAAGGCATCATTCTACATAAATTAAACATGAATATATATTTTGTGGTACATAATCTTTTGCAACTATGCTCTAGGAGTAAATATATCTATCTAAAGATTTTGGAATACATTTTTCTCAGAACAGTTATCATTTTATAAAGAAATGTCATTAATCAAACACTGAAAATGCTTCTGCTGCAGGATTTTTGCATATTTTGCACAATTCAGTATAGATCTATTAGATGTCAGTTTTTATCTTCCCCTAGAATATTGGAATTTCCTAATTTATAAATTCCAATTAGTTCTTGGTCCTACAGGAGCCTTCACAAGTCAGAATATGTCACCACTATCTGAAAAATCATAATAGAAATTTGATAAACTGAAATTTTCAATGATTTTAGGCCCGATAATTAGAATAAATTCTATGACACTTTCATGTTTACCCTACATCTTCTAAAATGATGTCCTTTCGCATGTTGCTGCTTACATACTGAACTTTCTTCAGGTCTTACCAAGAACCAGCGGAGTGGATCATAACCAACCTGTCCATCTGTCTGCTGTTTTGCTAAACTGCTTTCAAGAGGACCTGTGGGAACCAGCAAATTGGGTCATGACCCCATTTCTTAGTTCCAGACTCATCCTCCATGGTGTAGTGGTTAAGACCTTCACCTCCAAACCCAAAGGTTGTGGATTCGAATCCTGGCGAAGCCACTTGTTTTCAACAAAATTGCTATATCTAGCCCTTCAAAGTCATCAAATCTTTAATTGTTGACATTTTAGATTCAATAAAATTCCCTGTTTGTGTTTGACAGGACTCCAACTTTAAATATCACTGAAAAAAATATCCAAATTCTTTAAATATGAGCAAAATAATGCAAATTTTATATTTTCAGTCACATATGACCGAAATTTCCATTGAAGAGAGGCAAAGGGTTAAAGGGCTTTCATTGACATTGGCTGGTTTAAAATTACCAACCATTTATATACCATATATGGCTCCATGGAGGAAAGGACACGCAGCCTTCTTACTTGAGGGGGTCATTTGAATATTCTTGGAGTCCCCCGGTTTAGGGGGCTTTGAGACCAGGGGCCCTCCTTAACGCGGTAGCGGCTGGGGCACTGGTTGGCGAGGATGCTCTGACCTCGCTACACTCGTAGTAGGCCAAGCGGCGCTAGGTTACACTCGTAGTAGACGTAGGTCAGGGCTTTCTCAGACTACCTCACAGGCGCTGTTCAAGCCTGTTGTCGCGCTGGGGTGGGCTTGCTGCCACTCCTCTTTGCATGTCCCCAAGTGGCAACGGCTGGGTTATTAACGCAAGGTCCCTAGAAAACTATCGGCCGTTGTGTGTGAGGCCCTGTCTATTACTATGGGACCCTGCACAGAACACCTGTCTTGATAAAAGTAGAGGTATAGACTATGGTCTCTACCTTCTCATAGATTCATAACCATCACCACCCTTGATAAGATCCTGGCAGTTAATTAGGGCATAAACTTTATGATAAAGTAACCAGCAACCAACCAACAAATCGTCACTAGGGCCTATAGTAGATCTATAGACTATCAACGAATCTAAGTTTGTATCTTTTGTTGTGTTGAATATTGGCTGTTACTGTTAGCCAAATAACGATCTTTATATTTTGATAAGACCCTAAAGGCAGGCCCTGCCTGGAAATATCACTTTTGTTCGTGAAAAAAAAAGATAAAAAGGTCAGTATCAAATGGGCTTGCTATAACCATAAGATAAACGAATTGCCAGGTTTCTGTTGTATTTAATTTAGATCGTATATTGTTACTTTCAGGGAGGAATTTCGACTTTGACAAGACCGCTCTGCATCTATCCCTTCAAATGAAATAACAAGATGTTCGCCTTATACCACAGTTCAGGATTTTGTAAGTATTCTAGATCTACAATCGTTTTTAATGCTGATACAGTCATGTAAGGATAGAGCCCTATGAATTGATAATGCTATCTGGAAAAAAAATATGATAAGACTAGCATCAGAGTGAAATGCCCATAAAAAGTAAACAAGGACTTGAATAAAAACAAACTTGGACACAGTTCCCTCCTGATGAATGCACGCACTGTATCTGGATTTAAATTAAAATCATGTATCCGGCAATATTTTGGTGTCCACCCCACTCTATAATGGCATGTATGCTTTTTGAAAAAATCATGCACATGCTGGACTCACGCCTCCCCAAAAGTATGCACCCGGCAGCCAATCGAGCACGCTAATGAATATGCTAATTTCCCTTCCATAACTGGGGCAGAGCCTATTGCTTGGTTCGATGGTGACCGATGTGCACAAATATTTTGAATAAAACAATCAGCAAACTAGTTCCACCCATGTGCGAGAACCGTTTAAGTAGACCGTTGTACTTTTTTTTTAGAACACCTCGAAGAAGCCCATGAAAGGGCGAAACTTGGTGGTTTTAATAAATAAAATTCAATCTTGTTAAACCAATTTGTTTGTCGTGTCAATTTTGGATACCTCACAGTTTTATTTTTTACAACATGCATTATAATTTCTAAAAAATATCTTGCGATACATTTAAAAAGAACCGAATCAAATCCTGATCATTGAACTTAATTTTTTCAACATATTACTCTTTCAGATTTAACCCCATTAACCAAAGGTATCCTGGGGAGCCTGGTCCTGTCGTCCGTAGCCTTCATAGTCCCCCTCCAGGCCTACCGTCACTGGTTTACCTACACCTATTCCACCATTTTTGAAAAGCACCAAGTAAGTCTTGAATACGTACTACATATTGAGGAGGAGTATTTGCATTTCACAGGTCACAGTTAAACCTTGTTATCTTAACCCGATTAGTTATTTTCAATCATATTTGATGTCTTGTCTCTTAAATATATTAGTATGCGACTCAATCAGTCAGTGCTCTTTTTAGATCTTTAAACAGGAGGTTAGTCAAGGAAAATAAGATGCATTTCTAAAAGGCTTTATCATTGCAATTTTTCATGCAGTATAGCAGTTACAAAAATGAATAATAAACGATCAAAATAATGACTTGTTTTTCTCTCCCAGTTTCTTAGATTTTTAACATGCCGAGCAGTCTTCTTAGATCCGAAAGACCTCATCTGTGCATCTATACTCCTGTACCACTTTCGTATTTTTGAAAGACGGTTTGGCTCGAGAAAATATGCTGTGAGTATATATGCTCTCCTATCGTTTTCGTCAAATTACATCGTCTTGGAGATTTACAACAATTCCTTAAGATATATCTTAATTGTACAGTTAAGGATAGACCCCAGTGATGGGGATGTGAATGGCGGGGCTTCCTTTAACCATAATAATCATATTTGCTTCCTATAGTAATATTAAATGGAAGGCACCATCAGGTAGTCAATAAATAACATTTTCTATTGATATAATTTGTATAAAAATCCATAGAACAATAGCTCTGTAAGTGGGTTGCGAAACTGAAAATCATGATATTCTCATTTATTTTTTGAACATTAATATCTCAGTTACTATTCAATTTAGAGCTTTGAAACTTTTGGTATATCTAATTGGGATATAGATGGAGGGAACCGTGTCTCAGAATATTGATATAGGCCCTAGTTCTATTTTTATGAAATGTAGAAAATGGTATTACAAAAAAATCTTTAAAAATTACCCGCTTTTTGCCGTTTTTGGTCATAAAATCAAATCTAATGGCATAATAAAAAATCTGAGACACGGTTCCCTGCCTATGAATGTTCTGAGGATGTGTACAAAATTGTATAGGTATCAGGCTAATATTAACCAAGATATCGATGTTCAAAAAATAAAAGTTCAAAAATAAGTTTTTATTTAATAAAATCCGGAATTTCAGGTACATTATAACCTTGTTTTTATCAAGAGATATAGAAAAATCTTAGCTTTAATATGATGTATAGCACGTTAAGATCAGAGCTTTAATAAGGGAGTTATTGATGCTTTCCTGAATAGGCGCCTCATCACTGGGGTCTATCCTTAATATGGATGCATAAGCAAGTAGGAAAATGCTATTGAAAGATCTAATTGTGTCCTTCTCAGCATTCAACATTGTCAGAATTATAGTCTTAATTTATAAAACAATCCATGAACTATAAAATCATCCCTGCTTACAATGTAGATTTTAACCTCTTTATTAATAATACAATGACAATGCCCGCATATTTTGTTCTATGTATATTCTGAATATTTTATCTACACATTTGAATTACAAATAAATGGAATACGTACACTTTCAGTCCTACCTTATCAGTACGATGGCCCTTACCTCTGTCTTGGAGCTGGCCGCAGTGTATCTCCTCAACCACATTGACTTGCCAGTGGTTTTAGACCCCCTACCCTCAGGGCCGTAAGTTTGTAAAATTTTATATTTTCCAAAATCATAACACCTATTTATCATAGTAGTTGTTTGGAAAATTACGTAAGAGAGATATATTATAAAGTCAGGGACTTATTATTCCCTGATAATTTGGTCAATTTTGATAATCTAATATGAGAAGTGCAACTATAAAACTATCCATTAATGTTACGCGAGGATACACTGGAGCAATATTTTATTGTTTTCCCCAGGTATATGAATTAATTTCCGAACTTATATTGACATTACGTTATACAAATCTTAAACATTTAATAGTTCATAATTTCCGGATATCATAATCATTATGCAGTAACAAAATTGTATATACATTACAAATGATTAAGATTAGTAAAGTACAAACCTTAGTTGTGAAAGTCTTCTGAAAGTAACATTATTTACTCTTTAACTAATAAACGTTTCTGTTACTTTTAGCCTAGGTCCAGTGTTCGCCCTTTTTGTGCCCTTCTTCTGTGATATTCCGCGGGTCGCAGTCACTCATGTCCTGGGTGTGCCTGTTACCGGAAAGTCGTTAACTTATATAATAGGATTACAGGTGAGTAAAAGCATATGAGAGTTGTTAACTCACTTCTTAGAATTACAGGCAAGTAGAAGAGGAAAGCGATTAACCGTGACTTATTATACTCATTATTAGGTGGTTATGGTAGTCTGATAGCAGTGAAACTGAAAGAAACAATATTTTTCAAATTATTTTAGCTCGAGTATTGAATATGTATTATGATAAATTGAGCTATTGTTTTACGTCAGAAAAACACCCCCAAATTAATCTGAATAGTGGAAATCCCTGCACGAAAGAAAATTGGCATTAAGGCGGCATTGAATTGAATTTTCCTTAAATCCTTTTTAGGCAGTATGGTAAGGAAACTAACTTCTGATTCTGATTGTTTTGTTTTTTCAACCGAAATGTATATTCCATGCGTTTACCATTTTCAGATCGCAAGTAGTTCTGCGGAGTCTATGTTGTTGGCAACGTGCGGCGTGGTAAGTAAGACCTTATGTCATGAACTAGTCATCATGGAAATATGAATAATATTATATGATTAAGTTTCAGTTTTGAAAACTGCGATGAGCGTTCACAAATAATGATTGATAAAGCTTCCCAAAACTGCAAAGGATCCCATTTCATAATATACAATCGCCTTCAATGAGTTATAAAAGCTTTGAGAAACGTTTCATAAAACGACCATTAACATATGTGTGGCTTAATAGTTTGATATTCAAATATTTTCTTTTACAGTAATCCCAATGTACAGTTCACCAAATTTCAAAGTGTTTTTCCCCCTAGGTTGCTGGCCTGCTATACAAACAAAATTTCCTCTTCATAAAAGACGTGGTAACTGTACCGAAATGGTTGGGGTCGTCAGCATACTGGGCGCTCGGCTGGCTCGTGCACAGCCCGCCCCCGACCGACACAGCCGTCCCCATGGGCGCCACGCTCGAGCTCCAGCGCCAACAACAGATGGAGCTACTGGAACAACAGATGCTCTGGGCACAGATGCAACAGAGACCCCAAGTAAGCTGCTTACAAACGATTATTTTAACAACCAAAATACAAAGCCATAGAGGTTTAAAAAAAAAAAAAAAAAAAAAGTATATAAAGCTAAATGCCTATCTTGAATTGTCTTCAACTTTCAACAACCCTGGCAAAAGTCTTGATTGTTACACGCATATACATTAATTTTGAGGCTGCTAAACCTTTTTTCTCAAAGAATTATTCGATAAGGACGTTATTTATCTACATTTCATAACTTTGCAGAATGGTGGTTTTGGTTTCTTTGGAAACCGTAATGGGGCCGCACAGAACGCAAGTAAGTTTTGTTTTTCAAAATATTTATACAGCCGAATAAACCTTTCATCATTTTGACGTACATCCGTAAAACCTAGACAAAGAGATTAAAGATGAAACCTTCAACTGTATTTAGGAAGAAACGTGCATAACTTCTGTGCAAAGAGAACATTATTATATTTTTTACTTTGTGGAAAGTTTCATTTTATTTGAAAAGTGGTTTTAATATTAAAATTATAAGTATAATTCCTGGGTCTAATATATTTTTATTTTGATATGCGGTAGTAATCATAGTAATATCTTTAATTGTGAGAATAACTAGACTACCCGAACTCTAATCTCGCCAATAGAAATCAATAAAAAAAAGTCCAATATTTGGTCCTGGCCCAGACTGCAATTATTGCAATAATCGATATAATTACCAATGTCATAATTGCTTTACTCGTACTTGTATGTCGTACCAAGTAGAACTAAATGTACACCAATGATACGGTAATGTACTCATCAACTCAATTTCTGTATCAGAAACAAGTAGTTTAAAGAATTATTGTTTTATCTTCAGACCTGCCAGCACCGGCGGCCCAGCCTTCTGATGACCAGATCCAGCGTCTGGTTGAGATGGGTTTTAACCGGGACAGCGTTCTCAATGCTCTTCGTGTGACTAACAATGACATTACCATGGCAACCAACATATTGTTACACGAGTCGTAACCAGGACAGTGTCCTGAATACTCTCCTGTGACTAACAATGACACTACCATGGCAACCAACATATTGTTACACGAGTCCTAACAAGGACAGCCTCCTCTACGCTCTCCTTGTGACTAACAATGACATTACCATGGCAACCAACATATTGTTACATAAGTCCTAACTGGGACAGCGTCCTGAACGCCCTCTGTGTGGTGACTCTTAGTGACAGCACCATGGAAACCAACATATTACTACAAAAGCCCTATCCAGGACAGCCTCTAGCCCTCCGCGTAATTCACAATGACGTGGCCATGGCAACCAACGTTAAACTACACAGGTCTTGCTGCTATTTCAGGCCAGTAATCAAGTTACATTAGGGCCTAGAATGCTGTTTTGCGACTATCAATGGTTGTTTCATGACACTGTAAAGTGCTTTAACGAAACAATCATGTTTTATATTCAGCATGGGGCCAGTGGAGAAACCGTTTTCTTCATGGTTGGTTCACAAATGGATCTGTACCACGAGAGGCCATGAGAACACGTTTTATTTTTGCTGTTGTTATTCTTGAAATACAAGACAATCTTGTTGTGAAAGATTGAAGAAGGTACTGCGGAAAATCGGAACCTTCGGCTTGTTATATTGGTCAATCATGTACCGTATTGTAGCTACATCTTTCGCTGTACAATGCAATCTTGTACAAAGAAAAGTCGGGAGAGCTGTTTGTTTGGTTTGTTTAACAAAACGGTAAGGCACCATGCGGTTGTTTAGATATTGAAGTTTCGCGCAGTTGTCTATATGATATTTTAATCCTCATACCAACTACCAAGCGCACAGAAGTATTTTTCTCCCAGATTTCAGACCTGTTGATCGCTAAACAGCGACGTTCTTTATATATAATGACTAGGGATCCTGAGATACACGAGGTCCACATATGAGGTTTGGCAGGGTCTTCTACAAAAGGTCTTGTAAGTTATAACAGTACTTAGGGGGAAAGTTCTGGAAATTCTTGTAGTATAGGAGTTGGGTTAGGGATGGAAAAATGATTGTAGGACCCGACTGATCTCTCGGTATGATCCATAGTGAGAAACCTACTTGCCAATCTGAAAAACGTTATTAAGCAATCTTTTCTCGAAGAGCATATTAACTGTAGTTTCCTCAGTTTGTACAGGATATTGGTAATATACTACCTGCAAGTTTCTAGCTGTAAATTTTACTAATTCAAGTCAGACAAAGAATATATTTGTTTAAATATTTACGTTTGAATATGGCAGTGTTTTAGATATGAGGTCTTGTGCGCGAGGAGTAGCATTTATTAATGTATTTTACCGGGGACAAAAGTCCCTAACAGACTTGAATGAATTAAATCAACTTGTAATCGGAGACCTTATGTAAATAGATTTTCCAATAGGATATCTAGTCACTGGGTTTAGATTTTTTTTTAAATCTGACAACTTCTATTTCGTACTAAAACGACAAACTGTTCATAACATTTACTGGACAATGGTAATTGATCGTTTAGTTCATATCAAATATCAAAATATAATCAGTCAGTTTAGTAAATTTGGTTATTAAATTTCAGGGCTGCCACTGGCCCTTAATTCCCTACATTTTGAGCTCTCCATTTATTTCCCCTTTCTTTTTGCAAAATTACCATATCTGCCCTATATTTTTAAACTTCCTGATTAATGGGTAGAATTTAAAAGAAACAACAATGAGCTGAATATAACCCTCCAGCTTCTGGGGGCCTTCCGTCCCCGAGGCCACTGGCATTTATTGGTCCATATGTACAATATATGGAATGTTTGCCAATAGGGGTCGGAAGTGGTTTAAGCCGGACACCAAACTGCCCAATGTGTTGATTACAGGTACAAGCAGTGGTCACGGATGACACGCCTGACTGGGCAGATCACAGGTATCAGTGCTGATGGTCACAGTGATCCTCCTGTATACACCTGGCTGGGACCAGTCAGGTCAATTTGCACTGCTATTTGCTGCACATGCCCTGTTATATCCCTTTCTCACATCTCTTCTTGGTTTCTCATTCGATCAAGCTCTCATTCAATCGGAACACACATTCCTTTGAAAACAAATGTAACCTGTTGCACTGGATCAGCACCAGTGATCATGGTACAACATCCAGTTTCTGTGTAACTATATTTCCTTGTCATGTTTTATATGCTCTCTAAATTTGCCCTATATTTTTATCAGTTAGCCCTAGATTAAGCCCTACATTGTGACGAGACTCCAGTGGCAGGCCTGACAGTTGTCATACACACATAATACTAGAAAGTTATAGCGCTGAGCCTTTTCCGAGTTTTCAAATGTGATACCAGTTCAGTTTGGCAGAGTTAATGCAGGTACATTTAAAACGGCAAACAGTGCTTAATACGACTCACCGGCAACTGATACCATGACCTTTGAAAAATAAAAATCATAGGAAGTCTAATTTTCCTTTTAGATATTTGAGAAAAATAGTACAAGTATGTACAACAATCCTTTCAATGTAATTTATTGAATGATTTATTTATTCTAATTAATTTGTGAACAAAAGCATTTAATAATGAAGTGCGCATTCGCGTGCCGTCTCTTATGTTTAGAAACAATATGACGTGAATTTTCAAAATATATTTTAACATGGAAAAGGTATGGCAAGGAAATGAATTACATGAAATGTAAATTGAGAAATAAAGATTTTCATAACAAACTGTGCACATGTCATGTTATTCATTATTATGCAATTCGTATCAACAGCGCCCTTGCGCAAAATGAAACCTTTACGCACCACTATGACTCATTACGTGTAACAATATTGAAGGTCTTGTAAAGGTGACCTCTCCATTACCTTTAATGTACTATATTGGTCCCATTTACAAACTCAAAGCTAAGTACGGGTGATATGCAGCGATTTATACTTAGTTGGTGCGATAGGACGGTAATACATTCAGACTGACATTTAGCTTAATAGCCTATCCTTCGTTATCTAGAAATTCATACAAAAACAAAATATGAATTGTTATACAAAGTTGACATTATGCAAGCTTTGACTTGACCTCGTCCATTCGGTATTCAATGAGATGAAGGGCACATTCGCTTGCCGTCAGCAGCAGCACTTCGTAGCAGTTAGTCGTGTAGCAAAAGTTTAGTTTTTCTTCTTTTAAAATATATTTTTACACGACGTTAAAACCTTGGGTGCCCAACTATTCTCTACAACACTACGTTTTTTTCTAGGTAAAAATCATTATTATACTTTAACCACCAAGGTAATTAAGTATCGAATAATTCTAATGTAAATCTCACCTATGAACGAATTCTTGTGTTTTTGGAATGGATATTATAAATGACATGGGTAGTACGACTCAAAAGCGGGGCTATCTGCACTGTTATTCAAATACTACAAAGAACAGGCGTATCAATTCATTTTGAGATATGAATCGTCCAAATTAATGCGATACATGAATCAAGGCAAAACATTTCCATAAATACAATTCCTCCGATTGCTTCATATCCACTGTAGTGTTTCTTTCCATACTAGACTTTTTTTAAAGGAGTTATTTAGGTTTATGTTCTTTTAAATTTAACAACTTTCCTCTTGCAACTTGATTATCACAGGCGTAGCATGACATTGTAATGAACAAAACACTCTTAACTGGTAAATTATGATCGGTGTGAATCATAGTTCTATATTTGATAAGGTGAACAGCTCATCACACAGTACGCTTTTTGCACAATATCACATTTTAAAAGATACACATTAATAAGATGGGGATTTGTTGTGTACCATTGAATTCATCAGCTTAAGCTTGGCAAGAACAAACATACCGGCAACTCGTTGCTCTACAGGCATGTACCGTTTATAAGCCGCGGTTTTTAATCAAAGACGTTATTTCTGATATTAGCCTAAAAGTGAAGGGTGCAGCTTATGATAGGGATTTCACCATAATAATAATACATGAATTAATTGCTTTAATTATTTTTTGTTCTTATAAAGCCATTCCAATGTTATAATCTCTTTAAATGTGTGTTAAACAAACGTACTTGTGATACAGACAAAATCTATCTGAAGCACTTAATAGGAATTGTCAGAAAAGTTAAGAACTGACGTGTTCTCCATCTTCTTGTGCCTTGGTCATCCGGTGTTAAGGGGTCGAGAAAATCATTAGTATTAGACAAGCAAGAAGATCAAACCCGCCTGAATGGATTGGTCTTTAGTTCCTGAAGAAGGCTATGATGTCACTGAGCTGGTGTCTTAGGATGTATTTATGTCTCTTTAGTAGGAACGAGCCAACGGCAAGCACGGCTGTCACTTTGAGTGCTGTGACACAGGCATCAACAGAGGGCGCAAACCGCTCCCAAAGAGTGTCTTCAAACGGCAGTGCGGGCACCTCCTGTGTGGATATAGACGGAGAGAGGGTTAACAAGGGGTAAAGATACATAGATGGTTCAAGGGAAAGTTAACAGCCTTAGGGGATAAGTAAATATGGGTTAAAAAAAAAGAGGAAAACTGGGTTTTGGTGTATAAAACGATCATATGTTTTTGTTATTTTTTGTCTAATAATAATTTGTCTCCTTTAATTGTACTTTTGCTGAATTAAAAAAAAACACGGGGAAACTAAGCATACCGGGAACTCGGGTTCCTCCTGCCACACCTCTTCCTGCTGCAGGAGTCCAGCTGCAGCGAGCACCTCACGAGCCGCTCGCTCCCCGCCCTCGATCGCCCCGTCCATGTAGCCGGTCCACCGTGTGGCCGTTTCCGTCCCCGCAAAGTACACGCGGCCTATGGGCGCCCGAATCTCTCTATGAAAAAAAGAGGATATTTTACAAAGGCCCTTAAGCAGCTGTTAAGGTCAATCTCTAATGATGTGTCAGTGCCAGACTAAGGACGGGTTTTTCTAGCCTTAAGTCTAGGCTGACTGTATGCTACTGACGCCGCCTACCATATCCATCTGTGGCCTTCACTAGCCGTAAGAAGCGTCTTTCATGGAGTGCACGATGGGTTATACTAACCGGGATGTTATATTGGGAGACAATTCTAGATGCATGGATCGACGTGAAAACGCCTGGTTGTAGGCGGCACATCAAATTTATCTTTAAATGAATTTCATCTTAAAGATAAACTCGTACAAATATAACAACAGAGAAAAGTCTTCCTATTTATACAAACCAACACGAGATGGTACACATAGAAGAAAGTTCCAATCAAAAGTCTTTTCCAACCGCAATTGTAAGGCCTTTCAAGACCCTCCAAACGCTACATTTATTTTTATAGGCATCGCATTGCGTTTGACTTTCCCAACATTTTTATTTGCTTTACACCTGCATTTTTAGAAAATAAGATTTCTCAAAAGATATCAAATCTAAAAATATATCATTAGATTGCCTGTCTTTTTAGTTTTATTCTATTTTATTCTTTTAATATTGTTCATCCTTGTTCTGGAAAAAACTGAGTTTTTTTTTAGTTTTTTTTACACTTCTGGGTGGACAGAAAATAATGTTGCCTGTCTTACCGTCCAAAGCGGGTCATGACCCCCGGCGGGTAGGTGCTCGTGTAACAACCGCCCGAGTACTCCTCACTGTTCCAGTCATTCTCCTCATAACCAACCGGCTGCAACCAAATAATAAACATCAATGATCTTTTGTTTAAGTTTGCGACAACATTTTGAAGGTGTGTTTTGGTTGAATACTAACTGCCCAGGTGTATTTCTAGGCCTATTGGATGTAGCCTCAACCCTAATAAGTAGAATTGCCACATTGCGGCGCCTGTAATGGAGAGGTCACTCCCTCTCACAAGGCTTGATGTTATCTACAAAAAGGCCCCATACTTTCAGTGAAAGACCCCCTCAAATCCTCTCAGAATGGCCTGGTGTTACTTTATGTCCACATCCTTGACAGTTGTTGCTTGGTTGAACCATTTCAGTATTCAGCTTTCTTCATATTTAGGGAGATCTAAACACACAAAAGTTGTGGACCAATCCTAACTGCAGCGCTAACCACCAAAATATCTATTTCTTTTTCAATTTATCAAACCAATAATATTCCAAGGATAATGCATGCTTCCTTAAATAAACTGCATATTGCATTAACGAAACAATGAAATGCCCGTCAAATATATATGGGTATCAACCTCCTTAATGGAATGGACATAATTATTTGTCATAATTAATTAGTTATAATTTACGTTGAGAGCTTCTTTGGAGCCGAAAATCCGGGCGTAGCATTCGCATGTGAGTCTTTTCCGTTCTTCTCTCGTCAAACCCGACAACCTCCGGGCATGGTCGCCCATGATGAATCTAAGAGGGGGATAAACAAATCATATCATGACCTTCCTTACATCAAAACGGCATTGTTTCCAATCCCTACCAAAGCCATACATATTAATGCTAGCCGCCATTGGATACCAAGTGAGCCAGAGCCAGGGACATAATGCCAGATGGGATGTTTGTGTATCAACTGAAACCAGTGTAATGGTAAAACGCTAGATACAATTGATAAAAAGATACCGATGATATTATGTCACGTGTTAAATACTGAATTTGTTCATTCAAATAACTTTGGTTTCAGTCATTTTATTCAGCAAAAATACAAGGGCTTAGGTAGAAAGAAGGTAGCTGTTTGATGAACCCAATACTGGGCTGACCTTGAGTTACACCAAAACGACCCCCGGAAAACGACCCTAACTAATTTTCGACATCCTACAGGTCTCCATCCCTTGAGTCTCTTTTCCCCATAATATGGGAATATTATTCTGACTACAGTAGGTACTAGATATTTACATACCCGGTGAGGGCGGGCAAGGATCCATCTGGCTTACAGTCATCGACTGTGTTACCCACAGGCTCTATTCCATCAGCCGCACTCGTAAAACCACACATTCCTGAAAGTACAAAACAAGCAAACCTCTAGAACCAGAGCCTGAGTTTATGTTCAGGCAACAATCACTGGATTGGTAAAAGAATTGTCGATTTTGTTTTTGAGTAATTCAGCACTCAAAAAATAATCCCATCCACATATGCTGCACAAAGGTAGATAGTAATTCACTTTGCGCATGAAATTAGTTGTATAGAGATATAATGAAGAGAACGTCAACAGTTGTAAATAAGGGAATTAAAGAAAGTATTCCAAATTATAGGAATTGTTATATCATATAGTGTAAAGGTAGCATGAGCTGCTGGTAGGTGTAAATATACCTGTCGCGCAATAGCAGACAGAATGCATCTCCCAGCGATCGTCGATGCTCGGGGAAAATCGCATTCAGGGGTCATAACGGCATTCGGCAAAAATATAGGAATTTTTATAGGAATTTTTTAGCAAAAATATAGGAAAATATAGGAGTTTTTGGGGCAAAAATATAGGAAAATATAGGAATTTTCGACAGATCTTTTTCAAAGATATTCTTTGATTATATTAGAAACAGCCATTTCATAGGCATTTGGTCAGTTTACAGACTAATTTCAAAATTACTGTGGGGTTTGGGGGTAAACCCCAGGAAAATTTTGAAAAATTAACACCTCAAATGTGAAATCTGGGACCCTCTGAATGAACTCAGATATCTACAATCTGATTAAGAATAGCACCCATTTTATGGAATCTTGGACACTCTTAGCCAAGTAGGATACTGATTCCTTGAAGTTGAGATTTATATCTACTCTTGAGAATATCTATTCACTGGGGGGTATGGGGGGCCACCCCCAGGAAAATTTAGAAAAATTAACACCTCAAATGTGAAATCTGGGACCCTCTGAGTGAACTCAGATATCTACAGTCAGATAAGAGTAGCACCCATTTATGGAATCTTGGACACTCTTAACCAACTATGATATTGCTACCTTGAAGTTGAGATTTATATCCACTCTTGAGAATATCTGTTTACTGGGGGGGTGGGGGGGCCACCCCCAGGAAAATTGTGAAAAATTAACTCCTCAAATGTGAAATATGGGACCCTGGGAGTGAATTCAGGTATCTATAATCTGAGAAGAATCACGCCCATTTTATGGAATCTTGGGCACTCTTAACCAACTATGATATTGATTCCTTAATGTTGATATTTATTTCTACCTTTTGAGAATATCTATTCACTGGGGGGTCTGGGGGGCCACCCCCAGGAAAAGTTTGAAAAATTAACCCCTCAAATATGAAATCTTGGAATCTCTGAGTGAATTCAGACATCTATAATCTCAGAAAAATAACACCCATTTTATGGAATCTTGGGCACTCTTAAACAACTATGATATTGATTCCTTAATGTTGAGATTTATTTCTACCTTTTGAGTATTTATTCACTAAGGGGTCAGGGGGCACCCCTAGAATTTTTTTTGAAAAATCAACCCCTCAAATATGAGATCTAGGACATCCTCACCAGTCGGCCCTCACCCTCCCTTCCTGCCCTGAGTGTCCCTTGACTCTGACCTAGCGACCCTTACCCTCCCCTCAAGCTCATGCCCTGACGATCCCCTGACCCTGACCTGATGGCCCTTACTCTCCCCTTATGCCCTGACGATCCCGTGAGCATGACCTGACAGCCCTTACTTTCCCCTCATGCCCTGAGGATCCCTGAGCCTGACCTGAAGGCCCTTACTCTCCCCAATGCCTTGAGGATCCCCTGACCCTGACCTGAGGGCCCTTACTCTCCCCTTATGCCCTGAGTATCGCCCAACCCTGACCTTTGAGCCCTTACGCCTGTATTCCACTAGAAAAAAAACACAAAAGTAGGAGGGGTTAGGGCCAAACACTGTGAGTCTGTCAATTTAATTTTTACATCTCACTATGTTTGTCATGTGCCAAACATCATTACTGACCGCCAAAGGGCCAGAATGGGAAGCAGAGGGCTGGGAGGGGAGGCACAAGGCAGGGATGGGGGAAGGGATGGGATTTCTCCCTCTTTTCTTCTTTTCTCCCCTTTCTTTCTTTCTCCTGAGATTTTGTGATATCATTCTGATTGACTTCCCAAAATATTGCAATTTTACGCAAAACATCGGACTTTTCTGAGAAAAATATAGGAAATATAGGAATTTTTTGCAAAATATAGGAAAATATAGGAGTGCCAAAAAAATATAGGAAAATATAGGAAATATAGGAAAATATAGGAATGTTATGACCCCTGCGCATTGCGCCTTTTTACAATCAGGGTTCTCATGCCCTTTGAAAAATCAATTTAAGACCTAATTAAGACCCACATTTGGCAATTTTAAGACCAATTTGCCACATGTAAAGACAATTTTTGGACATACGGTTTGATGTAGGGACACTCGGCATAAAGCAGCATTTTGTTAACTCTCTCATTGAGTTTTCATTTTCAAATCACATTTCAATATTAGATCTTAAAACCTGCAAAAAAAAAAGTGAAAATAAGATTTTTTTAAGGCTTTTATGACTTTTTAAGACTTGTATGGGCACCCTGTACATGGCTGGCTATGTTTTTTTCAGTCAACTGTATCTTTTTATACACTGTTCAACACAACTCCCAGCATTTCATGGAGAGGCCATGTAAAGGGCTTTTAAGGCCACGCTATCGTCCGTGAAGCGGACGTACTTTGACACGTTGAAACGTCCTACGCACCGCGCCAATTTGTGACGTGACCAACTAAGTTGCAGGACTAGACTAAGGGGTGGGCCCTTAACGTTAGCAACACACGTACGACACCGTCGCTTTAATGTAGATTATTGATTGTCAATGTAACTAAAGGCACATGTATTAACATAAAATAAAGTTACCAGCGTGTTTTCTTAGGAAGGGTGTCAATTTCTTTCACAACTCGGGTGAACTCACCGTCGGCCCTCCAGAAGGCCTTGTCGTAGAAGACGGCATTCTTGATGCACGACCCCATCGGCACGCGCTGTATGAGCTGTCCACGCGCGGGGGGCAGGGCGGGGTCAAAGGTCAATTTGAGCTGCAGGGTTGGCGCAAGGGCAACGATGAGGCGACGTGCCTGGAGACAGAAAAAAACAGGATACTCAAATGAAATGCTATTGGACGTATTCCCTGGTTCCCAATGTTTGTTTTTTTTGTTTTTTTTCAAGTGTATATTCTAACAATAGTTCGCACGATGATGTGGGCGGTTTTCAACCATCGCTAGTAGACACTTTCACTGGCTTATATAATGTTGAACATAGTTTTGATATATTTCTCAGTGAGAAAATCTGGGGAACCAATAGGAACGTTACATTTGTTGGATATGTAAAATATCCAATGGCGATAATTCAAAACTGACCCAAAAGCTTGTGTGTATTATGAAGATATAAATAAATGACGTACAGTTTGACTATACAAAGATATTACCAACAATAGGAATTTACCATGCTCAATGCTAGTGACGAGAAAAACATTCGATCAACAAACATTACCTTGTTTAGCTAGCTGGCACCCAAAAATGAGGAAACAATATTGGCGTCTGGAAGAATTTAGAAACATATAGAGGGAAGATATTAAGTAGATACTGACCGGGGCGGGGTCCCGCGCGCCGTATTGCGGCGAGGGGTCTGGTGCACTCAGGGTCCGCTAAAGGGCCCGCAGGGCCCGAGAGCGGACCCTGAGTGCACCAGACCCCGAGACGCAATACAACGCGCGGGGGCCCGACCAAGGTCAGTATCGAATTTATTTCACCTCCTGAAGCATTATTGTGCCTTTACTTTGCATTTTTGATGGTTATTATCGAATTTATTTCACCCCCTGGTACATTATTCTGCACCAAAATGTAATGTCGTCTGCTGCAGTCGTGTCAGTGCGACTTGCGGGACCATTCTGTTCCGGCTCTAGCCCCGACCGCGCGCTATGGGGAGGCCTCAGGGAGAATGCACTACCTTGGAAGCGCGGACCTGGGAGTAAGCACCTCGCCACTCTGTCCCGGCTCCCGGCTGGTCTGCGTGGTACAGGGGGCCTCAGGGAGAATGCAACCAGGATCGCCCGGGCGTGACGTCACGCCCGGGCAATACAAACTTTGTATTGCCCGGGCCGGCGCGCAGGTGTCCATCAGTGTTAAAACATAGGCGACTTTGTATCGGGGGTGAAATAAATAAAATTATTCAATCATCTTTGCGTATTCTTCCCATTCTTGCTGTTTACAAAAGCGGAGTTCATGGTTACACAGGGTCCTCATTCAATGTCACAATTGGATTTCCTATGTTTTGCATGAGTTTTCCCTGTCCCATGGTAAATTTTCCCTGTCTGATTTTAATCAATTGTTCTGACCTCAAAGTTGTCAAGTTTGCCATAAAAGATGTGTTAAAATTTCCAGATAAAAATTGATATATTTTTCTAGGATGGACGTATTAAGTGCTCTCTGACACTGACTGACCTTATAGATCTTGCCCTCTAATGTCTCCACCTGCACTGGCCCATCACAGTCAATGATACGCTTCACGGGCTCCCCCAACTTTACGCGATCTGAAATACAAATATGCCGAGAGTTAATAAATTATTTTACTTCTCAGAAAATGTACATTCATAATAGAAAACCAAACACATAAAAGGTAGTCGTAATGCTATTTCATATTGTTTTACTCATATATCAAATATATATGTATATACACTGAAAAGGGTGTTGGAACAATTTAAATTCGACAGATGCTTTAAATACATTTATTGTTCAGTTACATCTACAACCATATTAATGCCCTGTCACTTATAAATAGAGATTAAACAATTATTAACTCAACAGATGTCAAGAGTGGTGGTCTTGATACGCCCCTGTATATATTCAGTCTAGAAAAAAAATCAGTAAATCCAGTTATGCCTTGATTTTTTCACGACTTTCCTCTTATTTTATACGACTAGGACTTCAGAGCAAGCACGTACCTTTGAGTATATCTGCGATCCGTTCGCTGACCTGCATTGAGCCGCCGACGATCTTACGATCCTGACCCCCGTTCTCTACCTCCCAGATGCGCTTCGTTCCCCCGCAGGACCGCACGTACCAGAAGAACCAGAGCACCGACACCTCGCCTGGCTCCATCGACACGTTGGCATTCACGAAGGCCCGTCCAAACTCCTTGGCCGCTCTGAAAGGGAAAAAGCTGTATGTTACAACAGTTGTTCGAGTTTACTGTCCATGTAGCAATGTTGAGATTATTGAATTTATGGGTTGTATATTTTATGGAAAACGAGGTTATGCAGCACTAGGAGCATTGTTTATTTGCCTGTTTTATCATACATGTCTTAGTGGAAATACGTTGGGGAAAAAACTTTTTTTTAGAAAAAAATAATTTCTGTTTTGGTTGTACACGTACTCGGTCCAACAGTGCTTGTCGTACCACTCCTTCATCGTCATGTGGTCCCACTCCTCAGCGTGCGGTGCGTCCCACGGGGCCTCCACAGGGATCTAAACAACAAGTCCTTGTTATTGTCCTGGTTACACTTGTATAACTTTTATGAGTTTTATCTAAAACCCGCAATGCAATTTTGATAGAACCTAAATGGAATACTAATAATTCTACAAAGAAATATCTCCATTGAAATACTTGTGTTGCGTAAGATAGAGACAAGTTACGTTTAAGTTACTGTTCATCTGTTTTATTACAAGATTCGGTGAACATAGCATTCTTAGCCTCGAAAACAATTTTTTTTTTTAAATAGAGAAAATGAAATTACGGTCACTCTCTATCTTCGATATTAAACAGCGTCTTAGTCAATGACGAGAAAACGCGCGTCACTTAAAAATAAACGGTTTTCCCATGTAATAAATCCTCATGAAATCGTAAACAGATATCCTCAAATTGACTACTATACACGGTACTGTTTTAGAATTTGTTTATCATCAATCCTTAATCTTTTTCAGATAAAAAGTCTTAAGATGAAACACATAAATAATCCTTCTTCGATCTATTGCAGTAAGAGGTTTCACTGTGATGATTTCTTCTTTCAATTAAAAAGAACCTCCGTACCTCCATGATGACCTGGTCCATCTTCCTGAAGAGGTGATTAACGTCAAACCAGGAGAAGGGGTTCCAGAAGCGGGGCCACGACCCGGTGAACCGACACGGCTTGCCCTGAGCGGGGTACAAAGGTATGTAAGTGAATATCGATAACACATCGGAAAAAGCACCAACAAAAAATAATGGATTTACCTTAAAATGACGTAGAATGTGATTTAAACTTTCCATTTTGAAAATTAGCATTTGAGTTGTTGAAGTGAAAATAAATCTGAAATCCTCTCATGTAATGCATTTATCTTATTATTCAAACATCGTTTTTCAGTAAATCAGCCAAAGCAGTAAATTTGGGGAGCTATTAAAAAGATTTTCCAATGGATTTGAAACGTTGTATCAAAATTTACTAAAGTTTCGGGCATTTTTGCAAATCCCTTTTTTCCATGACAGGAATTTGTTATAATTTTCCCTGTCTGTTACAGAGATAAAAATGATAACAAGATGGCGTCGGAGTGAGCGGACGTGTGCTGAGACCAGGAGAGACCCAAAACATGTTTTTCACCAACATCCAATAGCCACATGAAGGACTACCTGGATTATTAGCTTTGAACTCTACATCGAGTACAAAAACTCACAACATCAAACCGATTTAATTGCTGTGATCGCAGGATCTTGGAAGAAATAGGAAATCTGCTGTCCTCTACGCTTCAAATCTCCCGCCATACCGCCTGGTTACACATATTATCGCCCAATGTCTATCTCAACACGGAGTAGAGTCACTGACCAAGATATTCATTCTACACCTACCTCATCCCCTGTACCTGAAACGATGGAACAGAAAATAGACAGACTGTTGCTACAAATCCCCGATCTTGCCACCAAGGAAGACATACAAGATATCAATGAAAAGGTAAAACTTCTTCCGAAAATTCAAAAACAATTTAAAGAATTCAAGAAAAATTTTGACAACATACAGGCCGAAGTGAGGGACAACAATGCGCAACTAAACGATTTGAGAAATCGAGTGGTCTGTCTAGAAGTGGAAAATCTACAACTGAAAACAACTCTCACAAACGCCCACTCAACAGCCTCAAATCTGTCTCAAAGCTGTGCAACAACCGTTAAGTCAGAAGTTGAAAAACATATAAAACGACAAGAACAGAAAAAACAACTGATCATAGAGGGCGCAAGTGAAAACCTAGACGACCCACCGTTACAAACCATTGTCTCCCAGGTAATCTACGATACAGGAGTACAAGTTGAAAATAGAGACATTGACAATGTCTACAGACTAGGAAAAAAAACAGGACAAAACCCAAAAGCAAGGCCCATCGTTATCACCTTCAATAAGGTGTCGAAAAGGGACGAAGTCTATAGAAACAGAAACCAAATCAAGCGCAATCCTGCCTGTGCCAACATATGGATCAACGAGAAATTGGACGAGGAACAGAAAAAAGAAAGGGCTGAACTTCGAGCATTATCTGACCTTGCAACCCACCAAGGAAAAGAAGCCAGAGTAGTAGGGGACCTGGCAATAATCTCAGGCATAAAATATCCACATAGTGACATCTACAAAATGCCCCCAGGCATCACACTGTCTAAAGCCTTTACACGAGAAGACGATAATTTTATCTTCTTCCACTCTGAGCATAGCTGGGCCTCGAACTTCAGCCCGCACAAGTTTGAATACGAAGGACGTGCCTTCTCCAGCACTGAGCAAGCAATACAATTCAACAAAGCGCACCAGAACCAGAGCCCAGAGATAGCGCAAGAAATACTAAACTGTTCGGACCCACGGAAAATCAAAGCGCTGGCCAAGGGAATCACAACAATCCCAACCTGGACGACACAGGATGAGGAGGAATACATTGGAAAGATAACTCACGTTAAGTACCGGGATCCTGCCCTGCGAAAGAAACTACTTGACACAGGTGATAAGACACTTGTTGAGTGCACCCAAGATAGAAGATGGGCAGCTGGCGCTACCCTTCGCTCCCCGGACATTGTCAAATCTCGTAAATCTGGACAGAAGGAATGGAAGGGAACCAACAAATTTGGCGAAATTCTCATGAAAGAAAGGAACAACATCAGAGAGAACGCCCTACTCCTTGCCCAGAAAGAACCTGCCACACCCGTCTTACCCGAGCAAGCCACGCCTACTCGTACAGTGACAGTAACACTTGGGAGGAAATCACCACATACCCCGTTCTTGAACGCCGCTGAAGGAGAATTTCAACTCTAAAAACCATCACGCATGTCTCTCCAAACTGCAAGTACAGGTACCTCTCTACAAAGTATAGTAATCCCGAAGGGCAGGCCCGTCGGAAACTTCAAACTTGTTTTGACCGCCATGACACCTTGTTTACGTATAAACGAGGTCAAGATATCAGACCGAGGCTCCGACCTAGTTTTTGCGCGTCGGTCGCCATCTTTGTCCTAATTCCAGAAGCGGCTTCTCACACTTTTGTACACACTACCTAATTCTTAGTATATCCATCTTTACTCGCCGTGACAATCGCCAGAATGACGCATGTCGCCCTCTTTGGCGATTCAAGACTTCGATATATCGAAGAGTACATCAGGAAGGCAAACAATTCAACCGCTACGATTGAAATCCATCCGATGCCAGGGGCTGGCGTTTACGCCACTTGCTCAGCTGCCTTCCAGCACGCCATGGACCACCCGCACCACCTGATTTTTGTCATTACCGGCGTGTGTGATTTGACAAGATACGACCCGGCTGTCCACCGCTACGTCTTCCCTTACCAGTCATCCGAGGAGTTAGTCGATCACATGGCCACCCTATTTAGGGAAGCTGCTGAGGCTTTCAAGGCAGCCTTCCCACACACCTGCATCGCCTTCGGCCACCTCACGGGCATGGAGTTACACCGCTACCCGTGGTGTGCCGACCCTGACCCGAACCACCAAGACATCCTGAATACCGCAATACCTCTAATCAATGGCTTTATTTCGACTATAAATCAGAAAAACAGTGTGCCTACCATCTGGACTGGCCGCCAAGTACACCGGACCCGCGGGCCAAACCATCACGTCCACTACTATGGGCTACTAACAGATGGACTCCACCCGACGACAAACCTACTCAAAGGCTGGGCAACCGCCATCGTCACTGCCGCATGGAAGTGCACCTAAAACATGAGCAGCTAATTAGTATCGTACCCTTTTTCTGACAGTCTCTCTTTATGTAAATCCAGTGAGAAAAACTAACCTTTTCCCTATTTGATTTAAGTATTGGACAGGACTCCTTTGCAGCTTTTGCAGGACCTGGTCCCACTTAAGACTACACTTTTTAAGCCATACTAACTTCCGTCATCGATATTAGTTTTTTCTCACTAGTCCACGGTGCTTAAACTATGGAAATTACCAATTTGTTCAAGTCCTAAGACAACCAAAACTCAGGTGAAGACAGAACTGGCGACCGTACATTTTGTGATTATAATGACCAATCTCGTGCGGACTATTTAACGGTGCTGCTAACTATTATAACAAACCTGACTGTCTCCTAGTATTTTTCTTATATCCAAGAGAACCGGACTGTTTACTCTGTACCCTGTTTGCTGTTATATTGAAGAAACAGATAGGCACTATTCTTAACCAAACCTTATATCCAAGAGAACCGGACCGTTCACTAGAAACCAATTGACCGTCCATTTCCTGTGATCCAAAATAGTGATCTCGTGTAGACTACTTACTGGTGATGTTAACTACTCAAGGAAACTAGATTGTTTTCAATATTTACCTGATAGTAACGCTACTTTTTGGCTAGCAAACCAGGAGTCTTAGTTTGTTCATCATCCAATAGCGCAAAATTTTGAAGCAAAGAAATGTCAATCATGTTTTTGGGTTTACCTCTATGAATCTCACTAGACGAAACCTGAATTTTCAAGATGATTATCTTGTCACTGTGTTTGACCCCAGCATCTAAATGCAGGATAGGTCTATATTTTTCACCCTTGACTTCATCATTATTCATCCCATGTTCACCCCCCTCGCTTGTTTATTGCAGTATTACGCACATGTTTACACTGTCAAATCACCATGACTTCAATAGTAAATGATAAAGCATCTTAATGCCAAAGGTATTAAGCTGGGCTTCTGGAATATTCGAAGTATTTGGAGCAAATGGGAAGTCTTTCAAAATAACCTAGAAGCCAGCAACCTAGATTTTTTGGGAGTCTCTGAGACGTGGTTGAAACCGAGTCTCGATGATGTATTGCTCCACATAGATGGTTATAACTCTTTTAGACAAGATAGACTATCACTAAATGAGCATGGTCACTGGAAAAGAGGAGGTGGTTTGATTGTTTATTATAAAACTGGACTAGATGCCCGACTATGCACAACCCCTCTGTTAGCTATTTCTACCTTAGACATTGAACTACAAGTTGTCAAAATTACACAAACTAACACTCGACCCACCTACGTTTTCAATATATATCGACCCCCCTCAGGCTCTATGGACGTATTTCTTGATATTTTAACTAACGCACTAAGCTCAATAGAACCCCTAAACAAAAATGATGTCTTCATTGCAGGGGACTTCAATGTTGACTTTAATAAAACTAATAATAAAGATACCAAATCTTTAAAACACTTTGGTAACCGTTTCTCACTTAAACAATATATTACCTCACCTACTAGACCCCTATATGGGAACAGTATTATAGATCTTGTATTTACCAACAGTACAAGGATTCAGGAACCTACCACGCTAGACTGGAATATCAGTGACCATGTACCCATAGCATTTTATATTAAGAAGCTGAAAGTAAAATATTTAAAAAGTGTGTTTACTGGTCGATCCTACAAAAATTTTCAAGAAGACATTTTTATTGAGCAAATCTCACAAGCCATCCAAACCTTACAGCACGAAACTAATCCCAACAAATATTGGGATATCTTGTATCATACTATCATTGAAGTTTTAGATCGGATGATACCGGTCAAAACATTTACTTTTAAAAAATCGAAACCGACTTGGCTAACAAATGATTTAATAGAGTTTATGAAAGATAGAGACCGATTGTTGAAAAGAGCGTCAAGATCAAAAAGGGAAGACGACAAAAAGGGTGCCAGAAAAATTCGAAATTTAGTGAATCGATTAACAAAACAGGCAAAATCTGACTTCATTAAAGAACAGCTGCGTGAAAATGAACACGACCCACGAAAATTCTGGAAAAGAATTCAGGAAATTTTCCCTTATAAAGGCACCTCTGGGACCATAAATTTCGTGGACGATTTAGGCGACTACATGTCCCCATCAGATACTGCCACCAAAATAAATGATTTTTTCTCCGGAATTGGTGAAGCGCTTGCCAGCAAAATAGTGCACGACCCACAAATGCCACACCCACTGTCCTTTAACCCTCAACAGAAGATAATGGAAGACCTAGATGTTACCCGTATTGATCTTGACACTCTCGCCAAATACTCTAAGGAGATTAAAGTTTACAAATCCAGTGGTCTGGACAAAATTGCTTCCAGAATATGGAAAGTGATATATGCACATGTACCAATTCTTATTCTTAATCTCTACAATGCCATCATAGACACTAATGTTTTCCCAGACGCCTGGAAAATTGCCACAGTTGTACCTATACCTAAGAAAACAAAGGCACTACAACCCGGAGATCTCCGACCAATCTCTTTGCTACCGCTGCCGGGAAAAATTTTTGAACATTGTTTACACGACCAAATTATGCCTGCCTTTGAATTGAATAATATTTTCTCCAAATTTCAAAACGGTTTCCGAAAAGAGCACTCCACGATTCAAACTATATTTGACTTTACCACAGACATCCTAGAAAATATCAATAACTCCAAAGACACCTTAACCATTTATATAGATTTTAAGAAGGCGTTCGATACGGTAAATCATAGCATTCTAATTCAAAAATTAAGGAAATACGGGCTGAGCCAGGACACTGTCCAACTTTTTGAAAGTTATCTGACTAACCGCCAGCAATGTACGATGGTCGAAGGTCTCAAATCAGACACCAAACCTGTCCGATATGGCGTTCCCCAAGGTAGTGTCTGGGGACCTATGTTTTTTATACTCTATCTGAATGACATTACGCGTTGTTTTGATAACTATAAATTTATGATATATGCAGATGACATTGTACTGTATTCCGTTTTAGACTCATGTGATCTCCCAGGCTGTAGGAAAAATCTCCAAACCTGTTTAAAGAGAGTCCAAACTTGGTGTGAATCGAACAAATTAACTATCAATGCTGGTAAAACAAATATACAAATTTTCTCAGGGTTATCAAATAGTATGTCATTAAAATTCTTTCAAGAAAACCCGTTAAAGATCTATGAAACACCACTGTCTATAGAATACACATTTAAATATCTAGGAGTTACACTAGATTCGTCCCTCACTATGGTAGCTCAATTTAATAATGTTTATAAGCATATTACATACAAATTGAGCTCCTTTAGACAGGTGAGGAAATTACTAACACTGCCTGCTGCACTTGCAATATGTAAATCAATTTTTGTTTCTATAATTGACTATGGAAACTGTTTCTTAACAAACCTACCTGTTAAAAATCAACGTGAACTGCAAATTCTTCAAAATGATGTTCTACGTACTACCTTTGAGGTTCCAAACCCAAGGGATGTTCATGTTAATGACCTGCACGCACTGGCAAATATTAAATTCGTTGATAACCGCCGTACAATCCAATTGTTAACTTGTATTAAGAACAGAGTGGAAAGTGGAAGATTTTCACTTTACCCTAATGATGGACGTACCCGACAACACGACGGCTTGAGTATTAAGCTACCAAAACCAAAAAACACTTTTATCAAAAAGAGCCCTTTTTACCTTGGGTCCCAAATTTGGAATACTCTACCACTTTATCTGAGACAATCTGAGGACAAAAGATTTTTTAAAAAGGAGGTCATATCAATGATTAATAATCAAACATTACAAACCGTCTTTCCTGTTTAAACTGTTTAATAACTTGACTGACTGTATGTGATATTCAATATACTTGACAATGTGATAGTTCTCATACTAGTATTGTATTAGTACGTGTCCCGTAGTTAGGGACTTGTTTCTCCAAACTTAACCTTTGCAGAACTTTGCAGGTTATAAACGAGGAATTTGGAAATGACGCTTAGGTTTATGTGGATTATCCGAGCCTGTTCACTATTATATCTCTAATTTATAAAAAGCCTTGAAATCACTATGTGACAATTGTTTCTGTGTTATGGCCACGTCTCCCAACAAGAAGCCTATTAATATTGGGACTGTACCTAAGACTATGCACATACAGTACCTAATCTTGTACTTATAAATGTTTGTGCTGATACTTTTGTTTCATCTCCATCTCATCTCATTTCATGTTTTGATTATCTCCATACCTCACACGAGTTTCCCACCCGTTTGATTGTGATTTATGATTATGACTGTGATTTTCTCAATATACCGAATCAAACTTACTGAAACTATATTGTAATAATATTCCGCTTATCCCAGTTACCGTGACCACTAAACCAACCTTTTGCTGGTACACGAGGGAGAACAGACTACTAGTCTGAGAATGTAACCAGTTGAAAAATAAAACGTTTCAAAAAAAAAAAAAAAAAAAAGTAGGAAAAATAGGAAATGCTTTTCCTACTTTTTTTCCAAAGCAAATAAACGCAATTATTACTTTCATGAATAGATTATTACTTTCATGAATAGATTCCTGGCATAGAATCTGCATTAGAGTAGCTTGAAAAATACTCTAAAACAGATATTTAAGTGCTGTAGGAAAAATCGTTGTGCAATCCGCAATCACTAAAGAGTAGGAAATCATACAAAAGTAGGAATAATGGCATCGCTGCTGTTGCCTGTTTTGATCACTCTGCTGTTGTAAGAAATACCACCGATCCTCTTTAGCTCACCTTAGAGAAGTGGACATAGTCTCCCTTATTGTGGATCTTGTACGTCTTCAGGCCCAGGTCGTTACACATACGCAGTATCCGGTTCTGTGTGGGTCCCACGTACGCCCCGCCAACGTCCGTGTATTTGTAGGAGGGGTCCTGAATGGAGAATTGGAATGTGTTAATAGCAGTGTCTGATTCTCATATCCACGTATTATGTGCCCTGCCAAAGTTGATGCGTTTGCAGTACGGACAATTCGGGAAATTGGAAAATGCCAGCTATTGCTGCGCTCCCTATATATATCCTTGTTGTGGACCTACACAGATAAATCATTTACAGTTACACACAACAGTCAGTGACTTCACTACGCGAAAATAGGACCTTGAATAAATGTTAATGACCTTTGATTTATGTGAGGTAGGATAATCGAGCAGTTAAGGTACATGAACATGACGTAAAGATCACCCCCATAAGCCCTTTCCAGAATAAAAAAAAGATCACGTGGAAAAGTTTCAGAAAGATCTTGTAAACAAAACATTTTGGATTCATTAAACATCAAATTTCTGGCTGTGCTTTCAATACTAAAATAGTTATACGATTGAAAGGCTTTGGAGTCCTAATTAACATTTCCAAGTAGGGATGTCGCAAAAAGAAAAAACGTATTCCATGACGGGTTCTTCAAAATGTCGTTGATTCAAAGCCTGTACTTGCCCGCTTTGTGAAGGTGCGACCCCCGACGCGGTCTCTGGCCTCCAGCACGAGTACATCCTGCGACGCCTCATGTAACAACTTGGCCGCCGACAGGCCTGTTTGAACACAAAGAGCAATAGGTCATTAGAATGCATTGCATCTATAACAGGGTGATTTTTTATCTTTTATTCTCTCTTTTAAGTCAACAACAAACAAGAAGTTCTACAAATTTCAGATGGTCATGGAAACCAAGAGGCAAAAACTTGTTTTTTGTTCAAAACAAAGCAGTTCAATACCTCATTAATATGTGGTGAGCACTGGGACGCGACGTCGCTTATCAGCTGCTTATAAGTTAGCAGACGTGACCACAATGACCACGTAAGGTTTCAATTTTCTCTCCCATGTAAGGTCTCTTTAGTCCGTTTTTTTCCCTCAACATTCAACCTAGTTTATATCCTAATAAATCCCTAGGGCCACAGGTGTAAATTATTTTAATATATTATAAAGACCTTATTTAAGACTTCATACTTAGAAATGGCCATATTAAGACCTATAGGATCCACAAAGATTACAAAGGACATAGTTAAGCGTTACTCCTACATACCGGGAAAACTGACCGCATAACAGCATATTCAGACTACTGAAAACTAAAGCATATGATACTGATACAACTACCTTGCACTTTGGTTGGTTGGTTGGTTATTGGGGTTTTACACCGTATCGACATCTATGGTCATATCATGGTGAGAACAAGGTTTTGACATTTCTAACATTTCTGTCTGTTTGATGATCGCATCTATGAAATGATCGTATCTATGAGAAGGTAGAGACCATACCCCTACAATTTTACCGAGGCAGATGTTCTTTAATGTGCAGGGTCCCATAGGCAGGGCCCTACACACAACAGCCAGTGGCCCTCTAGGAGCCTTTGTTAACCCAGTTGTTGCCACTGGGAGACATGTAGAGGGGAGCAGCAGCCAGCTCACCCCAGCCCAGGATTGAACCCGGGCCGCCCGCACAACAGGCGGACACTCTGACCACTACACCACCCCACACGTCTACCTTGCACTTTGTCCTTTGACTAGGTCTTTACTCATTGTCGAGGAACTATTGAGTTTTGAGCACCGACAGTTTCACGATTTCATATGTCAACATCAAGACACATACATTGGCCACTCACCACTTATCCCTGCCCCAATAATGATTACATCGTAAATCTTCGCGGATCCGCCCTCAGGGGAAGCGTCCATGGCTGGGGTCTGCCGTCGTTGAAGTCGAAGAGGAAGCTTGGCTGGAGAACCTGAAATGGGGGCAATATATCTAGACACAGCACGGAACGTAAAGCCAGCATTAAGATAAGTCTGTTCCTCTTATCGCCCGACGGACAATTTGTTTTCATTGATTGGCATTTTTTTCCGAATACGTTTCTATGTTTTCCTGTTGACCGTCTGATTGGAATATATATATACATGAATTTTATCGAATTGTAATATCTTTTGATATGTTATTAGGATTTATTTTTGTTTATGAATTTTGGTGTCACCATTATCAACAGAAAAAGAACACTTCTGGTTCATCTACTGAATAGGCAATGTCTGAAAATAACGGTGCACCCAGTAGCGCACAGTGCTTTCTGGGTATTAAAAACCTTAGGGGATGCATGGTCATAAAGCCGGCTGCACTGCTTTGAGGAAAATGCTTGACTTCGGACAAAGATAGGAACAGATATTTTATTACGCATGGCCTTAAAGGAAAAGTAGATCTAGATTTATCCGGTAACTGTCTGCAGGTTCAAGTGCAGCTTTCAGATATATCTGTACAATGAATCTGTTATAATGTGGTAATCCTCCTGTATTACTATAACCAGAGCAGGGGGGGGGGGTGCTATCAGGTAGTACCAGTATCTCTGTTATCTGAACTACTGTTGTCTAGGTCTAAGCGAGGACGTCTGGACACTTGTTTCCCAAGCAGATCTAATGTGGAGTCTCTGCCTCGGAAACATACATCGCTTATTGCCTAGCAATCACGCATTATACATAGATCTTGCGTACCCCAATAGAAAGAGTCTACTCTTTTTTATTTATAAAAAATAGAATTGGCTCTTTTTTTTCTTAATTTCTCAGGTAGTTCATAGACATTGATAAACACGTTTTGTATATCTAATCGAATATCTAATTATGGCCTTTATTTATATTTGCATTTTCAAAGCGAAAGTCAGTAAGATTTGACTGATATCATGTGACTTCCTCTACAAGGGTACATTTAAAACAAATTGGTTATGGAATGAAATACATCTTAAATATGGTTATAGTGAAATCTAACAAGAGGCTATAATTGATACGTCAATAGATTGTAATATGAAGGCAAGTTCTGTCTTATGCTTCTAGGCATGGCCTATTTAGATGGAACTGTAACAATTTTTAAAATTATATTTTTGTTATTTTCACTTTTGATATAAATAATTGTGGTAACATGTTCCATGTCTGAATAGGTTCGAAATACACCGTCTGTCAATAAAACATAATTTCCCTTTATTTTTTAGCAGGGTTCGAAATCAACGTCTTCCCAGGTTGATATTTTCTGATCAGAGCTGACAATTCTGGCCAAAAATATAAAGTTATCAACTTTTTGAAGTGTTTAACTTTGATGTGGCCCAATGCTTAATCTAATTATCAAATCCGTCAGGACGTCTAGATGTTTTTTTTTCATCATACAAATTAAGGGCTGAAAACATTTTATCAGGGCTGATATTTGTCATATATGTCGGCCGGATGGCTGACGCCGCAAAACAGTTAATTTTGAACACTGTTTAGTATTGAGAAGTTACAGAAGTCCTAGATGGAACCACATTAAAGACCTCTTTGTTGCTAATGTCATATTATGGATAGCGTTTTTCTCAATTTGTTTGATCTATAATGTAGGACACCGTAGTTCTTTAAAGATAGGATTGTAGACTTGTAAACGCCTAGCCGGTTGTTTGGTTGGACTTGGGGGACTTGGGGGCCTTGGGATATTCTGGGCCTCAAGGGATATCATGGGCCTTAGGGTCTTTGCGACTGGTGTTTGAATAAGTGTAATTAGAAAAAGAGATGGGGGGTCTCAAGGGTCAATGTGCAGTGTGGTCTATAACTTAATGTTGCATATTCGCAATCGAGGGTCGAGTATCTGATCTACAGCAAGCCTTGCTGGAACACCTGCCCGGACCCTGCTTCAGTTGTGGTCATCCTTGGGTCAACAGGTGGACGTTAACAGTTTGCGGATGACTGAAAGTTACATACTTCCATAGACATACATAACATATCTTATGTATCTCTATGATACTTCCAAGACAAATTTCAAGTAATAACTACTTTTTTGTCAGTTGCATTTTTGTATCATACTTTGTGTATTCACTAAATAATTTATCCAATAATTACACAGTTGACACCGTGGAAAGGTGGCCCCGTAGACAGAAAAATAAACGTCCCAGCGCGGAAACATGTATTTTAGGGACGATAGCATCATAGAATGTTACAGTATCATAAATCATATATACTGTTATTGAACATTGAATATTGAATTTATAACTGTAGGGTTGTGTGCAACTTCATGGATCATGATGGATATGTTGTTGTGGACAACAAAAGCGTCACCATTAAACTTTTTTTCCATTTTGATTTAAGTCTTTTTTAATTCAGAAATATTAAGAGGATATTAAACAATTTTAGGCGACCTGATCAGATTTAATGAGACCTTGTAAGACTGTAAGACTTTGTGAGTCTTCATTTCATAACATAATTGTATGAGCAGACTGAGGTAAATGGTGAAGAATGCCTACATGTTAGAATGAATTAGAATTGACAAAATGAAAACCAATGGATTTTTCAAGCTTTTGAGCAATTTTTTTGAGTAATATGATTTATTTCTAAATTTCCTTTTTACATGGACACATTTTCATTAAAATAAACTATTTCAACGTGCGTGTTTGGTTGAATTGAGAAGTGTAGGTATCCAAAATACTATTGTAAACTATAGGTGGCCTCTAGGGCCCCATAGAATACTGTCAGTCAAAAACAGAGCATGTTGGAGATAGCTGGTGCAGCAGCAGCAGCAGGAGCATGGTGAGGGTGAGTCAGTGAACAAAGAACAGGACAAGTCAAGCTCAGTGGACAGACTGATGATTGGGAGAATTGATCTCCCATTTTATACAGAAGCTCAGCACAGGGCCACAGCTGTCAAAAGGTTCAACATGTGTAGTCCTCCACATTATGAAGAGGAAATCCATAAGACATGACACATGTGTCCCTCATCCCATCATCTCGTCCCTCCATACATCTGGCAAAAACAGTTACACAATTGATCTGTGGCCTGCCATGTTACACCACAATTTCATAGTCCAATAACCAAGTTTATAGTTCATTAACTATCTGAATAATGTTATATTGACCACACCAAGAGTACATTCACAATGACATTAATTTTTAGATGTACATAAAGCTCTTAAAGTTAAAGAAATACCCACATCTTAGTAAGACTCATAATGATATCAGCATATGCTGACTAGCTTTCATAAATACATAATATCATTACATCTAAGACCATTTATACCAAGAGCAATTACAACACTAAAATACAAAGTACACATGAAACAGATCCCAGACTTCTACACTATGATTTCACACACCGATACTGTGATGTCTAATATTTTGAAATATGATCGTATCTGATCAAAAGCAACTTAGTAAGGTGAGCACAGGGTAGATGGAACAAGATAAAATTGACAAACGTGGCATCAACAAAGTGATCTCAGGTTGGTCACAAAGTGATCCAAGGGACAGGGTATTCACTACATGACCCCTAGTGGTTTCAGGGTGATCCCTCAGTGATCCCAGTGTGTCTAATATTTTGAAATATGATCATATCTGTAAAAAATGAGTACAGGCTAGATGGGACAGGTTAAAATTGACAAACCTGGCATCAACAAAGTGATGTCAGGGAGTCAGGGTGATCACAAAGGTATGTCAGGGTGATCACAAAGTGATCTCAGGTTGATCACAAGGTGTTACAAGGGTAATCACAAGGTGATCCCCTAGACCTAGTGATCCCCCAGTGATCCCAGGGTGGTCCCCCAGTGATCCCAGGGTGATCCCCCAGTGATCCCCTAGTGATCCCAAGGTGGTCCCCCAGTGATCCCCTAGTGATCCCAAGGTGGTCCCCCAGTGATCCCAGGGTCACTGAAAGTGGTCCCCTAGTGATCCCAAGGTGGTCCCCCAGTGATCCCAGGGTCACTGAGAGTGGTCCCCCAGTGATCCCAGGGTGGTCCCCCAGTGATCCCAGGCTCAGGGTGGTCCCCCAGTGATCCCAGGGTGGTCCCCAAGTGATCCCAGGGTGATACAACAGTAATCCCAGGGTGATCCCCCAGTGATCCCAGGGTGGTCCCCCAGTGATCCCAGGGTGGTCCCCCAGTGATCCCAGGGTGGTCCCCCAGTGATCCCAGGGTGATCCAACAGTGATCCCATGGTGATCCCAAGGTGGTCCCCCAGTGATCCCAGGGTCACTGAGAGTGGTCCCCCAGTGATCCCAGGGTGGTCCCCCAGTGATCCCAGGGTGGTCCCCCAGTGATCCCAGGGTGGTCCCCAAGTGATCCCAGGGTGGTCCCCCAGTGATCCCAGGGTGGTCCCCCAGTGATCCCAAGGTGGTCCCCCAGTGATCCCAGGGTGGTCCCCAAGTGATCCCAGGGTGGTCCCCCAGTGATCCCAGGGTGGTCCCCCAGTGATCCCAGGGTGGTCCCCCAGTGATCCCAGGGTGGTCCCCCAGTGATCCCAGGGTGGTCCCCCAGTGATCCCAGGGTGATCCAACAGTGATCCCAGGGTGATCCCCCAGTGATCTCAGGGTGATCCCCCAGTGATCTCAGGGTGATCCCCCAGTGATCCCAGGGTGATCCCCCAGTGATCCCAGGGTGAACCCCTGTGAATGCAAAGACAAAGGTTGGGGCCAATTGAAAGAGTCAGATACCTTATTTTTGTAAATCAATTTCTTCCTTGATTATGGAATAACTACGGGTTTTTCCTTTTCAATTCTGGGTGGAAAGGGGGAAAAAAGACACCGTTGCAGATTAATAAATTATTTCACTTGTCAAAATCTAGTTCGAATCCACAGATAACGTTAAATGGCAGCAGTGTAAATGGAATATGCATCCCCGACTCTGGACTCGACAGGGAGGGGGCGGGGCCAGAGTGGGACCGATCGTGTTGGTAGGCAGCAGCGGGGGCCAAATGAATTTTTACCTCAGCCTAGCCACAAGCACCACTGAGGCAGTGTTTTGACGCCCTCCCATAGCGTGTCAATCCCTTGAAAGTAGTACTTCCTCTGCATGACATACACTACCTCCTTTCTAAGTTTCTAAAACACTCATGGCTCTGTGTGTGAAGTTAATGTAATACCTTTTTGTCGGAGTTCCTTCTTCTTTCGCGACCATTTCCTCAGTGAGCGATAATGCAGCGCGCACCTGTTGTGACGTCATCAATAGCGTCCTTGACCCCATAACCTTTGACCTTGGCCCTCAGCCTCCGCAGCCAAGATGGAGATGCGGACTGTGTTTACGTACCATTCATTTTTCAAAACATGAATTACTCGATAATTTCAACGATTATGACAACCCGTCTTCGGAGAGAACTGGGGATAGTAGGTAGGTATGCTGTGCAATATGTTTTTGATTCGAACCTATCGAGTGGAGCGCGTGAGAGCGACATAAAGAATCGAGCTGCTGCAGCAAAATGAGATTTTGCTCAGCAGCTCCTGTTCCAGGTGAGCAGCAAACTGCACCCACTGCTGCAGCACACTGAGTCTGAAATTGAACGCTTCCCATTGCTATCATTGAAATCTCTGAAGTGAAATCAGTGCAATTATTATGTGCAGTGCCAGTGTTGGTTGAGCAAGTCCCAATTTTATAAAAATTAAAATAGATATACTTTAGTTGGTTGTGTAGAGTGATGTTTTGTTTTTTTTTTGTTTTTTTTAAATTTGGTTCTATTTACATTGGTTCTTATGTTACAGACATTTGTCATTGACATTTTGATGCCTTTTTTGTCCTCTTAGATTTCAGTATTCATTGTGACCTCCCAGAAATATGAACTCCCACAAATTCTCTTCTAATAAGATAGTAAAAAGTGTATTGTGAACCCCCAGGCCCTTTATAATATGAAAAGGATTGGTCCTGACCTGTTAGGTAGGTAGATAATTGACTTCAATTTGAGTTCTGACCAATGCTGACAATTTCAATTAAAAGGTGTATTTCCTATGATAATAAAGCTACTCAGATTATTTTTGGCACAGCCTGTGTGTGCAATATAGATCTATCTAAAGAATGCTTTCCTATATAAATGTCATCATTCATTGATTATATTTTCAAGTACATGTGATGTTTTAGTACACATGCTGCTATATTTCTGCACTTACATCTGAATTTGGAAGGTTTGTTGTGTGGTTGAGGGCAACCAACAATTTACATACAAGTGGTATAGATATGTCATGTTTGAGGGAAAATGATGGAGAAGAATATCCTTGCAGTTTCATAAAATATTTTCCACTATCATATATTTTTAAGTCATTACTTCAATTACAGAAATGAAAATATTATTTACTTTTTCTGGACATAATAATAGTTTTATATGATAGCAACACTGTTGATTTTATCAGTAAGTGTAATATTGATATTGCACCGATGTTGATAAGCACCAAAAGGGGCGTTTTTGTTGGCTGGCAGTGCTTGACAAATTGGGTGTCCAGTGTCCCAGGACCAGTAAAAAGTCATACTGGGCCACTGATTGAAATGAGTGCCTAAGTTGCCCACTGGGCAACCAGAGTCAAAGACCAAAATTAAGGTTTAAAAATTATCTTAAGTAATTTCATCTTGATTATTTTTTTAAATCTTTGCCTATTTGTCATCTCTTATATCTTATCTCTTCAAACACATTTTGTGGCTGGGCAACCACATTCAGGAGTCTAGCTGCCCAGACTTCAGATTGATTTTCCAAGCCCCGGCTATGCTATGGTCACAGTATTATTGCTCTACAACCCTATTGCTCTTGGAAATCCCGAATACATGTATCATATTCACATATATTATATACCACTAAATAGCCTATTGTATTATTTGGATATCTGTATCTATGAACCTATGTAGCAGTGAATACGATTATTTTTATTACGATTTTTTCAACATCTATATATCTGCATGCAGAGACTTGAAATTTGGAAACTATATAGATGATAGGCATTGAGAGTATGAGGGGAAGCATGTCTTATTTTTTTATTAAGTTTTACGACCGCTGCATAGGAAATACATGAATCTGTAATGTTTTTCCCCAATGCCTTTTATTGATAAAGTAGGACAACGTATTCCTTGATATTAAGATTTGGTAGGAATAAATTGAATTTTGAATGCACATATTTGTCAACATTCCATAAAAGCTAGTTGTTCTTATTACAATGGGTCTTAAATTCTTAAAACTGTTGTCTTGAATAAGTCTTCAATGTGAACGCTAGTTGTTGTTATGAGGTTAATTAAAAGTAGGGGAACTGTTCTTGTAATGTTCAACGAAATTGCCTTTATCTCTTCTTCTGTAAATGCTAGTCAAGTAACAGATAAGTTCACAAAATGGGCGTTCAGATTCACAACACAAACAACGCTTGGCTGAAAGTCAGGTTTATTTCGTGGATCACATGTACACGTACAGTGGCCGGTGCGGTGATGATTTAAGATTCCTAGGTTCACAATTCCAATCAATGGAGAGTAAGCTTTCTCATGCGAGTCTGCCTGATCTCACATCCAACCCACAAGACAGTAGTACTTCCAACAGTCACCAGATGTCCTTTCTACGTATAGCTATTCAAACACCTCGAATCCTTAAGGTTAGAGTAGGGGGATGAACGCCTCTATAGTGTTAGTCGCACTTAAATGCTTATAACTCTCTCAATATATAAGATTTCTTAACATACTATATACCAAAAAATAGCTGCTTTTTACACCTATCGTGCCATATAAGTAATAGAAATAGAAATTGATAAATCGAAAATAAATATGGCTTGAAAGTTGAAATTTGAATTTTTCAACTTTTATTTTTTGAACAACGATTTCTCACTTAATAATAAATAAACAACAGTGACACTTTTCAAATATGTTACAAACATTCCTCTTGAGGGAAGCGTTTCTCAAAATTTTGAATTAGGGCCTGGTTAATTTTTTATTAAATGTAGAAAAAAAATAATCATTTTTTCCCATTATTTTTTACAGTTTACACCATAAAATATAAGCAAAGCCTTTAATCAAAATTTTGAGACACGCTTCCCTCTAGATGAATGTTTTCAATATACTTGAGAATTTTCATGACCATTGAGGTATTTTTAAATTAGAAATTAATGTTCAAAAAATAAAAGTTCAAAAAATAGTTTTTTACATTCTTCCACTAATGTCACATTTAAAATCAAGGATAACTAAATGATGTTTAAGCCCATAAGGAAGCTTAGACACTCAGCTTTAATTTGATATATAGAATGCCTAAATTGAGCAATAAATGACAGAGTTATAACAAAACACGCACAACTGCTGTTAAACACGCACTGATCACCCTACTCTAACCTTAAGACTCTTATTGTCCAAACGGTATCAAGTAGTGTTCTCCGCTATAACCATAGGTTCTGCCCTATATATATCAGTCTGGTTTATTGATTTTACCCGAGCATTGGTACTCGATGGGAGACGTACCCTGTCTGCTATTGCCAAAAGGTATATTTACACCTACCAGCAGTCCATGCTATATTTACACTATACGATATAGCAATTCACATAATTTTGAATACTTTATGATATTCCCTCTATAGAACTGGTGACATTTCTTCATTCTATTCCTATACAATAGATTATATGCACAAGGTGTTTTATTAACTACCTTTGTGCAAATGCATCTCAAGTAAAAATTTCAAAATAGGTAACAACCGTGCTATACAATAATGAGAAAAATGTTGATGGTAAATAGCCTTTCTTCCAAGCCATAAATTGTAACTTGTGAGGCAATACCTGAATAAAGGCCTGTCAACATCAACTTGTATTGCCAGGGTACTTAAATGTATTTTATTTTTTTATACTCTTACCAGTGGGAAAGCGGCAGATCTGATCTCACCCACAAACTGACCCACCATCATCATGCTGGCAAGGAAACAGAGCGTGCGGGTGGACCATCTCCCGCTCGCTGACTACGGTCCGGACGAGAACCTGAACGACAATGCAGACATCGAGTGGGTCAACAAACATTGGGTGCGGCGCATCCTACGGATGTGTGCCCTGCTGAGTATCATCTCTGTCAGCATGAACACGCCCAAGACCTTCGACCTGCACCCCATCCTCATGTACGTGACCTTCGGCATTGACCTTTGCGTGACCTTCCTCTTCACCGCTGAGATGATCGCCAAGATGCACATTCGGGGCATCATTAGGGTAAGAAGGACTGGGATTACTAAAGTTACTGATCTATTTTATGGCTCGACGTTATCATTTAAAATGTTAATGCTCTCAGTCTCATTCCCAATAATGTTAATCATTTTTATACCATGGGGGGATTAAGGGGGGTCCAGGGGGTCCTGACCCCTCCTCCCTACCTTCGGTGGGTAATTCGACCTTACAAAGAGAAAAAACGCCGTTTCCAAGATCCTGTATCTGCCCTTACATACAATGGAACACACGATTTTTTTTTTCGTTTTCCCCCCTTAGCTTCTCCATAATTGTCCTCTGATTATGTCCTTTTTGGCTGCTTCGTGAAGTGAAGTTGAATCATTGGCATATTTGATTTTCAGGGAGAGAGTCCCTACCTACGAGACCGCTGGTGCCAGTTTGATGGCATCATGGTCGTGTGTCTCTGGGTCTCTGCCATCCTACAGGTAAGTCAAGTTGTTCTATCACCAAATACAATTAATGAAATGTTTTTTTCATGGTTAATAGCCTATGTATTATAATGTATCATGACTTATTAGCACACAGTGCCAGTGATTTAAAGGCAAGGCCAGGAAAACAGGTTTAATTTCGGTGACCAGACCTACCCTACAGTTTGATACTACCTCTATTTTCCTTTTCTTTTTAGGGAAAATCTCACTATTTTCAAGCAATTTTACCAAATAAATACTGATTCCTTGGACTAATGGCTGATTACTCCGGATAGATATGTCCAAGGCAGTTTAGCACCAAACAAGTTGAAATCACAGGTATTCTGTGAGTGTTACTCACACTGTACAGTAACATTATCAACGATATTATTCTTTTTAGGTGTTTGAAATCACAGAGATAGTGGAGCGTTACTCTTACTGGTCAATGATGCGGTCCCCACGGCCCCTCATCCTGGTGCGTGTCTTCCGAGTATTTCTGAAGTTCCAGCTTCCCAAGAACCGGATAGAAACTATCTTTAAGTAAGTGATACCAAGACTTTTGAAATCTAGCAGTTATTTAATTCGAAGTTAGGGATAAGATTATCCATGTAAGCTGTTGAGCAATTCTATTGTTCTCATTGCTTTCAGATGACTGGTGTCAGTGAAAAGGCCCAGCCGTCGTACGTTATCTTTCTATGTGTACACCACTTCAGATGTTTAAACCTTAGTGTACCTAACAAAGACAACAATACATTATTGGGCATCCAATATTCAAGACCACGGATTTTCCTATCTAGCTAGCGCAACTTGTTAGCAAGTTGCCCAGTTGGCCGGTGAAAATATATTTTGCAAATATTAACTCATAATGGACTAGTGGAAACTTTAACCGGGCTTGTTCAAGGACAGGACCACTAGCCTGGTTGACTAGTGGAAAGAATTGTTAGGGAAATCCTGAAAACGTACTTAATACTTGTATTTTTATATTTGCATTTATACAAGGTATAAGGAAGGTTAAGCCCCCTACCCACTAAGCAACTTGTACAGAATTGAGAACGGATCAACACTAAAATCAGCTGATTCTGGTGATCGCCTGTTAGTATGGTATACTGAAATGTGCATTTTTGATCGGAATCGGTGCTAAAATCGGGGTAGTATCAGCCGATTTTAGCACCGATCTCTTCCCCAACTGTTTAAAAGTTGTGCTAAGTGGGTATAGGGCTTTACGGCTGAGCTAATATCCTATCATCTCTTGCTGCTTTCCATTATCTACTTCGAATGATTATCAGCAGACCGGAAAAATACACAACCTAAATCAGCATATATGCCCTGTCTCTGAAAAATATGTTGAATCATCTAATCGATCTTAACAATCCAGTTTTTCTAACCAGCCAGTTGGCCACATCATATGTCCACAGTCGTAGACCCTTATCAAAGATATACTTGATGTCTTTCAGACGTTCAAGCCAACAGATCTACAATGTGACCATCTTCTTCCTGTTCTTCATGTCCCTCTACGGGATACTCGGGGTTCAGTTCTTTGGAGAACTCAAACACCATTGTGTTAAAAACGGCACAGACCCCAAGTAAGTCGGAACTCAAGCCCTTCCGTGTTAGAAATGGCACTGGTTCAAAGTTAGTCAGAACTCAAACTTTTCTGAGTTATAAAACTGAATGAGGACTCCCAGTATAAATGAAAAACTATCAATATATAATCGATTCCTTTCACAATAACTATCATGATATGATTTTATATCATCATTCAGTATTCTGAGAAATAGTATAATTGTATAATGTTGTCTAGACAAATCAATACAACTTCAGTTTTGCTACTGTTTATTGCAATTTTTCAATTATGATTCTTATCAAATAACATTTTAAAAACGATTGCAATCAGGGGCCATATCTTCGTAACTGATTAGCCTAATCACGTAAATTTTGATTAGGGTCTCATAGTGATACCTTCTTATTCTTTATTTCACAAAAAGTAGTAATGTCATTGCAAAGTAACCCATAAGGGGCAACAGATACCTTATGTCCTAGACGTAATCGCGTATGATAAAACGTTAATCAAAATTCACCTGATGACCTTGATGCCCAAGGTGGTCTGTCCTAAACCAACAACTTTATGTGGTCTTTTCGCTGGTTCTCTCAGTAACGTGAAGTACAAAGACCTGGCCATCCCGGACACGTACTGCTCGCCGCATGCGCATGCCGGGTACCAGTGTCCTACGGGCATGGTCTGCATGGAGCTCGGCCTGTCCCGTCAGGAACGAGGCTTCAATGGCTTTGACGAATTTGGTGAGACTTGTCATTTAGTTCTAGTATTTTAAGACACAAGGTAAAAGTATTCTACTACCAGCACATAACGTTCACTTAGAAAAAACACCATTTGAAGGAACGATTTGAATGATTTTGGTAAAACAGTACGATCCATATATATTCTTTTGTTTAGGACCATTATGTTATTTCTAAGTTTTCTGAGAAAAATTGATAAAATAATCTACATTATGTCCTTACATCCTTATAATAGTGTACTGCTAACATGCATCTAAAGCTATTTTCCAAAATTTAGTTATCAATTTTAGTTTTAAACTCTTATTCGAAAAAGAAAACACTGTACGTGTATTAACCATATTTGACTTTTTCTGCCTATGGAAATTATATCTTATCACTTCGTCTATCATAACCCTCCTCCCAGCACTTTGTAACGTGTGTTACCCTTGTTCTTGTAGCGACCAGTTTTTTCACGGTTTACGAGGCGGCGTCCCAGGAGGGCTGGGTGTTCATCATGTACCGTACCATCGACAGCCTCCCGTCATGGCGTGGCTTCGTCTTCTTCATCTCCATGATATTCTTCCTTGCGTGGCTTGTTAGGGTAAAAAGATGCCATTTTTCTTCCTTTTTTAGGATTTCTCACGTGATTTTAGTGGTGGTAGATTACACAACCGATTTTCCTACATCGAGTCTTAGTCTATTTTTGTGCAAAGTCGATGTCAGAATTATACATGAATTTCTCAAGGTGATTTTCCCTCTATTTGGCTCTTAAATGTATCAGTCTCTGAAGGTATCGAAATTATTACGTTGGCTTCTGACAGGTTGAGGGAGTTGAAAAGGAACGTTGAACTAATGTATTTAGCAATGACTAGGCTCCAACGAAAAACAATATTTTCAAACCGCTAGATTTCTTAACAAGCAATGATGTGATTCACCTTTTAACAGATTACTAAAAATGACTTGCGTTTCTAAAGGCCATCATCGGTTATTTGTCGGTGAGTTTCGAGAACAAATACCATCATTATATAAGATCAACATCAGGTTCTGAAAAGAAGAGGCATTTAAACGTTTAAAGCTGAGAAACCCTGCGACTTGACTATTTGAATACATGTCTAATGGTCTGGTCTTCTTTCAGAACGTGTTTATTGCCGTCATCACGGAGACCTTCGCAGAGATCCGCGTACAGTTCCAACAGATGTGGGGTTCGCGTGGGGCGGCCGCCGACTCTGACTCCTCACAGGTAACTACTCTCATACAAAGTTTTTTTCATTAATCATAGACAAGATGGGGCCATTTCTACAATTTACACTTGTGGTTCACTGCATGGAGAAGAATTATTGAACTATTATGAAAAGTTTGCTTGTCATCTATAGAATTGTTTCAGTTTTTCTTGGGACATATAACTTTAAATAATTGAAGAGCCCCTTGATAATTGTATGGTACTTAAATCAAACACATTTGTTATCAGTAAAATAAAACTCCGAGATTTTTTTGTAATCAATTTTCCATTTCTGGCGACCTAGCATTATAAAAGCTTGGGGCCCGACTGGCCCTCGGATTCTAAGACTTATGTCCACCACTGTATTAAGGTATGAAGTGTAGTTTAGTTTAATTAAGTTAACTAAGTTTAATAGAATGTACATTGCCAAAAACATCTCTATTGACCTTTGAACCCACTCCCCTCCCTAGGTGTTGCAAAGTGACCCCGAGGGCGGCTGGAAAATGGTCACTATAGACGAGAATAAGCCTCGCGGGCTAGCCCCCGCCTTCTGTCAACGTATACTCAAGGTGAGAGCCTGGGAAATAACTCTGGAATCTGTTCAATAATGCACATTATTGTCTGCAAGCATTAGATTATAATACAAAAATATACCGTGTATCATGTGGACGGCTATTTGTTGTCATAATTATTATGAATGATGAATGTTGATCTAATAACGAACAAATATTAGATTTAAGTTGCTAGCTTTGATCTGATTCGGCCAGTGTGCACATTTTTTAATTCCCATCTATGTTACATGTAATAAAAACACCACTGTTCAGAAATGTAGGAATCATCCCGCCAATTCCATATAGGACAGAATTAGAATTCTAAGATATTTGAAGTGTGCGTGAGTTTAACCGGAGAACGTATTTCGAAACAAAACCTAGGAGTTAGTTTTGCAATTCATATATATCAGAATTGAATCATTAGTGTGGCCTTCTCATAGGCACAACCCACTAATAATTATTTGTCACTGAGCTGCTCATATAACCTTCAGATGGCCTGGTTTCACATCATGATTCTGTTGCTCGTGCTCGCCAATGCCATCGTCACTGCCACCATCCGCTTCGAGCACGACGGACGCAGCGATCCCTCGCAGAAGATAGACGCGTACTACTATACTGAAGTACGTCTATTTCTGTTTTTTGAAATTATCTATGGACTCAGGTAGTGTCAGAAACTTATAAAAACCTTGATGAAATAATCTTATTCCTACCACGATCTATCAGTTTCTGCTCTTTTTTTTTTTCTTTTTCTTTTTCTTTTTTTTTTACACATTTTCTAGTGGGGACGAGAATTACTTACCTGGACTTATGGGTACTAGCCATAGTTTATAACTGAAATGGTGCCCAGCTTGAAACCTACCTCTCCTTATTCAAAATTCGAAATTACACCGGTCTTCTAGTATAACCTAT